>CM053785.1:716994421-717594421 GCA_028749045.1 Cupressus sempervirens | reverse complement strand
GACTCCTAGGGACATATGTTATAATGGACTATGTTGGAAGGGGTCATAGGATACCCTATGACCCTATTCAACCCATTAGAATGGCTATAATATGTCCCTAGGGGTCCTATAACTTCTAGGGACTTGTTATCATTAAATGGGTCAAAAGGGGTCATAGGGTACCCTATGAACTCTTTTGACCCATTAGAATGAAGTTAAGATGTCCAGAGGGGTCCTAAGACCCCCTAGGGACATATGTTATCATAGCATAGGTCAAAATGGGTCATATGATACCTATGACCCCTTTTGACCCATTAGAACAAATATCCTATATACTATATCAAATTATATATATATATATATATATATATATATATATATATATATATATATATATATTCAAATTTAATATGTTATAATATAATATAATATAATATAGTATATTATATTAATATATCTTATTAACAATATATATTAAATACAACAATTTGTAATTAAAATGACTACATATTATTGTTTAATTTAGGAACTCATTTATAACAATAAAAAACACAACTTGGAAATCACATGGATCATAGAGAAAATAATTAGGACCCCTCCTCAATGTTTAATCCACACCCTCCATTTTCCATGCACTTCTTTTACATATTTAGGTAGGAGACTATCTAGTATTTTGTAGCTCTAATTGTAGTACATGGACCATTTGGACACAACAACTAGCTTGCTTTTGTCCTGGTTGTTTTTAGTGTGATTGGGATTACTGTGAGTCAAGTGAGTGGGTGGATACATAGGATCCTTATTATCTTAATCCATTATCACTCATGCCCTCTATCATAAATGATTACATGGACAGTTTAGTTGAGCATAATCATCTATTAGATCTTCTTCAAGTAGGATAGATCTTTGCATTGGTTGCACCATAGGGTAATGATGAGAAATAAAATTATTGGTTAGCACATTGTTTAGGAGATAAACAAAAGATTTCACAAATGATTACATATGATGATGGATTCACATATCCTATTGGTTTAGTTGTTGTTGCTAGAACATGGCTACAAACGTACACGCTTAGAAGGAATTGAATTCCCACATTCAAAGATAGTGAGAAGCACAAAAACATTCTCATATATTCACACCTTATTATAAAAATAAATGTAAATTTGATGAAGCATCAAGGAAGACCATAATTTGAAGAACTTTTTACTATATCTAATGTTGATCATGAATTCCTAATGGAAATCATCAAGCAGAGAGATGATCCTTTATGAACACTTCACTAGGTAATACTAACTCACAACAAGGTTTCATATGTTCATTATATGCTTTGAATTTAGTTTCATATGTTAATTATATATGTATACTTGTACTTAATATGAAATTCCTTTAATACTGATATTTAGTACGATCTTGAATTGTAGTTGTCTTCAATAGTAATAGTACATGAAGATAGAAATATTTTAAGGAGCAAAACGAAGACAATTTTTTGATAGTTAAGTCTCTAGGATTTTTGGTAGTTGCATATATGATATGGTTGTATCAATGATATACATAAGGACTTTAGTATGCACATCAATGTACATTGCGTACCTTTTTTTTATATACATTATTTTGTATGGCAAAGACATTATCATATTTGTTTCATTCAACTGTAATCATGAAGAAACACTTGAAATATTGCAAATATGAACTCATTGATTTATTATATCTTCTCTTAAGGTTCACTAATTTGTGTTTTCATCTAATAGATTCTAATGGTAAATTCTTATGGAAATCTATGTAACCATTTAGCCTATAAGTCTGTATTGGTAAAAAAATGATCAAAGTGGTCAAAGAAGTCAAAGTCATTAAATAACATGGAGGAAGCATATAAATCATATTTTTAGTTCATCTAACTAATATTGCTCATGTGTACAATGTTTAAAGAAGAATTTACATAATAGTGTCATAAATTATAATTATTGTAAAAATTTGTCAATTGACTCTAAAGGATGGTCATGGCATCATTTTCTTGGTGCTATTACCTTTGGATGATTTGGTTAACCTTAGAGACACCACTATTTCATCCACAGAAATCCTAAAATATTCATGACCACACTGAATCAAAGCATCTCTAAGGTTCCCTAAGCATGCTTGGGTAGTGATCTTCTAAGGGCCATAACTTAGAGCTCGTGAGGCCTATAAAAAAATTATGAGATGCTATAGGAATGTAATATTGATGTCTACAATAACCTCTCTTAGTTCTAGAAGATTCAATTTTGTTTAATATTGGCATAGCTATCTTCGTCGATGCCAACATTCACAATGTTCCTTAGCGAATTGGTGCACCACTATACAACTTTCAAATCATTTGTTGTGACATCATTTCATCGATGTCATTAGCTCTATATGGGTGGTTAAACCTAGTGACACCACTATTTCATCTACAAAGATCTTAGAACATTCATGGCCACATTGAACCAGAAAGTCTCCAAGGTGCCTTAAGCACATTTGGAAAATGATCTTCTAAGGGTTGTAACTTAGAGCTCCTCATTCCTATCAAAAAAATATTAGATGATATAGGACTATACTATCAATGTATAAAATAACCTCTCTTAGTTTTGAGAGATTCAATTTTGTTTGAAATCTACATAGTGATCTTAGTCGATGCAAAATTTCATAGTGTTCTTTAGTGGATTGGTGCACCACTATGCAAATTTTGAATCATTCATTCTGAAATCCTTTTGTCTATGTTGTTAGCTCTAGATTGATAGGTGAACCCTAGTGACACGACTATTTTATCCAAAGAGAGCATAGAATGTTTGCCACCACCCTAAATTGGAGTGTCTCCAAGGTGCCCTAAGAATGTTTGGAAAACAATCTTATGAGGGTCATAACTTAGAGCTCATGAAGCCTATCAATTAACTCTTAGATGCTACAAAACCATGATATTGATGTATACAATAACCTCTCTCAATTTTGGGAGATTTAATTTCATTTAAAATTTGCACAATGATCTCGGTTGATGCCAAATCTTGCAGTGTTCCTTAGTGAATTGGTGCACCACTATACAACTTTTGAACCATTTGTCACATTATCATTTTTTTAGTGTTGTTATCTTTGGATGGGCAAGTGAACCCTAGTGATACCATTATTTCATCTATATAGAGCCTAGAACATTGGTGACCACCTTGAACTGGAGTATCTTCAATATGTCCTAAGAACATTTGGGTAGTGATATTTTGAGAGTTGTAACTTGGAGCTCATGAGGCCTATTGAAAAACTACTAGATGATACATGACCATGATATTGATATATACAATAAACACTCTCAATTCTTGGATATTCAATTTCATTTAAAATTGGCACAACAATCTTGGTCGATGCCAAATCTTATAGTGTTCTTTAGTGAATTGGTGCACCACTATGTAGCTTTTGAAGCATTTTTCATGGCATGGTCTTTTTAGTTCTATTAGCTCTAGATGTACAGGTGAACCCTAGTAACACCACTATTTTTTCCATAGAGAGCCTAGAAGGTTCATGACCACTATGAACTAAAGCATCTCTAAGGTGCCCTAAGCGTGTTTAGGCAATGATCTTCTGAGGATTGTAACTCAAAGCTCATGAGACCTAGCAAAAAACTGTCAAATGCTACATGACCATGATATTAGTGGATATAGTAGCCTATTTTAATTTTGGGAGGAACAAATTTTTCTAAAATTGGCACAACGATCTCACTCAATGCCAAATCTTGTAGTGTTCCTTAGTTAATTTGTTCACCACTTCACAACTTTGACATTATTCATTATGACATCGATTCATCAGTGCTATTACCTTTGGATAGGCAGGTGAATGATGCCCCTTGTTCAACCATAGAGTCACTAGAATATTTATGAGCACCACACATTGAAGTGTCTAAAAGGTGCACTGAGCACATTTGAGAAACAATCTTCGAGGGTCATAACTTAGAGCCCTTGTTTTATTGGTCTATTGTGTTCATGGTTAGTTGGATTTTGAAAATTTTTAAGGGCTTATCTTGGCTTCTGACTTTTTTTGCTTAAGGAGGTATTTTGGTTTTGGGGATTCTTAAATCTTTGGAGGAGTTCAATTCCTTTCTCTTATTGTGATATCGATTTCATAAACTATGAACAAGATTTTAATGAACAAGAATAAAATGAATAAGATTTCATAAACCATGTACAAGATTCCAAAAAACAAGATTCTAATGAACATGATTAAAATAAACAAGATTCCATATACTATACAATTACACATGTGCAACAATGCAAAATAATATAATATATCAAAATATATAATCATATACAAATTTGATGCAAATGTATGTAAAAATATACATCCATAAACAAAATATGGTGCATGCCATAAAAAAATGCCTATGAAATCAAAGTTTATACATAAAATGTGGCATGTGCCATATGAAAATATGCCCTAAGCATCCCTAAAAAACTACTATATCCTAAGTTTTTGGAGGATCGTCAAAATGGAGCCTCTTCGATGCGCTTTCTAAACTCGCTAGTCTTGTATGAACAAAAAAGACAAAATCCAAGTTAGAATAGGTAATTAAATGATTTTTACATATAAAATATAAATTTAGTCAAATTGATATTGATCGATGATGAAAGAAAGTTCTTTTAGCTCTCTCCACGCCTTCCTCTTTTGCTTAGGACCTAAACATGTTTGTATGTTTGTTAGATTTATCTACTACTTACCTTATAACATTATTGATGATAACATAATCAAGAATCAAAATTATAATTTACCTTAGGTGACCTCTCATCACCAAATGCCAGTTGACTAAGAAAAGATACAAAGCCCTATCGACCCCCCTCCATCACATACGGTGTTTTCTACAAAAGTTAAAAATATAATTGTTATAATGATGACAATAATTTTTTATAATCTAAGAACATTCATATAAGTTACAAATAATGATAAATATACATACTACAGGGCTCTTACTATGAATGGAAATTCCTTAGAGTGTTCAATGGCAAATATGGGTCAATGCATCATCAAAGGCAAACCCCTATAAAATAAATAATGCAATAAAATTTCATTATTACAAATAACTAACAAGTACATATATATCTATATATGTATTTAATGACTTTAAAACATCTAATTACCTTCCCCTAGTCAATGCTCGATGGCACAACCCACTCACATTGTCCCCCACTGATAGGTGAAACCTACAAGAGAAAAAGAAGATGTGAAATAATGTAAAATAAAATGTCAAATAGGAAATTAATGAGTACTAAAATAATACACACCATAGAGATCTCAACGCCAAATGAAATGGCTAAAAGTGTGACAACATCCAAATCTCTCATCTCATCCTCTGACATCAACTGGACATAAATGAATTACATAATGTACATTAGTATGTGTTGTGGTTTCACAATGCATGCACCATTTTGCTTAGAAATGGGGACCCCCTACTTTAAATTTTTTTGGCTTTTCAGAATCCTAGTCTAGGGTCTAAGTCTTTTTTAGGGTTTTATCTATTGTTTTTGGTCAAATCTAGGTCCCAATTTGGAAACTCATTTCATCTTCAGAGGGAAAAAAATCATTATTACAAAGAAAAAAGGCACAATAGTGCACCTCCCTAGGTGTGCTAGTGCACCAAAACACTTAGAAAAAGCATCACCCTTAGTGATGTGTAGTTGCACAACACCAAGGGTGTGCTTGGTCCCCAGGTCTATAAAACTTGAGGGAAACCCTTTCCCTCTCACTTTATTTTACCTTCCAAAGCTTTCATCATTGCAACTTTGAACCTCAACAACTGTGCTCTTCTGTATCCTCCTTCACTCCCTACTCCGCCTTCATCTACACACCAAAGAAAAAACAAAATAATCTAATTCAAGGTGCATAGTAGTGCACCTAATTAGATGCACTACTATACATCCATTTGGAAAAACCTCTAAGAAATCTTAAAAACATAACTAAACACCAAACTAAGGTGTGCATTAGTGTACCTAATTAGGTGCGCTATTGGCCACCTTAATTTGTATTACCTTTTTGTGTGCTAAGTCAAATATAGGTTGCGCATTAGTGCACCCCATTAGGTGTGCTACTATGCACCCATATATTAAAGGTTTGCCAAGTATAAAGGCACACTAGACACACATATTAGGTGCACCAGGTGTACCCTTCTTTTTACAAAAAAGGGTCGAATTAGGTTTTTAATGTTTTTAGGAAAATTAGGGTTTTGGATTTTGTTTATGTCTATGATAGGGTTTAAATTTATTGATTTTTCTTTGACTTTGGACTAATACATATTCTTTTTGTGCAAATTCAATGGTTTCTTCATCATCCTCCCTTGCAAAAAAGATGGTCCCAAAGCTCATAGTGTTCAAGTTTCAAGGTGTTTTGACAAAGTCACATTTCTAGGATGATCATTCAAAGACCCAAAACATCGATCTAGGTCACATAGATTTGGGCACATTCCTAGAATTATGCAATAAACCCACAAAGAGGTCTTCGATGATATCCACATTGATTCAATTAGGGCTTGTTAGTGCAAGATCACAAAAAATATCAATGCAGTCTTTAGAGCTTATTATGACACTCATAGAAGACTATATTCTTGAAGAAAGAGTTGTGAAGAGAATAATTGGAGAAATCATCCTAGATCTTCAACCTAATAACATAGAGAAGGTGTTCCATCTTCTGAGGGCAGATCAATTCATCAGATTAACCTATCACTAAGAGGAAAGATGGTATAGGGAACATGTAGAAGAAGTATCTGAGATCATCTAGTCCTCATACCTTATTGAGAAGACTCCTTTAGGGTGGAAAGAAGGAAAAGTGGACATGATGAGGGGATATATGAAGGAAGATATTAGATATTCTATCATACTCTTGAGCAGAGTAATGGGTTTGCCTACTTCTAGACACTTGAACATTTGGATGGTGCATTTTATTGAGATGATTAAAACATTAGATATGCAACTTAATTGGTCTTCCATTCTTAGTGAGAAATTGGGTGAGAAGTTGGTGGGGGTAAAGAATAACTAAAAGTTTTATATGACATCATATTTGGTGTACTTATTAGTTCCAAGGGCTACAAACTATCTAGGACTCTACAAAAGGGGCAATATGCAAGATGCAAATGCATGGTCATATATGGTTTATCCCCAGTTGGTAAAGAAAAGGCTTCAAGAACATAGAAAGGAATATATGATCATAAATGATGCTTTTATATTTGCAAAAAATTGGTTCATAGAAGGGGATTATGTGAAGAGGATGTTAGCAGAGGTAGGTGCTAAGATTTTATAAGTTGGAGCCTATTACATGTAGTATCAAACATTCATGTATTTGAGGGTAGTGGGTACAATGATTGATCCTAAGAAGCTCCCTAGATACCCAAGTGATAGAATAATACTATTGGAGATTACTTAACAACTCTTGTTTGAATAGGACAGAGTACAAAGGTAACACAAAGTAACTTGGATATGGAATATTATGATAGGATCATTCAGTGTGGATAGGAAATAAGATATTCCTTCTTTTGAGTCTAAATGGGATCTATATCCTTTGGATGAGTAGAATTCTCCTTAGCCTTATTTTGATAACATTAGAAGAGTACAATATTTGGCTGGCAAGACAATCCAACATGAAGATGCAGTTGAGGATCATTGGATGAATGTAATAGATGACTATGATATCCACATAAGGGATTATTGTAGGATGACTCTATATCTAGTAGGGAGTGCTTTGAAGATAAAGATTCCATTGAAGATTGTGCAGTAAGATACTGAAGATGTCCTTGATCCATTATTCAATAGGGACAAGATTGGTGATAGATCTATTATGAATGCTAAGGTGGATAAGGAAGAAATCATAGACATCAATCATAGGGCTAGACATGTCATCAAATTGACAAAGGATTAGATTAAAAAACATTTCAAACTTGATCCAATTCCTCAAATGGTGGTCTTCCATGCTTATGCCCACCTAGCTAAAGGTCGAGTAGATAAGGTCATAGTGCCTACATTTACAACATAATCACTAGTGAGACTAGAAATGGTGCACCAACTTGATAGATCAATTGGATATTATTAGGCTCAAAAGGGTAAAGGAAAGAGGAAGAGAAATTCTCCTAAACAAGTTGGGTCAGAAGAAGGAGCAACTCAAGCACCTCCATAGACAGGAGAAGAGAATGCACAAGGGCCATAGAATGTGGAAACTACACAAGCCCAAGACAATCCTCAAGTGCTGCTAGTTGAACAAGGACAAGGGGAAGATGAAACTAAAGTGCAAGAGGTGTCTCTACCTCAAAAAGAGGTACACACATCCCCTTCCACTCCTAAGAAAAGAAAGATTAAAACTCTGGTTAAAAGGAGACAAAGGGTCATTAGGAGGGTGGTTACTTTCCCATCATTCCTAGAGGCTATCCCAAAGGAAGAGGAAGAAGAGGATGACGAAGATGAAGAGAATAGCTTGCCTTTGAACTAGAAGACCCATCTTGCTAAAGCCATGTAATCAGAACAGAGAAGAATCTCCACAATTGCACCACCACCCATTCCCTAAGCAAGCTATTTAGACTACAACCTACAAGGATGAAATGCAACAATGGATAGATGAGTAGGATGTTAAGGGGACTGATGTCTTTAAGATGTTAGATTTTGATTTTATGCCAGTTGGTACTAAATTGGTGGGAGACAGAATCAAAGACACTCCAACTAATCAACCTCGACAAGAGGATTGGAGTCAGTTGCCACTTGACCATAGGGACTTGAAGTAGGCCCACCATCCCTAGTACAAGTCACATTTTGTTAGAAGATGGTAAGACAAGGGTAAGAGCCAAAACAATTATATATAGATGAAGTGTTAGAAGAAGGAAAAATAAGTGAGCAACCTCAACAAACTTCCAAAGACACATAGGTGAGAATTTTGGACTCCATAGATACAGAGACTCCTGGTATGGATCTCTCACAAAAGGAGAGGACTCTAGAGAGGAGTGATAAGGGGAAGAGTATAGCCGAGCAAACTCCTTCATCGTGAAAAGGTAAATGCCCATTGGAGGATCTCCCAAGATGGCTAAGAAAAGAAGTGCTAAGTAACAAGAGGCAACAATTCACTATAGAAGAGGATGATAAGATGGAATTGATTGAAGTTCTAAGGATACCTGAGTCACTGCTAAAGGATGCATGAGCATTAGCCTTCATTATGAGTGATCTGAATGAGGACTTATTTTCTCGTGTGGCTATCCCTCCTCTATAGATAGATGTTTAAGAATTGACTCCAAGGGATTATTAGATTAGGGAGGTCATTCTTGGGAAACCTACCTTGGATACAACTAAGCTAATGGTTACAATAGGAATTAATGAAGTATTCAAGAGCTTAGAATAGGATGGGGCAATAACAGTTTAGAGACAAAATGAGATCCTAAAAGGATATCTAAGAAAAGTTGTTGGTTCATTAGATCTAGAAAATCTTAAAGAGACTTTAAACATAGCATTGGAAAGAACAGATAGGGGTATAGGCCAATTAAACCAATTTTTGAGAGCTTGTTAGCAGTGGAGAGAAAGTTTTGAGGAAAAGGGTGTATAGATTATACATGGAAACCTAAAGCTATTACACATTATGCATGATAATGTAGATAGGCTAGTCAGAATTTTGAATTGGTTTGATGGATGAAATACATACATGGGACAAAGACTTGCAAGCATTATAGTCAATCAAAGGAAAAAGGTATTGTATGTTAATAAAGGTGTACACATCTGAGGAGTTAGATAAAATTGATGATTGGATAGAGAAAATTATAGATGGCAATAAAGTAATGGGAACATTACATGTGGAGATTCACAAGCTCAAGGATCAAACCCAAGAGCACATTTTGGAGGTAGAGAAACATTATAGTGATGTGTGTTTAGACATTTTTGAGGATGATAAAAGGGATAAATTAATAAAGGTAGAGGTAGTACTTGAGAAATTCCAAAAATATTTTGAGGAAGCTACTAATGATGATGATATCAAGAAAGTATTTATAATGGAAGAAGCCTTATTAGAGCTGGATCTAAAAATTAGAGATTTTGCAGAGACTCACCTTGAGGTGGGCAACTATAGGTAGAAAGTGAAAGACAAATATGAAGCCTTAGATTTGCTAAATGTAGCTCAAGTCATTAAGAAATTCAAGGGAAAATATCTAGACATAGCTTTGGTATAGAATTTCAATTTTGACACTTAGTTAAATTTTTCATTTTTTGGAACCTACTTCTGAGCTATGCAGGTGCACTAGGTGCATAGGTGCACTTTTTTAGTGGTGTTTTGGAAGATTTTGAAGAGTTCAAAGGTGTGCTGATAGTTAATAGCTAGCTCTAAAATTAGAGCTTTCCATGCATCAAAAATGTATTCTGATGGTATTTTAACTCCTATAGATGCCTATAGAAGATGAAGCTTCTATTTTTAGCACATTCAAACACTTCTACATCAACTAATGGCTTTCTATTTCTTATTTTATAATGCTTTCTTTGTTTTATGACATGTAAAGGCTCATGCATCCAATTAATGATATAAATATGGATGGAGTCCTACTAAGCACCAGTTAGATAGTTAGTTTGTACATAAATAGATTTATTCTATTAGTTTAGAAGCATATGATTGCATAAAGATATCTCTCACTCTCAACACAAATTAAGGAGAAGATTTCTTATAAATTTAGGAATGTAATATATATCCTAGGCCACCATTATTTTGATGTAATAATATATGCTATTGGTGCTCATAGTTGGAGTGTAGTGATTCTTTCCTAAGTGTGTTATATTTTGTGAATGTATGTTCATGGAATGTAATTGAGCCAATAGTTTTATTGTGTTGTTTTGGTTGTGCAATCTTTTAATTTTGGTGTTTTCTATAGGTCTACAAATTCTGCTAACATACTTAGTCCGAGAAGAGATCATCATATTGTTCCTGTATAGCTTTTCATCTTGCATGAGTGCACTTTTTGTGGCCTTAAAATTTGATGAAAAGTGAAACATCTTACTATTATTGAATTCTCATTGACAATTACATCAATGGAATTAAGGAAGTGCTACTCCTATTTTCATTAGTTACCCGCTGATCTTTTCGAAAGCTTAACTTGTAGACATGTTTTTGTGGCTTATGTCCATTAGGATTTTACTTTTCATGTTATTTTCTTAAACCTCTTATTACCCTATCTTTGTTAATTGCTTTACTAAACCCATTGGTTAAATTAGGAATTCATATAGCTGCATTGATAGATTGCATTCATTAGAAAACAAAAAAATAGAAAAAAATATTTCTTTTTGTGTGGTTATTCTTTTGAGATAGCAAGCAGATTCTACATCTTATTTGAGTCATTTCAGAATCAACAAAGGCCTCCTTGTGAGCATTCATTTATCTTCAATTGAGTAGATTTCAATAGATTGCAAGATCTCTTGGAACCTTGGAGTTGATCCCAAATTAACTTTTCAAGAGAGGAGTTTGAAAGGATTCCTGCCATTAAGCATCGTGCAAAATGATAGCTCAACAGAAGTGGTGCTAGAAGGAGAGAATCATTCGAAATAGAGGGAAAAATTGCAATTTCAAAAAGTTTTGCATTTTTTTAAAGTTCAAATTTTTTTCTAAGTTTCTGAGCTTTCGAGCTGCGTAGGTGTGCTTGGTGCACAAGTGCACTAACTTCCAAGGTGTGCCATATTTTTGAGAAAGTGTACTTCTATAGAGGTGCACTTTTTCTAGAATTGATACAAATTGGAAGATCTTGATCCAAAATCCCCATTTTAGTGAGCTTTAAGATCTTCACTAAGTGGACACAAGTTCCTTGAG
Source organism: Cupressus sempervirens (assembly GCA_028749045.1). Lineage (NCBI taxonomy): Eukaryota > Viridiplantae > Streptophyta > Pinopsida > Cupressales > Cupressaceae > Cupressus > Cupressus sempervirens. Next base: position 717,582,655 of record CM053785.1, on the reverse strand, counting down.
CTTAGCCATTTTTTTAAGCCTCGTAGTGATAAAGGAATTCATCAAATTCTACCACTTCCATTCAACATTTCATCATCTTCTTTAGTTCCACCTCCACAAAAACCACCCATTGTTCCACCAAATCCTATCATGGCATTTTTTGCAAATGTTGTAGACTCACCAATTAGCTTAATAGGTTTACTCAATGATCTTCTCAAGAATCCCGAGAATTTTTTCCCAAGGTTCATCTATGAAGAGACACAAACTGTTAAAGATCACATCAAGGTATTCAAGGAAATTTGTACCTGTTGGGCGTTCCTTTTGCACGAGGTCAATGACAGGAATCCATAGTGTAATTCCTCTCTTGAAAAGCAAATCTTTTAAGGATCCACTCCAAGGTTTAGTGTTTGTCTTGCGACGTACCAAAATTTGCTTAGTAGAAGATAAATGTGAATGTTCACGAGGAGGCCTTTGTTGGTTCCAAAACTCTTTTATCTTGGAATCAAGTAAAATCTATTTCCTATCTCAAAAATATCACACCAAAAGAACAATGTTTTTGTATTTTTTTTTTTTTTAATGAATGCAACTCTAACAATGTAGCTAGTATGAGGTCTTAATCTAACAGCGGGGTTAGCAAAGCAAATAAAGAAACTAAAAGAAAATAACATGAAATCAAATAACTTGAAATTGAAATTCCTAAATGGACATAAGCTACAGAACACAACATGCTACGAATTAAACCTTTGAAGAAATTGGTAGGAAACCAATGAAAATAGGAGCAGCGCTTCCTAGAATCCACTAATGCAATCATCAGTGAGAATCTGTAACAAATCAAATGATGTTTCACTCTTCATCAAATCACAAGGCCATGAAAAGTGCACTCATGCGAGACAAAAATCTATGTAGACACAATCGGGTGATTTCTTCTCAAGCTTGTTACGTCAACAGAATTCATATATCTGTAGCAAACACTAGAACTAAAAGATCACACAACTAGAAACAATGCAATAAACCTTTGGTTCAATCACAATCTCATGAATAAAATCCACAAAATAATGATACATTCAGGCAAGAATAACTACACTCCAAATGCTAGCACCAAAAGCATAACTTTATTGCATAATAATGGCGGCCCTTGTTACATTTTACAATGGGGTATTTATAAGAAATCATCTCCTCAATTTGTGTTGAGAGTGAGAGATATCTTAATGCAATAAAATGCTTTTAAAACATTAAAACAAACTAAATATATACAAACTGGTAATCTAACTAGTGCTTAGGGGGACTCCATCCATATTTTATTCATTAATTGGATGCATGAGCCCTTTACATGTCAAAAACAATGAAAGCATGAGAGAGAAAGTAGGAGGAAGCCATTAGTCAAAGTAGAAGTGCATGGAGACACAAAAAATAGAAGCTGGCTCTTCACTTGATGTGTGTCGGAGTTAACTTGCCATCAAAATGCGTTTCCAATGCATGGAAAGTGCTATTTTTGAAACTGGTAGTCAACTATCGGTGCACCTTTGAATTGTGGAGTTGCGGACCTGTGGAGCTATGGACCTGCAGAGCTGTGGACCTTGACTGAGTCAAAAATCTCAAAAATTTTCTAAGTGTCAAAATTGAAATTCTGGCATCTGAGTTTTTTTCATCTTCATCCTAAAGATATGTTTGGATATTTTCCATTGAATTTCTCTATAATCTCAGTAATCTTAGTAGCATTAGGAAGATCCAAAGCCTCATACTTATCTTTGACCTTCTGTTTGTAGTTGTCCACCTCAATTTGAGTTTCTGCAAAATCCCCAAGTTTGGTATCCAACTCTAACAATGCTTCTTCTATCCTAAAGGCTTGTCTGATGTCTTCATCACTGGATGCTTCCTCTAAAGTCTTTCTAAATTTTTCTACAACTACCTCAACTGGTAAAAGCTTCTCTCATTCTTCATCTTCAAAAATATCCAAGCATGCATCACTATATAATTTTTCTGCTTCCAAAACTCACTCTCGACCTTGGTCCTTGAGCCTATGTATCTCATCATGCAATGTTTCCATCACTTTATTTCCCTCGACAATCTTTTCTATCCAATCATCTATTATTTTTAGCTCTTCTCCGATTTATACATCAATTAGAATGTGGTAGCATTGTCCTTTTATGGCCTATAGAATTTGCAAATCCTTGCTCCAAATTCGTACCTCATCCATAATGCTAAAGTCCTGCCTCAAAATTGCCACGATCTTATCAACATTGTCTTGTGTAGCATGTAATAATTTAAGACTTCCTGTAATTATAGTGATACCCCTATCCTTAAGGTTGTCTCACCAATCTTGACAAGCTCTCAGAAATGGATTGAGTCATACACCTTCCCCTTCTTTAAGAATGGTAGTCAATGTCTCCTTGGGGCATTCAAAATCAAGAGGACCAATAACTTCAGCAAGATATTTTTTCAAGATCTCAACTTGCCTTCGAAGTGCTCTAATTTCAATCTCATCACATTCCATATGGTTAAGAACCTCTTTGACTCCCATAGTCATCATCTATTGAGAAGTATCCCATGTAGGTTTCCCTAACATGATATCCTTTACTTCATAGTCCTGGAGGCTGACAACTTCTTCATCTGTACCTTTCGGGGGATGAGCCACTTGTGCAAATAAGTCTTGATTCCAAGTAGTGGTAATGAATGCAAATGGTGTTGCATCCTGTAATGGAGAGTTAGGCTTGTTCAAAATCTCTACAATGTCACAAATATCATCCTCTAAAGCAAGGAATTGATGCTTAACACTTCTCATTATTTCCTTCCAAAACCATCTTAGGATATGTCTTTCGTTAACCTTGGCTCTAGATGATGAAGGGATGTGTTCAGCTACCTCCTTCCCTTTGTTGCTTTTGCTTGGAGTTTCTTGTTGTGAGGGTTCTTCTTTTGTAGTCTCAATTTTTGTAGATCCTGTAGTTTGATCCTCAACTTCCTGGGAAGGTTGTTGTATACATTCCATTACCTGTGCCTCTTTTGGTGGCTCATTAGTAGTCCTTGGTTCTGGTTCTCCTTGTAACAATGATTCTTTCTGAACATGTTCCTCTAAACTCAAAGGTGGAGGTGTCACTAAAACCTTATCTACCATCATAGCTTGAGGTGAAGATGGGGGCGTTGGATGAGGACCTTGTGTCTCAGGTGGCATATGCGTCCAATCTTGATGTTGAAATTCACCTATAGGAGTATCTCTAATCTTATCTCCAACCAATTCTGTACCCATTGGCATGAAATCAAAATCTGGATTGGAGAGAATATCATCACCTAGCTCTCTTTGCTCATTCACCCATTTTTGTACTTCATCTTTCAAAGAAAAGAGCTCTACTATTTTAGCTTGGGTGGGTGGTGGGGTATTTGTGACATTCTTCTTTCTTTCCAATTTTGTGGCTTTGGCAAGCTGAGTTTTCCCTTGTAAAGGCACTTGTTCTTCCTCCCCATCTAACTCTATCTCATCCTCATCTGATTCTTCCTTGGGAATGGTTTCAGGAACAAATTGATTGGGCACTAATCTTTTACGAACTCTCTACCTCTTGTTCATTCTAACCTTAACCCTCCTTTGCTTCTGTGGAACCATAGGAGAAGAGGGTTCTTCATGTAGCAGATGAATGGATGTCTCTAGAATCTCTCCTTCTTCTTATTGGCTTGACAAAATAGGAGGCAATGGAAAATCAACCTAGATATGAGAAATTGTAGGGTCTCGGGGGTCTTGGGAAGTAGATTCATGTTGCTGCACAGGGGCATGTTCTTCAACATGCTCTATTTGGATCCTCTGAGGAGAGGCTCTCTTCCCGTTTTCTTTCTTCTTCTCTGAAGGATGGTAGTATCCCACTGGATGATCAAGCTGGTAGACTATTTTTGGCCTGATAGGAGACTGGAGCACAAAGATAGGAACTATGACCTTCCTCCCCTCTACCCTTTCTGGGTGGGCATGTGCATGGAATATCACTATGTTTGGAATCAGATCAAGTGGAAAGGGTTTCTTGATTGAACTCTTTGTCATTCTGATGACATGTCTTGCTTGATGATTAATATAATCTCCTTCCTCCCTATCAACTTCTGCATCCAGAATGGGCCTCTTGCCAACCTTATCTATATTGAATAAGGGATCCAGTAGCTCCTGTGAATCTTGTAGTCTTATCTCATCTAGGATGGTCAAATGGAGAGCCTTCTCTGCTAAATACAAAGTCATTCTACAATAGTCCCTGATACGAAAATCATAGTCATTTGTGGCATTCATCTAATGATCTTTAATGGCATCCTCGTGGTAGAACTCTTTTCCTGCCAGATTTTCCACTTTACCAAAATTGTCGAAGAATGGCCGAGGAGAGTTATATTCTTCGAGAGGATAGTTCTCCCATTCCCACTCGAAAGTTAGGATATCCTACTTTCTCTTTACCTAGTATGCTCCTATTACAAATGGCCAATCCCAACAAGGTCTTCATTGTTTCTTGATCCTCTCATAAGCTAACTCAATCTGTCGAGAAATTTCCATTAGAACCAACTTGTCACTTGGGTACCTTGGAAGCTTCTTTGGATGGATAGATGCACCAACAACCTGAATGTATGTCAATGTCTAGAACTGGATAAAATATGCACCGAGAGCTATGATCTGTGCCTTGGCCTCATCAGACAATCTCTTTCCATAATCACCTTCGATGAATCAAATGATGGCAAAGATAAAGGCATCATTCACAATCCTGTATTCTTTGCTTTGCGGCGAGAGCTTCTTCTTAACTAGTCGAGGATAAACTATATACGGCCATGCTTTAGGGTCCTGCATACTGCCCCTTTTGTACAACCTGAGATAGTCGGTGGCTCTTGCTGCAAGTAGATATACCACATAGGAAGTCATATAAAACTTCTTCTTGTCCTTTATTGTCCATAACTGATCACACACGTTCTCACTAAGTGTGGTGGCCCAATCTAGTGGCATTTTTGTGTGTCTGATGGTTTCAATGAAGTTAACCATAAATGGAGCAAGATGACCTACTGTAGGAAATCCCATAACTTTGCTCAGAAGAATGATTGAATATCCAATGTCATCCTTCATGTATCCTCGCGCCATATCTACTTTGCTGATTGCCTTTCCCTGAGATGGCTTCTCAATGAAGTATGAGGAATATATAATGTCCATGGCCTCTTGGTGATGATCCTTAAGCCACCTCTCAGCTGCTTCATATGCAAGCCTGATAAACTGATCAGCTCGAGGTAAGTGAAAAACTCTCTCAATATTATTTGGTTGTAGATCTAAAACCACTTCCCCAGTGATACTCTTTACCACCCTTTCCTTGGGAACAAAATGTCGAGATAAGGTCATAATCAATTCAGTTGATTGAACAATCCTAGGATGTGATGCTGCATTTACCAATCCAAACCGAATTAAGGCAGATCTCAAAGAAGATCTTTCAGTTGGGTTGTTACAAACCCTCAAAAATTCTCCCAAGTCCGTGTGTCCAAGTTCTGTGTCTTTGATCTCAGAGTGTTCATTGTGTAATCGTGACTTCGAAGTTACGCCTTGGAACTTGTACACAACTGGCTTTGCTGTTGATCTAGATGTGGACGCCATTTGATTATATTACCTGTATGTCATAAAGAAAAAGAACGATTAATCACTGGATACATATAAAACATTAAAAAAAAACTATATTCCAAAATTTATTTTATTTGTTGTGATTTATTATTATTATTATTTTATTTTTGGGTTTTTGAGATCATATATATATAAAAAAAAAAAAAAAAAAAAAGAGGTTTGGGGTGGCAGCCCGTGTGGGCATCCGAGAGGAGGGTAGTAGCGACACCATGCGCATGCCAAGAAGGGCACGGCAAAAGTCACGCACGCGGCCTAGAAGGGCACCGCGACGTGCACGTGGCCCAGAAGGCGTGCACAACGGCCGCTCTGCCGCACATCCTCGTAGGTGCAAGTAGCAGCCGTGCCACCACACATCCAAAAGGGCATGCGGAGCAGCGGTTGCACGTGGCCCAAAGGGACGCAGTGACAGCACTGCGCATGCGTGCCGAGAAGGGTACGACGACAGCGTGTCACGTGCTTCTTCTCCTGTGCGCGCGCTCAAGTGTCAGATCATGGGAATGGAGGGGGGGAGGTTTCATACCTTCCTCTCTCAGCTCTACTATTTCAGCTTCAAAAAAAACAAAAGAAAAAAAAGGGGGGAGGGGGTTTTTATAACTTCCCTTCCTCCTTTCCTTGCATGCGCGCACACCTCGATATGCGCACGCGCGCGAGTTTTTTTTAATTTTTAATTTAATTTTAATTATTATTATTATTATTATTATTTTTAAAATTTATTTATTTATTTTTGTGATTATTGGACTCAAATCTCAAGCAAATTTTTTTCTCTCAGACTTGAATTGTGAGTCGGAGAGTCAAAAAAAATTGTGGGTCCCCATTCCTCACTAGGAATGGGGCACGTGTTGTGGAGACCACAACAGTACCAAAAGTAGATTGCTAATGAGAATGTGGTTCTTCTCTTAGTCCTTTCCTTTAATTAGTATGTTAATTTTCCACTTGGTTGTATCAGAGACTGGGATACTTTTGAAAAATTGTTCCTAGAACAATTCAAAACCTCCATCAACCTAGTTGTGATACATCAACAATTCATATAAATCAAAAGAGACCCTACTGAGATAGGTTCATGCTTCAACCATCACTTTCATATGGCACATCACACGTTGGAAATACCATACACCATACTCATTGAAGCTACTATTCAAATTTATTTGAATGCTATGGACTATCTTATTACCATTTTTCTAAGAAGACTTCCTACGACAAATATCAACACATTAGATAACATCTTCATAGAGGTGATTACCTTCACTAAGCAAGAAAATCATAATGGAGGAAGATTGAAGCTTCTAGCTCAAGTTGTTACAATGATGCCAACATATCCTATTGGAGCATTTGTGATGCCTAGCCAATTCATACCTATGAATGCAGTTCCGTTGTAGTAGGCACCCACTTTGCAAAATCCTACTTTAACATATTTAGGGTATGAACCTCCAAAATATGCTTTGTTCAAAAAAAAGACATCAATGTTCGTTGAGGTAGACAAAATTTTTGCCTTTGAGTTTGGTTAGATGAAGAAGACCATGTCATAGATGAACAATGAGCTAAATCATTTAAGATTGTTGTAAGGATAGACTAACAACTTTTAGAGAACCAATGCTAGTCCTTAAAAAAATAACAATTGCAATTAGAATTACAATAGGAATTTTAGTGGAAACAACCATACTAGAAATAATAATGCAGGAAACAATACTAGAGGAAACAATTTCAATCCTCCTAATCGTAACAATAGCTTCTAAAGACATAATCGAAAGTGGAACACTCATCCAAATAATGGAAGCATTCTTGTAGATAACAATAAAAATAATGTTCAGTATATAGATATTAATCAATATCACAATGGTCAAAACACATCTAACAATGATGGTTCATTTACAATGGAAATCAAGACATGACTTAGAATTCATAAGCTAATGATAATGTACCTCCTATAAAATTTAATGCTATGCTGCTAGAATCCTATGATTCTATAGAGAACATATAGGTGAAACAATAGGCCAATGAAGAATTCTCTTTTCCATTTAGTTAGGAACCAAGCATTCAACCGAAAGAGGTGTTTGCCTTTAGGAATGACAATCAAAATATTCATAATCTATAAAGTAGAAAAGAACCTATGAAAGATGGGATTCCTCTAGCATTACAACCAACTCCTCTTTATCCGAGAGCAAGTAATAACATAACACCAATGAAGCCCCCATATGGAGGATAGAAAAATTAGAATCAAGGAAATGTACCAACAATCTTGAAAGATCCTCCTTGGTCTACTAAAAAGTATAGCATGGTAGAAGATTTGAAATGAATAAAGGCCAACATGGCCATGTTTGACATGTTACAAAATTGTTCCCATCAATGAGAGGTACTAATAAAAGCTATTGATCATACAAAGGTACCCTTTAATACAAATACTGTTCCTCAAAAGATAGTATCTCAACAAGTCAACGCTTTGGAGGTAATGCCAACTATGTTTAAAGACAAGGTTGAGGTACCCCCATTTTTTCTTATCATTAGGATATATGGGAAGAATCTTCATAATTACCTAATTGATTTAGGAGCCTCTTGTAATGTTATTCCAATATCAATAACACAAAGGTTGGGAGTCACTCCTCAACCTTCTAATCGAATTGTGATACAATTGCATAAAATAGAGGTGAAAGTCATTTGTGTGTTGAAAGATGTTCAGATAATTTTGACAGTTGACCCTTGAATTCAGGACATCATTGATATACATGTGGTTGATATACCTAAGACATATGGATTTCTACTAAGTAGATAATGGATGAAATTCCTAAGTAGATGGTTTTATATGGATTTTACTCAGTTATGGTTACCATGGAAAGGGTTGAACCATCAAATTAAGATAGATGTAGAGCCAAAGTTAAGAACAATGATTATAGAATATAATGCACCTAATGAGGTTGCATTCATACAATAATATTTGGGCTCTTAAAAAGTGATGACATTTGATACAACCTCAACCAAAATATCAGATGATCAAGATGAAAAGTCCAAGATTTCAATCCCAAATCACGAGATCATAATGCAATTCATAAACAATATGATGGCTAATTTACAATGTTTAGGAGAAGAATCTGACCCTAGTATCTTACTTCTCCAAAGATTTTTCCGATTACATAAAGTTAGCCATTCAAAGTTTGAGTGTTCATCTTGTCAAGAGGTAGTCACTAAGGTATTGACTTAGATGATGGGAGTAAAGAGTGGTAATATTCCAAAAGATGAACTCACAAAAAATCAAAGTCTTGTAAACATATATGAATTTGTGGAAAAAGTTGAAGAGGAAGTTGAAGATCTAAATGTATCATATAGTGATACCTCTTTAGATGGTGGAGGTTTTTCTTCTCCTCCACCAAGAATGATCAAAGTTCAAAGAAGAAGACATTACATGAAAGGTCAAGGATGGACTTTGGTAGTCATCCATCCTAAACCCAAAGTGGACAAAGTTCTAAAATTGATACGGGAAATTTAGGACAAACAAGGAAAACACACACTTCCTTTATCAAGGAGTAACAATGCAAAATCATCAAGTCCACCTCATGAAAGACTACAGTGGATTCCCAAAAAATGATCTTTTCAAGCCCAAGTAAAAGAAAAGCTAAGGAAAAATAAGAATAAAATTAGAAAGCCCAAAGAAGATCCAATCTAGAAACTTCACTTTGATAGCTTCAAATGCAAATTAGGAGTCAGTCTAGGTATTGAGTTGATCAACCCAAAGGTAAGTCTTTCTATGCAACATACTGATTATAATTTAAATGTACTAATAATGTTGTAGAATATGAAGCATTGATTCAAGGACTTCTTTTCACACTAGAGAAAGGAATCACAGCTCTCATAGTCAAGGGAGATTCTCGGTTGGCTATAAGACAAGTAAAATTGATATATTCTTACAATGATAAGAGGTTGCTTGCTTACTGGAAAAGAGTATGGGATTAAATAGATGATTTTGAAGCTTTGAATATAAAGTCAATTCCAAGAAGGAAAGACATGATAGTAGATGCTTTTTCTATTTCAGCTAGTACATTACAAATCTTTTTTCTATTTCAGATGCTTATGCTTAGTGCATTACAATTAGTTGAGAGAATGAAATTGAAAATATTTTTAGTAGAATTGGTTTCTGCCTCGTCTTTCCCAAAAAATATTACAAACTTCCAAGTCTTTGAGGACAATCAAAATATACTCAAATTTATCATGTTCAATGGTCACTTTAAAAGGTAGATAATTGATGATGCTCCATACAACAAACCTGAGGATGAAAAACTTGAAGATGAAGATGGGATCCTAAACTTGAAAACTAACACTATTCCTAAGGGAATGGTTGAGTTGGAACTCATTTTTGATCGTGATGAATCAACACTTAACAAAAGAATGGTCAAAGAAAAGGGGATTGAGGAATGCAACTCATACAACTTGGGTACTAATGACGATCCTAGAATGGTAAGGATCAGAAAGGTGTGCAATCTATAGAAAAGGGAAGATATGGTCAAATTAATTACATAATATAAGGATTCATTGATTGGAGCTATGAAGAGCTAAAAACTTATGATCCTAAGATTATTACATATGACATTCCATTGAAACCAAATGCCAAACCTTTCTATCAAAGGAAAAGGCCTATCAATCCTATCATTGAACCACTAATAATGAAGGAATTTAAGAAGTTTCTTGATGCCAAGATCATTTCCCCATTCATCATTCTACATAGGTGGCTAATTTGGTTCCTGTGTGGAAAAAGACCAAAGAGATTCATCTTTGCATGGATTTTTGAAACTTGACCTCACATCTCAAAAGGACAACTACCCTTTGCCTTCACTAGATGAGATATTACAAATTGTCAATGGTTTAAAGATGATGTCTTTCTTAGATGGATATTCAAGATATAATCAAGTAATGGTTGATGAAAAAGATAGGCTAAAGATGACCTTCACAACTAAATGGGGAACCTTTGCTTACAAAAGAATGCCTTTTGGGTTGATTAATGTAGGGGCTACATTTCAATATGCCATGGATGAAGCTTTTAAGGGATTAATAAACAAGTGTATAGTCATCTACATGGATGATTTAACTATCTTTCCAAATGATCGAAGCACCCACATTGCTAATCTAATACATGTATTCAATAGATGTCATAAATATGACATATCACTCAAATCCAATAAATGTTTATTTGGGGTTACTAAAGGAAAGCTCCTAAGCCATATCATCTTTGAAGATAGAATATCCATTGATCCAGATAGAATTGAATCTTTTATGAAGTTATCACCTCCTCATAGTTGAAAAGAACTTAAGTCTTTCTTTAGGAAGATAAATTTTTTGTGAAAATACATAAGCTGGTTTTCAGAGATAGTTCATCCCCTTAATGATTTACTCAAAAAGGGAGCTAAAATAGAATGGGTTCTAGAGGTCAAGAAATCATTTGATGATATCAAAGTGATCATTTCCATGGCCCTAGTACTGGTGAGTCTAGACTATGGAATACCTTTCAAAATATACTCTTTTGCTTCAAAGCATTCATGTGCCAGGATTCTTATGCAGAAGAAGGAAAAAGAAAAAGAAAGACCCATTCCCTTTATGAGTTGCCCTTTGAAAAATACTAAGTTAAACTATTCTAACCTTGACAAATAGTATTTTTATTTAATCAAAGTAGTTAAGAAGTTTCACCATTACATACCAAGGAGCAAGGTACATGTGATTGTACCTAATTTAGCAATTAAGACATTGATGCAAAATGAACTTGGCAAAAGATGAGGGAAATGGATAGCAATCCTTCAAGCATTTGATCTAGATATTCAACACATGAAGTTAGTAAGAGGCCAAGGATTTTCAAAAATGATAGTGGATAACCAAATCAAAGATGAAAAGAAATTCTCATTTGATGGGGGAACAAATGTGGAAAATCAAAAGAAGATTATAGTATCTCAAGTTGATATTGATTAGGGTGTAATAATAGATGTCTGGTACCAAGATATTGTTTACTATCTTTTGCAAAATTAGTACCCCAACTAGATGAATAGTTCATGGCATATGGGACTCAAAATGAAGTGCAAATCCTACATGTTGCATGATAGAAAATTATATAAAAGGAACCATGAAGGAATTTACCTAAAATGCTTAGGACCAAAGGAAGTAAAAGAAGTTTTGGAACAATTTCATGATAAGTATAGTACGTGGCATGGTTTGACAGAACTAACTACTCATATGATTTTAAGATCAAGTTATTTCTAGCCCATGATATTCAAAGATACTTTTGATCATGCACGTACTTGTAATATTTGTTAGACTAGTGCTGATGGAGAAAGACACCCTGCAATGCCATTAGAACTAGTGTTTGAGGTACACCCCTTTGCAAAGTGGGGGCTAGATTTTTATTGGACAAAATTTTATTCTCATAGCTACCAATTATTGTATGTGTGGATAGAGATAGAGACATTCAAAAATTGCATGACAAAGGTGGTTATGGATTTCTTAGAAGAACACATTGTTACTAGATTCAAGATGTCATTCTCTCTAGTGTGTGATAATGGATCAGCTTTTGCATCAATATTCTTAACTCAATGGGCACTAGAAAATTAGGTTATTATCAAGTTCCCTTAAAATTATTATCCACAAGGAAATAGTGTAGCTGAATATACAAATAAGTACCTGATCATGATAATAAGATGTTTGTTGAAGGAGAATCCCAGAGATTGGCATACACAACTCAAATATGCTTTATGAATAGACCAAGTTAGGGTCAAGAATGCTTTGGAGACATCTCCATATCTACTTGTCTATGAACAAGAGTTAGTATTCCCACTTAACCTTAGGATTCCTATTTTGAAGTTTATGAGTGGTTATGCTGAAGATGCTAATAGAGTACAAATCAGATTGATGAATCTTTTAGAGATGGATGAAAAATGAATAGTTTCTTTGGAGCATATAGTGAAACATCAAGCTATCATCAGGAGGTGGTTCAACAAGTGAGCCATGATAAAGTATTTCAGAATATTTGACTTTTTTCTACTCTAGGACAAGGTGAAAGAAAAGTTAGGCAGACACACTAAGTTTCAACACTTGTGGATCGGTCCTTATCAAATCATAGAAATTCTGGGAGAAAACACTTTTAGGTTGAGTTCCTTACAAGAGGAATTGGTTCTATTTCCATTCAATGGGAAATTTTTGAAGCATTACTCTGAAGTTTAAAAACAAAAAAATTAAAAAAATTCTTCAAGTGTGTTTCTTTATAGTTGCGTGTTTGCATTCAGTCGTGTTTGTTTTCAAAGTTGCGTCAATCTAGGGGGAAGGTGCACTCAAGATTTTCTCTTGACATATCTTACTAACCATTCTTTTGGTTCCAATTTTTGGGAAGGGGTATTTCTTTGTCAATTTTTTTTTGTGATTTTGTTTCTTATACCAACTAAGGAATGGATGTTACTAGTAGTAATAGAGGACTTTTAGTCTTGAATTTAGAATTGCGGATCAACAAGTTCTCAACACTTTGAAAATTTAAAGATCAATTATCTTAGGTGTTTTTGAACCAAGGTTGAAGGTAGCAAGGGATAGTCCAAATCCCATTGGTTCAAATAGAAGGGTCTTCTTGAAGGAATTGCTATCATTTTTATTTGGCATGAGACTTTCTAAAAGTTCTTAAAAGAGGAATGCAAGGGATGTTCACAAAAGATCAAATATGAGAAACGACATCAATGCCTTGGCCACATAGTCTAAGCATGGTTAGGATATAGAAAGAAAATAAAAAGAAAGAAAGGTGTAAAGTATGAAGGATCCTACAAAGTCTAAAAAGGTAATTTGATTATAAGGATATAGACTCTAAATAAGCTATCTAGTATCAAAACCATTGCTTCATTGAAGAATCAAATGGTGACATTGTGAGCTACATGAAGCAAGTAATTCAAAAGATTTCCCAGGACTTCAAATAAAAAGTGATAACCTGCCAAGAGTCCTCAGAATTGATTCTCTCATCTGGTCAGACAAATGATTGATAAACAACTTTCGTGAAGATTCTCGACAAATGGATCAGATGGGGTGGAAGATTGTTTCCAAGTTGTCAAATTTTTTTGATAGACTGAATTCTGAGATGTTGACGGAAATGAATACACTAAACACACACTACACTTGGAGATTCTAAGGATTTAACTATAAAGTGACTCAAAATATGCCTAGAGTATTCAGGATTTAGTTGGTATTGAACACATCTCGAAGGAATGTTTGCTAATGAAGAAATGCCTTTGTCATTTCTTCCCTTTTTTCGAGGCTATTTTTTGTGGTTTCATAATGCAAACCCCATTTCACTTAGAAATGGGGACCCCCTACTTTATCTTTTTTGATTTTTAGAATCCTAGTATGGGGTTTGAGTCTTTTTTAGGGTTTTATCTATTGTTTTTGGTCAGATCCAAGTCCTGATTTGAAAACCCAGAGTCTAGATTTCATCATTAGAGGGAAAAAATCATTATTTTAAAGAAAAAAAGGTGCACTAACACACCTCCCTAGGTGCAGTAGTGCACCAAAAAACTTAGAAAAAGCATCATCCTTGGTGATGTATAGTTATGCAGCATCAAGGGTACGCTTGGTCCCCAGGTCTATAAAACTCAAGAGGCACCCTTCCCCTCTCACTTTATTTTTCCTTCCAAAGCTTTCATCGCCATAGCTCCACACCTCAAAAAGTGTGCTCTTCCACATCCTCCTTTTCTCTCTACTCTACCTTCACCTACACAGCAAAGAACAAACAAAATAATCTAATTCAAGGTGTGTAGTAGTGCACCTAATTAGGTGTGCTACTACACATCTTTTTTGAAAAAAGTCTAAGAAATCTTAAAAAGCATAATTAAACACCAAACTAAGGTGCACATTTAATTAGGTGCACTACTACACACCTTAATTTGTATTACCTTTTTGTGTGCTAAGTCAAATATAGGGTGTGCATTAGTGCACCCTATGAGGTGCACTGCTACACACCCATATATTAAAGGTTTTCCTAGTATAAAGGTGCACCAAGTGCACCTATTAGATGTGCCCTTTTTTTTGCAAAAAAAGGGTCAAATTAGGTTTTTGATGTTTTCAGGAAGATTAGGGCTTTGTGTTTTATTCATATTTATGATAAGGTTTAAATTTAGTTATTTATATTCAACTTTGAACTAATACAAATTCTTTTTGTGTAGATCCAATGGCTTCTTCATCATCCTCACTTGCAACAAAGATGGTCCCAAAGCCCATGCTATTCAAGTTTTAGGGTGTTCCAACAAAGTCAGTTTCCAAGATGATCACTCAGAGATCTGAGACACCAAATTAGGTCACATAGATTTGGGTGCATTCCTAGTATTTTGTAATAAAACCATAGAGAGGTCTTTGATGATATGCACATTGATCTGATCAGGGCTTGTTAGTGCAACATCACACCCAATATTAGTGTTCTCTTCAGAGCTTATTATGACACTTGCAAAAAACTATGTTCCGAAAGAAAGAGTTGTGAAGAGCATCACTAGAGAGATCATCCTGGATCTTCAACCCAATAACATAGAGAAGGTGTTCCATCTTCCAAGGGTAGATTAATTCATTAGATTAACCTATCACCAAGTGGAAAGATGGTATAGGGAACATGTAGAGGAAGCATCTGAGATCATCTGGTCCTCATTCCTTATTGAGAAGACTCCTTTAGGGTGAAGTAGGAAAAGTGGACATGACAAGGGGATATATGAAGGAAGATATTGGATATTCTATCATACTCTTGAGCATTGTAATGAGTTTTCCTAGTTTTGGACACTTGAACATTTGGATGGTGCATTTTATTAAGACGATCAAAATAGCAGAGATGCCACAAGATTGGCTTTCCATTCTTAGTGAGAACTTGGGTGAGTAGTTGGTGGTAGTTAAGAATAATGGATAGTTTTACATGACATCATATTTCGTGTACTTATTAGGTACAAGTGCTACAAACTATCTAGGACTCTACAAAAGGGGTAGTATACAAGATGTGAATTCATGGCCATATATAGTTTATCTCTAGTTGGTAAAGAAAAGGCTTCAAGAGCATAGCAAGGAATATAGGATTGTAAATGATGCTTTTATATTTGCAATAATCCGGTTCATAGAATGAGATTATGTGAAGAGGATGTCAAAAGAGGCATCTACTAATATTTTAGAAGTTGGAGCCTATTACATCTAGTATCAAACATTCACATATGTGAGGGTAGCAGGTACTAAAATAAATCCTAAGAAGCTCCCTAGATACCCAACTGATAGAATAATATTGTTGGAGATTTCCTGACAACTCTCTTCTGCATACAAAAAACTATGAAGGTAGTACAAAGTAACTTGGATATGGCCTATTATGATAGGACCATTCAGTGTGGACCAAAGACAAGATATTCCTTCTTTTGAGTTTGAATGGGATTAATATACTTTGGATGAGCATTATTCTCCTTGGTAATATTTTGATAACATTGGAAGAGTAGAATATTTGGATGGGAAGACATTCTAGCATGAAGATGTAGTTGAGGATCATTGGATGAATGCAGTAGATGAATATGATATCCTCATAAGGGATTATATTAGGATGAATCCATATTTGGCAAGGAGTGCTTTAAAGATAAATATTCTTTTGAAGATCGTGCAAAAAGATACTAAAGATGTCCTTGATGCATTGTTCAATAGGGACAAGAATGGTGATAGACCTATTATGAATGTTGAGGTGGATAAGGAAGAAAACACAAACATCAATCACAAGGCTAGACATGTCATCAAATTGACAAAGGATTGGATTAAATGACCTTTCAAACTTGATCCAATTCCTCAAGTGATGGTCTTCCACACTCAAGCTCACCCAAATAAAGGTCAAAGAGCTAAGGTCACAATACCTACATTTACAGTTCAATCACTAGTGAGACTAGAAACAATGCACCAACTTGATAGATCATTTTGGTATTATCAGGCTCAAAAGGGTAGACGAAAGAGGAAGAGAAATTCTCCTAAAACATGTTGAGCTAGAAGACAGAGAAACTTAAGCACCTCTGCAGACAAGAGAAGAGAATGTATAAGGGCTGGAGAATTTGGAAACTACACAAGCACAAGACAATCCTCAAGTGTTACCAGCTAAACAAGGGCAAGGAGGAATTGAAATTGAAGTGCAAAAGGTGTCTCCACCTCAATAAGAGGTATAGACCTCCCCTTCTACTCCTAAGAAAAGAAATATTAAAACTTTGATCAAAAGGAGAAAAAGGGTCATTAGGAGGGTGATTCCTTTCCCATTAGTTGTAAAGGCTATTCTAGAATAAGAGGAAGAAGAGGATGATGAGGATGAAGAGGATAACTTTCCTTTGAACTAAAGGACGTATCTTGCTAGAGCCACAGAATCAGAATGGAGAAGAAGCTCCACAATCACACTGCCAACCATTCTTGAGCAAGCTATTTAGACTAAAAACTCTGAGGATGAAATGCAACAATGGATAGATGAGAAAGATGTTGAGGGTATTGATGTCTTTAAGATGTTAGATTTTGATTTCATGCTAGTTGGTACTGAATTGGTGGGAGAAAAAATCATAGACATTGCAACAAATCAACCTTGATAGGAGGATTGGAGTCAATTGCCACCTAAGCCACGAGGACCTAAAGTAGCCCCACCATCCCCAGTCCAAGTCACATTTTGTATTGATAAAATATTAGTTACTCCTCTACCTTGAAAAAATGAAGAAGAATAAGTCCAAGCAAGACAAGAGGAAGAGCTGCAACAAGTATCCACCGATAAAGTGTCAAAGGAAGGAAAAATAAGTGAGCAACCTCAACAAACTTCCCAAGACACAGAGGTGAGAACTATGGACTCCATAGATATATAAACTCCTAGTATGTATCTCTCACAAAAGAAGAATACTCAGAAGAGGAGTGATAAGGAGAAGAGTATAGCTGATAAAACTCCTTCATCCTCAAAAGGTAAAGCCCCACTGGAGCATATCCCAAGATGGCTAAGAAAAGAAGTGATAAGTAATAAGAGGTAGCAATTCACTACAGAAGAGGAGAGGATGAAATTGATTGAAGTTCTAAGGAAACCTGAGTCATCACCAAATGATGCACATGAATTAGCCTTCATCATGAGTGATTAGAACTAGGACTTATTTGCTCACATGGCTAATGGTTACAATAGGAATTAAGAAGTATTTAGGAGCTTAAAAAACTATGGGGTGGAATTAATAACACTTTGGAGACAAAATGAGATCCTAAAAGGATATCTAGGTGAAGTTGTTGGTCCCTTAGATTTGAAAAATCCTATAGAGAATTTGAACACAACATTGGAAAGAAGAGATAGGGGTACATGCCAATTAGACCCATTTTTTAGAGCTTTTCAATAATGGAGAGAGAGTTTAGAGGAAAAGGGTGAACATAATATACAAGGAAACCTAAAGATATTATACATTATGCAAGATAATGTGGATGGGCTAGTTACCATTTTGAATCAAGATTTTGGTTTGATGGATGAAATACATACCTAGGGCAATGACTTGCAAGCATTACAGTTGATTAGAGGAAAAAGGTATTGTATGTTGATGGATGTGTATATATTTGAGGAGTTAGATAAAATTGATGATTGGATAGATAAAATTATAGATGGCAATAAAGTAATGGAAAAATTCCATGTGGAGATTCACAAGCTCAAGGATCAAACCCAAGAGCATATTTTGGAGGTAGAGAAACATTATAGTGATGCATGTTTAGACATTTTGAGGATGATACAAGGGATAAATCAATAAAGGTAGAGGTAGTAGTTGAGAAATTCTAGAAAACTTTTGAGGAAGCTACTAATGATAATGATAGTAGGCAAATGTTTAGAATGGAAGAAGCCTTATTGGAGCTAGATGTAAAACTTAGAGATTTTGTAGAGACTTGTATTGAGGTGGGCAACTACAAGCAGAATATGAAAGACAAATATGAAGCCTTACATTTTCTAAATGTAGCTCAAGTCACTAAGATCATTGAGAAATTCAAGGGAAAATATCCAGACATAGCTCTGGTATAAAGGGGAACAAAACCTAGAAGCCAGAATTTCAATTTTGACACTTAGTGAAATTTTGCATTTTTTGGAACCTGCTTCTGAGTTGCATAGGTGTGCTAGGTGCGCAAGCACACTTTTTCAGTGGTGTTCTAGAAGATTTTGAAGAGTTTAGAGGTGTGCCAATAGTTAACTACTAGTTTTAAAATTAGAGCTTTCCATGCATTAGAAACACATTCTGTCACTAGTTTAACTCCTACAAAAATCTAGTGAAAATGAAGCTTCTATTTTTGGCACTTCTAGATGCTCCTATATCAACTAATGGCTTTCTCTTTCTTATTTTCTCACGCTTTCTTTGTTTTCTAACATGTAAAGGCTCATGTATCCAATTAATGATATAAATATGGATGGAGTCCTACTAAGCACTTGTTAGATAGTTAGTTTGTGCATAAATAAATTTATTTTATTAGTTTAGAAGCATATGATTGCATAAAGATATATCTCACTCTCAGCACAAATTGAGGAGAAGATTTCTTATAAATTCAGGAATGTAATATGTATTCTAGGCCACCATTATTTTGATGCAATAATATTAACTATTGGTGCTCGCATTTGGAGTGTAGTGATTCTTGGCTAAGTGTGTTATATTTTGTGAATGTATGTTCATGGAATGTAATTGAGCCAATATTTTTATTGTTTTGTTTTGGTTGTGTGAAATTTTAATTGTGGTGTTTGCTATGGGTCTACAAATTCCACTGGCATGCTTAGTTTGAGAAGAGATCATCATATTATTCTTGTATAGCTTTTTATCTTGCATGAGTGCACTTTATGTGGCCTTGTGATTTGATGAAAAGTGAAACATCTTATGGTTATTGAATTCCCATCAATGATTGCATCAACAGAATTAAGGAAGCATTGCTCCTATTTTCATTGGTTACTCACCGATCTTTTTGAAAGCTTAACTCATAGACACATTATTTCCATGACTTATGTCCATTAGGATTTTACTTTTCATATTATTTTCTTAAACCTCTTGTTACCCTATCTTTGTTATTTGCTTTACCAACCCCTTGGTTAAATTAGGAATTCATAGAGCCACATTGTTAGATTGCATTCATCATATAAACAAAAAAATACAAAAAATATATTTCTTTTTGTGTGGTTATTCTTTTGAGATAGCATGTAGATTCTACATCTTATCTGAGTCATTTCAGAATTAGCAAAGGCCTCCTTGTGAACATTCACATTTATCTTCAACTTAGTAGATTCCAATAGATTGCAAGATTTCCCAAAACCTTGGAGTTGATCCTAGATTAACTTTTCAAGAGAGGAGTTTGAAAGGGTTCTTGCAATTAAGCATCATGCAAAATGATAGCTCAATAGTATGATGTTATTAATTATTATTTTTAAATATAAATATTGATTTTAAATCAACAATTTTGTGACAAATCAAATGCATAGACTTATTGTAACTGAAGGAGTCCATGTCTCTGCCTATCCCTCCTCATCTCTCATATGAGTTGTGTGTGTCTCTATAACCATGTCTATTGTGTAATCATCTCCAACCTCAAATTGAAACTCAAAATTGGTGAGGGACCTAGAATACTATTCTTGCACTTAATGCAATTATGTGACTAAGAAACATGTGAGGAATCACCAGATGTACTAGTTCTAACATCATCAACACAAGGAGACAACAATGACCTAGTCTGGGTGACTAGTCAATTGCTCAAATGATGAATATCTCTAATAGATGTTACACTAGCCTTTACAATGACATCAATGTGCTACACTAGGAAAGGGGGGGGGGGGGGGGGGGAGATATCTAGGGGGGTTGGGACAAATGTGGTGGCTTTCTTCCACTTCGTCCTAGGTCTATCCTTTAGGGTTCCACCTCCCATGCCCATGTTTAGCCTCATGCTCCAATAATTAAATTTAAGCCCTTTCATAAAATTAACATATAATTTTCTCAAAAAATATATGGGAACCTCCAAATTTTTGTGTGGTGGTTTGTCAAAAACCATCCACTAGTGATCCCAAAAATGAGCTCTAAAGGCCTCATTAGTGCACCATTTGATTGACAATTTTAGTTTTCTAGGGTTAACTACTTTACTAGTTTTGGGGTTGGAAAATAGGTTAGTAAATTCCTTTTTAGTAATATTAAGGGCCCCAACCCTATCATAATCCAAGTCATCATCAAACTGGTTATGCATCTCATCATGCCAATGAAGAGTTGCATCATGCTACTTGATAAGGGTCTTAATATTAGCCACAATAGTATTAAGGGTGACTAACATGGGAGATAAATTAGGGATCGTGTTATATGTCTATTACACAACCCTCAATTGATTTATATTTTGTTTAATTTGGGGAGGCTTTTGAGGGGGTAGTAGTGGTTGTAGATTGTTTTGAGGATCATTGTTTGGTAGAGGATTATTTGGAGGTTGGTTAGAGTCTATCATACTATTTATAATGAAAATAAACATAGAATTACAATTTGAATGAAAAATTTATAAATCAAAATAAAAAACTTTAAAATTAATTGAAAAATAATTAAAATTAAACCTCATGGTTGGATGCAAAGTGGAGTGAAAAATGGAAAGTGTTTTATGTATGCTTGAATTATTTCCCTATACCCAATAGTGGAGGCCGTTGGTGTTGGAAATAAAATGACAAAAAGCATTCAATTTTTTTAAAAAACTTATGTGTAGGTTTTGGGTTTTTGACATATTGGATACCCAATTTATCAGGTATCCAATATATTAGATATCGGATATGGCTAGTTTTTTTTGAATTGATATTAGGATTGGGGGGAAAAGCTAGAGTGAATTTCAAATCACTTTTGGAATTTTGTAGACTAGTTTTTTAATCCAAACAATATTTGAACAATTGATTACAATGAAAACATACTTAGCTTCAATAGTAGATTGTGAAATGTAATTAGATATTTCTTTCTCAACCATGTAATTAGTGTCTTTCTAAACTATGTAATTAGTCTTTCTTCTAAAAAGAAAGCTCCACCACTTGTGCTTTTTCTATCATCAATATTATCAACCCAATCAACATTGGTATAGACTTTAAGAGTAAAGTCATCATCTTGTTTATACCATAGTCCAAAATCTTCAATCTCTTTAAGATTTCCGAATATCCTCTTGATAACTATCATGTGTGCTTCCTTAGGATTAGAGTAAAATATTTTAATAATTCCAACAACATGTGAAATATCTCATCTACTATGCACAACATTCTATGATTTACCAATCATTGATCTATATCATGTTTCATTTACTTTTGCAATAATATCCTCCTTTGAGGATTTCACTCGAGTCACCATAGGTGTACTGATTGGTCAAGAATCATCCATTCCGAATGTCTTCAATATTTCCTTTACATACTTAGATTGAGTCACATAGGCATCATGCTTTGTTTGAAGAACTTGTAATCCAATGAAAATTTTGATCTCACCAAACATTGACATCGCAAAATATTTACTCATTTGATCATAAAATGATTTACATAGTAAGTCATTTTACAAAATATAATGTCATCCACACAAAGTTTAGAAGTTAACACCATGTTGTGAGATTCACATTTCAAATATAGATTATGTTTCTTACTTGTTCTAGAAAATCCTATCTTATTCAAATAAGAGTTTAACTTTTCATACCATGCTCTTAATGCTTGTTTCAATCTATACAGTGCCTTATTCAAATTGCAAACCATGTTCCTCTAATTAGTTTCAATGAATCCTTCCAATTGTTAAATATACACTTATTCTTCAAGTACTTCATTCAAAAATACAGATTTGATATCTTTTTGATAAACTTTTACTTTCTTGTAAGTAGCATAGGCCAAGAATGTTCTTACACCTTTTAATCTTGCTACAGGTGCAAGAGTCTCAGCATAATCAATTCTTTCTTCTTGTTCATAACCTTTGCAAACTAGTCTTTCCTTATTTCTCATCACTTCTCCATCTTCATTCATCTTATTTCTAAAAATCCATTTTGTTCCTATCACATTCATGTTTGCAGGTCTAGGTACTAATGTTCATTGGTTGTTCTTCTCTATTTGATCAATTTATTCATTCATTAAATTCATCTAATCCTCATTTTCAAGTGCATCCTTAACTATTCTTGGTTTAAAGTTAGCTATAAAAAATGTACTCTCTTAACTTACTTCTTGTCAAAACTCTAGTGTTTCTACCTCCAATTGTTTATTGGTTCAATAATTGTTTCTCCCATACTTTTTTGACATAGGTTTAGATCTTTAATTCTTAGTATTACTCTCACTCAGTTGAGGTTCAACTTCATGCTCAAGTTGTATTGTTTGTTTATTGGGTAAGGCATGTTATAACTAGGTATTTATCTATGTATCTTGGGTAGTATATTAGGTATATCTTCATACACATACACAAAATTTTTGTAATCTTTATGTTCTTTTTTTCTTTCCACATCATTCTTGTTTGCAAAATCATCAATCCTTATATTTTCATTTTCAATAATTTTGTTAGTAGTTTTGTTCAAATATTTATAAGCCTTTTTCTTAGATGAATGGCCAAGGAACATATCTCCATCTCCCTTTGAGTCCAATTTACCATTCCTTGCATCCTTATGAATATAACACCTACTGCCAAAGATCTTGAAATAACTTACATTAGGTGCATGACCATACCATATTTTATAGGGTATCTTGTTTGTTCCCTTCTTCAACTAAATTCAGCTGAGAGTATAAACAACAATGCTAATAGATTCTCTCTAGAAAATTTGTGAAAAATCTATTTCAATAATCAATGTCTTTGCATAATTAATAGTTGATCTATTTATTATCTCAATAATTCTATTTTTTTGTGGTGTCATCAGTGTAGATTACTATCTTTTGATACCATTATTAGTACGAAAGTTAATGAATTTAGTAGACATAAACACACCACCTCTATTAGATATTAAGAATTTCAATGATTTACTAGTTTCTTTCTCAACTCTATCCTTATACCTTTTGAACATATCAAAAACAAGTGAATTCAACTTCATGAACATTATAGTCATCATTCTAGAATAGTCATTAACAAAAAAGATGAAATATTTGTCACCATAATAACTTTCCATACCCATTAGTCCATAGAGATCAATGTTTACTAGTTCCAACATATCATTAGAAGTGCGTGTCTTTCTCAAAAAGATAAGCTTTGTCATCTTATTGAGCTAACATTCTTTGCACATAGCATTCTCAGGTTTGCAAATTTGGTAAGCCTCTAACTCTTTTCTTTCTACTAACCTTTACCATGTTCTCAAAATTTACATGGCACAACCTCTTATGCCACAACCATAAATTGTCAACATTAGCAAAAAAAACATGTCTCAATAGTAGGATCAATATAAAATAGGTTACTTTTTCTTTACATCCCAGTTCCAATTAGATTTCCTTCATCATCAATGATTTTGACTTTTCTATTCTAAAACTCTAGCTTGTGACCTGAATTGTTTAACCAAACAATAGTCAAAATATTATAATTTAGTTCTTGTACCTAGTAAGCATCATCACATTTGATTTTATCATTCAACATTAATGATCCTCTATCTTTAACTAGATATCAAATACCATTACCTAACTTAATATTTCCACCATTATCAATTTCTTTAAATTTGTCAAACTTACTTATGTTACTAGTCAAGTGATACATGAGAATCCACTATCTATGATCCATGTGTCATTCTTGCTAACAAGTGAAATAAGGGATTTTTTACTCGCAAAAATTTCTCCACAAGGACATTTCTTGATAGAAACATATACCATCTCAAATACTTTCTTCTCATCATTAGTATTAGACTCAGTGTGCTCCTCTTTAGCAATGTAGCATAATTTCTTTCCTTTGTCTTTATAGTCTTTTTTCTTCCCATACTTATGATATTTATTATCATTTCTATTAGTCTTGCTTCTAATAGGACATTTAGCAACAAAATGACCAACTTCATTGCACTTAAAATAAACTAGGGGTAGTTTACCTTTGAATTTACCTTTACCTCTTGATAATCTTGTGCTTCAATTGCATCCAAATCATCTTGAGATCTAGAATCACATTCACCTTTAATTTGTTTTCTCTTTCTTTGAATTCCCAATGGTTAGTGAGGACTGAAAAGAATTTCTAAGTGTAACCATACTATTATCATAAATTCTCAATTCAAATATAGTCAACCAATCAACCAAACTATCAATTGCCAAAAGATTTCTAGACATAGCTCTAACTTCTTGAATTGTAGAAACTTCTACAACATAGATAGGCATGAGAGTTCTAAGAGATTTACTTACAATTTTACTATTACTGATAATATCTCTAGCAACTCTTATTGCACTCACAACCTCTTTTATTTGGTTCACATACTATGCAACATTCTCACCTTCTTTCATTCTCATGGCATGATACTTGCCTCTCAAACTTTCTATTTTACCTTTCAACATATTTGGATCTTGACCTTGTACAAGTGCCAATTTATCCCACATTTTTTTAGCATTAGTGTAGTTCTTGATGTCATTGAACTCAACATCATTGAGGGAAGATGCAATTTGAGTCATTATGATATTATGATTTCTCTTCTCAATCATCTATTCCACAATCATAGGAGTGACAAGTACATTGTATTCATTATCCAACTAGTGTGTAACATTATCTCAAATTCTAGATAGATGTAGCCTCATTCTTTCTTTCCATGAGGATAAATATTCCCTTTTCAAATTTGGTACATCTCTCTTATTCATTTTCAAATATTTAGCTCAAGTTCATTTAAACTTATTTTCCCAAGAAATTTATCTGATACAAATTGTTAGATATCTGAGGGAGGGTGGGGGGAATCCATTATCTCTAGTTATCATACTATCCCTTTAAAATGCTAATTCAAACTTCATAAACTTCAATAGAAATTACTCAGTGATCTCATTCAACTTCACAATTAATGTTAGGATAAATCACGGACAGAAATAAAAACTACATGCAAATATAACCAATAATAGAAAATAATAGATCACACATAAATGAACACAAGGCACCAAGATTTAACGTGGTTCACCCAATCCTTGGGCTATGTCCACAAAAATACAAGTCCAATATTATTACAATCTAATGATTATAACCTTATTACAATTCATAATCCCTTACAACTCAATACCACCGCAAGAAGCAATTTTGCATCATAACATAATGAAAATACCCAACCCTAAACCCTTTTATACAAGTATTAAACCACTTTAGGGTTATAACATGTCAGCCATAAATTAGCCATAGCTTTAGTGGTGAATCTACGAATGGCAAATCTATGAATAGTCCCAATTTTTTTTTTCAAGGTGATGCCTCAAACCCCACAAAATTATGGAGTATGTGTACTACTTTCCTGATCAGTCACCACAATCTAACAATCTCCCACTTGGGGACTGATCAGGCTCCACACTAAACAACAATCTCCCACTTGGAGACTGATCCTATAGCAATACCACTACCACATGGGGCTCCCACTGGTTCAAACCACACTAGACTCTGCTGTTCTTTTATTCATGTTCAGTCTCAAAGACCAATCGAAGCTGAAGAGGAGTTCAACTTTTCCCTCATCACAACCTTTGTCAACATATTTGTTGGATTGTCATTTTTATGTATCTTCTCCAGCTTTAGCTGTCCATCCTCCAAAACTGACCGAATGAAAGGGTACCACAACTATATGTGTTTGGTCTTAGAATGCAGAGCTGAATTCTTTGCAAGATGAATGGCACTCTGACTATCTGTGAACAAATAATTATCCTTCTGAGGATGTCCAAATTCTTCCAAGAAGAACTAAATCCATATCATCTCCTTGGCTACCTCTATAGCAGCAACATACTCTGCCTCTATAGTGGATAGAGCATTAATTTTTTGTAACCTAGAAACCTAGCTCATGGCTGCCCCACCAACAGTAAAGACATAACCTATAGTACTTTGCCTGGTATCAATATCCCCTGCCAAATATGAGTCAACATAGCCCTACAAATCAGTAGTAGAGCCCCCAAAGTGTAAACACTTATTGGATGTTCCTCTCAAATATCTGAGAATCCACTTGACAACATTCCAATGCTCAAATCTTGGATGACTCATATACCTACTAATGACTCCCACTACATGTGCAATATCCTCCTAGTGTATACCATAGCATACATCAAGCTTCCTACAACTGAACCATAGGGTACCTTGGACATCTTATCCTCCTCTTTCTATGTCTTAGGACACATCTCCTTAGTCAACTTCAAATGACCAGGTAAAGGTGCGCTAACAGCTTTAGCATTCTCCATAGAGAAACGTTGCAACACCTTCTCAACATAATCAGCCTGAGATAGTGTTAATGTTCTATTCTTCCTATCTCTACAAATATTCATAACAAGGATTTTTTTTCTACCCCTAAATCCTTCATAGAAAATGCATGTGCTAACTGGCATTTCAACCCCTTAATATGATCCATGCTAGACCTAACTACAAGCATATCATCAACATATAAACATAAAATAATGTAGCTATCATCATCCAACCTCTTAAAATAAACACAATAATATGAATGACACTTTTTATAGCCATGCTCATGCATAAACCTATTAAATTTTAGATACCATTGCCAAGGTGCTTGCTTTAAGCCATATAAACTTTTCTTCAATTTTCACACTAAGTTCTCCTTACCTTTGACCTCAAAACCCTGTGGCTGAGCCATATATATTTCTTCATCCAAATCACCATGAAGAAAGGCTGTTTTAACATCCAACTGCTCTAAATGCAAATATTTAGTAGCCACAAGACTTAAAACAGTATGAATAGAAGTCATTTTAACAACAAGAGAAAATATCTCATCAAAATCAATTCCCTTTTTCCGTGCAAATCCTTTTACAACTAACCTAGCCTTAAATCTTTTTTGACCTCCTTCCTCTTCTTTCAACCTATAAACCCACTTATTCTATAAAGCCTTTTTACCTGTAGGCAACTTGCATAGATCCCATGTCTTATTCTTTAGCAAAGAGTCCATTTCATCTTTCATTGTAGACTCCCACTGAATCTTAGTATCCACCTGCATAGCTTCATCATAACTTTTAGGTTCACTAGCATCAGTAAGTAAAATAGAATACAAAGAGGGAGAAAATCTTTGTGGAGGTCTAATTTGCCTTGTTGACCATCTAACATTCATTGGTGTGTGTGGTATTTTTTTTTTTTGTGGTTGTTGCACATCATGAGGAATGCCTAGAACATCAGCTTTTGGAGTATCATCCAACACTACATAATCATCTTCTTTCTTATCATGTTGTTGCAACAGATCTTTGTACAACACTTTCTCATTGAATATGACATCTCGAATTCTAACAATTTTAAGATTTTCAAAATCCCAAAGCCTATAACCAAATTCATTAATGCCATATCCAACAAAGACACATTTCTTTGATTTAGCTTCTAGCTTGGTTCTATTTTCAGAGTCTATATGAGCAAAAGCTTCACAACTGAAGGTCTTGAGAAAAGAATAACTCAGCTTCTTACCAGTCCATGCCTCCTTTGGAATACCATAGCCCAAAGGAGTAGAGGGACCTCTATTAATCAAATATACTATAGTATTGATAGCCTCCACCCACATGTGTAAGGGCAACCCAGCATACAACCTCATGCTCCTTGCACACTCCATTATAGTCCTGTTCATGCGTTCAGCCACTCCATTTTTTTGTGGAGTCCTTGAAATAGTTTTCTATTGATGAATACCATTAGTGGAGCAATAATATTCAAATTCATGACTGCAATACTCACCACCATTATCAGATCTAAGACATTTTAATTTATTACTAGTCTCATTTTCAACCAAGCATTTCCATTTCTTAAAAGTTTGAAATACATCAAATTTCTGTCTAAGGAAATAAACCCATACTTTTCTAGTTGTTTCATCAATAAATGTAACATAATAATGAGAGCCACCAAGGGAAGATACTTGAGCTAGTCCCCATACATCTGTATGCACAAGCTCTAATTTCTCCTTTTTGTTTTCCTTTCACTAATAATTTGGCATCGATTTGCGATGGCTAGGTGTCGCAATTACAACCACAACATATCTCCACTATGACAGTAATAGATGTCATTGTGTTTTAGTCACAAATTATGATGTCTATCCTATGCTATCATAATTACGACGCCTATTCATTGCTATGCAACCAATTTATTGTGACATGAACCCCGTCGCAATGCTTGTATCGAATGTCACAATTGTGACATCCTCCACAAGCATTGTGACAGGGTCACGGTGGCGATGATGCCAGCTATTATTGCCATACTTGTTGAAGATGTAGCAATTGTGACATCCCCCACAAGCAGTGCGATGGGGTCGTTGTGGCAGTGACGCTAGCTGTCGTCACCATGCTTGTTGAGGACGTCACAATTGCGACATGTGCCACAAGAAATTCAATGGAGTCACTATGGTGACAACACCAACGGCCATTGCAATGCTTACAACAGATGTCACAATTGTGATGTTCACCACAAGTATTGTGATGGGGTCATTGTGGCGGTGATGCCAATTGTCATCGCCACCATTGCGACCCCGCTGCAAGCATTTGCCATGTTTTTTGAATGGTGGCTAGCAATTTGATTTTCCCTTTGTTTTATAGGTTTTGCCCCAACATTGGTTTGGCATTGAGCTTGACCAAAAACTCTATCTTGCATTATGCTGCAGTTTCTCTTGATTTGTTCTCGTGAATGAATTCCTTTCACCAGCAATCTTAGCTTTTCTATTTGAGAGTGATTGAAAAGGATTGCTCTATCGATTGGAATATTTTCCATAATAGTCGTCTATGCATAGAATAAAATAAAATTGAGCTACATTGCATAGAATAAAATAAAATTGTGACTATACCTGCTGGCCCATGTAATCTAGCCTTTAGAAAAGATGGTTCAAAATCTTTTATAGATAGAGCCCCATCTCGTTGGCATGTTTCTCCTCTATCTGTAAAGCTATTATTTGACTGATGGGGAGTAGACAAGTTTTTCTTTGTGCTAATTTTAGAGTCTTGCTCAACATCAGAATATTGTCTAGCTTTACTTAAACCAAGTCCACCAGGAACTTCTCTTTGTTTCTTTTTCTTATTACCATTTCCACTAGTAAGCTGCCTATTTACAAGGGGCATTAGAGTATCACAAAATTTACCAATGTTACACCCATTTTGAACCGCACCAGCTATAATTTCTGATGTCTCAGTTTGCTGCATAGAAACACAAAGAGCAAACAAGTTTTTCTCTATGCTAATGTTAGAGTCTTGCTCAACATCAAGATATTGTCTAGCTTTACTTAAACCAAGTGTGCCAGGAACTTCTCTTTGTTTCTTTAGCTTAGTACCATTTCCACTAGAAAGCTTCCTGTTTACAAGAGGCATCAGAGTATCACAAAATTTAGCAATGTTACACCCATTCTGAACCACACCAGCTGTAATTTTAGATGTCTTGGTTTGCTACACAGAAACAAAACCATTTATTTTGTTTGACAAACCATTTCCACGGGATTGTTGTGGATACTTAGAAGTGACTAAACATGCAAAACTTTTCGCAGCTGGAAACTCTTTTCTAGAAGGCATTTTTGCAGAGCATTTCTGCTTAAGAAAAATGTTAGCCTTCTTGCTTTATAAAACCTGCAATATTCCCTATTTCTTTTGGCCTTCCACCAATGTATATAGCCACACTTTTACTTTGATTATTGTCATGATGTTGTATATAATTTTTTGAGAGGGCATACCTACACATACTTTTTTTTTATTAAACAATATGCATCCAACTTTTGTGATCATAACATGGTCCAACATACTCCATCAATTCAAAAACTTTATTGTAAGACACCTTTATGCCATCCATAGAAAATAGGCCCAAACCATGTAATGATGATGGTGCTATGCGATATATCCTCTCGTTAACACAAAAATTAGTGTTTATTGGAGGAAGTTCCTTGGGTACCCAATGTTTCTATAGATGTTGGTACCTCAAGGGCACCTCAATGTCACCTTCCATCTCATCATCATAAGAACATGACCCCCATTGAGCAAGGAAAAATTTTATGCGTTTATTGAATTTCCTTCTAGTCCTTTGACCTCTAGTTAATCTCCCTGTTCTAGATAAACTGCATGTCTCACTTTTCTCTTCTATTCCTATATTTCCCTCACTCGAGGAAGACACTTTTGACAAATACCTATTCGTTGGTACCTGCAAATGGGAGATATCTTAGAAGACATCAATCTTACTATTGATAAGTGTATTAAATAGACTATCTATAAGGAGTATTGACTTATACCTCTCAATCCATGAGATTGTGTGGGATACTCTTGAAAGGGGTTCAGTTTCTTACAAATGTAATTCAATTATTGTGAGCATAATCACATCATAATCATAATCACATCCATCATAAGAATCACATAATAATTAAAAACATTAAAAGGTACACAATATAACACTTAAATCAGGCTCACATTGTAACCCTACTAGGGAAGTAGGCCTAGTGAAGGGCTAAAATAGGGTTTTTGTATCAGCTAATGAGTTAAGGGCTTAGTCACCTTGGGGACATGCTATTTGAATTTTTTTGATGTGTGTGGAGGTGGACAAAACACCTAGTTAAGGTGAAGTCAAGTTTGGCACCTACTGAGGCATTGTGAGCATTTGATAGTTTGTTGATTAGATTGCTTGGATGAATTCATTGGATGGATTGAGGGACATTCATGGGATTATTCCAAAGATGTAGAACCTAAGGTGGCATAAGGATTTGGTGTTCACTTTGATAGGTTATGGAGTTGGCTTGGATCAAGGAGAGGGATCTTATGAAGATACTTGGTTGGTGTTGTGAGAACACTATGGAAGTCCCTCTTGTTATGAATGATTGCAAGTCCACCTAGGGTCTCTACATCACCTATAGGGGTAGAATTATTAACAAAAAAATTGGGTAAGCACTTATATTATGTTTTCCCTATGAATTTTATTCTAGGTAAAGCTCCCTTTTATAGATATTTAATGAATTCCCTTTTCTAAACTAAACACTTACAAATGCTTTTGACCTAAAAGAAAATAAGGCTCAATACATTCACGCATCAATATGTGTTTTAAATAGTTTTATTTAATTAATTTAGATTAATAGTTGATTTAGATT
This sequence comes from Cupressus sempervirens, assembly GCA_028749045.1. Classification (NCBI taxonomy): domain Eukaryota; kingdom Viridiplantae; phylum Streptophyta; class Pinopsida; order Cupressales; family Cupressaceae; genus Cupressus; species Cupressus sempervirens. Next base: position 717,550,932 of record CM053785.1, on the reverse strand, counting down.
AGCAGTATTCTATTTGTAGTTAAAACTTGTAGCTTTTAAATAGATAATGAATAAACTATGTAATTAATCATATATATAAGACAAATATATTTCTATCAAGAAATGAATATTAAATAGATTAAGGATTGATGGCATACCTCTAAATTTCATCATCATCATCATCATCATCATCATCATCATCATCATCATCATCATCATCATCATCATCATCATCATCATCATCATCCTTGTCATCATCATCATCATCCTCGCCATCATCATCATCATTATCATCGTCATTGTCATCACTGTCATCATCATCAACATCAACATCATCTTCATCATCATCATTAGTAGTAGCATCATCATCATCATCTTCATCTTCTTCTTCATGAAAATTTGTGTCTGGAACATCATCCAATAACTGTCGATCGTGATCATCATCTACATCATCTTCTACTTCTTCGGTATCTTCTTCCATCGAATTATACTTTATTGGCCTTCCTCTCAGTTCATGTCTACCAAAAAATGACCAACTCAATTTATGTGGAACCTCTGAGTAAAATACCTGCTCATAGTAGCTTGGAAGAACATACGACTCATCCCCAACTGGCTCAAACAACCTTGTATTAACCATTGTAAATCCATTATCATGTTTAGTAACAGTTCTATCAGGATCATTTGGATTAAGTCATAGCCTATACCATTTGACAACGAAGAGTACCAATTTGAAGGAACTAAAGTCACACTCAAGTATATCATCCAAAATGCCATAGTATCAATTTTTAGACTCTCGAGGATGTAAGTCATTTCTAGATGAAATATTAGTCACTTAAAAGACTACAGTTATTCCTGAATCACAAGTTTTCTTCATGTCATCCAACACTTTGACGCAAAATTTTTGACCATTATAGAACATAGCCTTGTGGTGTTTAACCTGTAATAATATGTGAAACATGTCAAAATTATTGTATCATGAGTTGATAAACATACGGGTGATTAATAAATTTGTACGTACTTGGAAATCTCTTAAATGATGTGCTAAATCTATTTCCCTTTGCATAACATTGGAATCTCCATTACGATGAGCTTCTTTAATGAATGAAGATACACCTTCCCATGTTAATGTCTGACCAAAATATTGACATCGTTCAATCCATACCGTCATCCAATCAAGATTGTTTGCAATATACAAATGTAGTGCATCCCACTCTCGAGCACTTGTACAAAAAAAATAGACAACTTACAACCGATTTACTTTGAAGATTAAGAAATAATTTATTACAATAACATCTTATAATTTATTACCTCTTTCTTTCCTCAATGTACCTTTCCCCATCAAGTACTCCCCTTCTAATTTTTTAAAAGGCTCGAGATCCCAAATGCGATCTACATGGATATTTGATGCAAACATAGGAAGATATTCAGTAATGTACACCATAGTCCGGTATACCATATATCCCTCTACCATAGAACCCTTAGGATGTGCTCTTTGTCAAACCAAAGCCTTCAAATATTTCAAGAGCATCTCAACCATCCACATTGACCTAGTGTGTACAGGTTCACACAATTCAATCTCCTCAACTAGGTGTTATGAGGTAGTGTTCTTGTGCATTGAAAAAAGTTGGAGGTAGACACTTTTTCATTTGACATAGTAAATGAGGAATTCTTCTCTTTTAATAGTTTATATCTTCTTTATGGATTTCTTTAGATGACAACCACCTACATTAAGAGATTCAAGTCACAAAAAATATATAGATACGAGACTTTACAAAATAATATACAATAGATTACATAGCAAGAAAAACAAATCACGAATATAATAAATATATACAACAAATTGAATAGATATTACTGCTTACCTCATGTATTTTCCAAGATCGTATATCACTTGTTTGATGCTATTGTTGAAGGGCTCTGGGAGAGATAGAGGAAGCACGCACTGCAGTAATTATAAACCAATCATTTCATTGTTTTCTAACATAACATAATGAACAATACACGTAGTTTATGAATATATTGTAAATACAGAAGAACATAACTTACCTTGATGAAAGTATGCCAATCATGCATTTTGAGCCCTGGCCCAAATTCACTTTTTTTTGATATGAGATTGTTTATGTTCGTAGCAAATCCTGTGGGAAATCAAATTTTTCGTATGACTTCTTTTATGGCATCACTTTTCTGCTCCGTTAATAACCAAGGAAGGATACTTATATTAATATGATCTCTATTGCTGTTTGAGTGAATGACATTCTTCAATGCATGATTGGATTCATGAATGTCATTACAAATTTTGACAATTTTTTCTTTGTCACACCTTCCATCCAATATTTTCCATATTGTCTCTATTATATTCTTTCCAATATGCATAGTATCAAACAAATGCACAATTTGTAAGTGCTCGTAGTAGGGCAACCTGCTAAATTGTCTGGGATAGCTCTTTAGTCCCTTTGGAAGGTTGTCAGTACTACCTTGATAACCTTCACGATCATCAATTACACAATTAGTAAACACAAATCACAATAGAAATATATTAATTAAAAACATAAAACATTAGGTGTAATGACATTACCTCGACGATTAATTCTATTATATTCCAACTTCCAAAGACGAGGTGTCATTCTTCATGGCTTTGATGCAGTCTCTTCTTTCCCATTGAAAATATGTTTTTTCGTACTTCGATACTTATGATTCCTGTGGAGGAAGTGTCTACACTCATCAAACACCTACTTTTCTAAACTTTTTGAATGACGAGATTTCATCTTTGGACCACAAACTGGACATGCAAATTTTCCCTTTGTTTGATGACCTACAAGATAATGATATAATTGGATTATGAAATATGTTGATTTTTATAATTAGAATTATTGTGCGCAACTTGAATTCACTATAAAATACCACAAAAATGTGTTATCCCTGGGGCATCATGTATTGTCCATGCAAGTATTGCATGGAATTGAAATTGTCTTTGTCCTATTGGTCTAGACATGTCATACATAGTGACACCATTCTATAACTGCACCAACTCGTCGATAAGAGGCTAAATATATACATTCATATCTTTAACTTGATATTTACCTACTTGAATGAACAGTAACATTACATAATTATCATGACCATTTTACTGCGAGATTTGTAAGTACATGTAAATTAATAATTATCAAATGATAAGATACCTGGAACAATCATTGCAAACATAATGTGCTCCCTCTTTATTGACATCCACAGAGGAATGTTATTGTTGATAACAAAAATAGGCCACACCGAGTAAATAGATCTCATCTCTAAAAATAGATTGACATCGTTCGTTGCCAATGAAAGCCTAAGATTACGAGGTTCTTCTTTGAAGTGTTGCCACTTTTCCTCTATGTGTATAAATGCTGAACCATCCATAGGGATTTGAATAATGTCATCTCGACATCTATTGCGTGCATGATAATCCATAAATTGAGCCAAGATACTACACCTGAATAATTGTCGCATCTGTGGAATAATGGGGATGTAACGAAGAACCTTTTGAGGTACCTTTTTTGTTATTCAATCTGTTTGATATCTACTCATATGACATACAGGGCATTGTGTTGCAAATTCATGTTCTTTATAATATATAATATGATAATTGGAACAAGCATGTATTGCTTCATACTCCATTCCAATATCTTTCATAACAGTAGATAATTCCCGATATGAGCGAGGTAGAATATTTGATGGTGGTAATAGAAACTCGCCTATCAATCTATAGCAAAAAATATAAGTTGTTAATATAAACAATATTAGTGGTACATTATTCACCCTTTGTTAACTATAAAGGCATATATGACATACCTTAACATATGTGACATTGTTATGTTGGATAAACCATTCATAACCTTCAAGTTCAACAACAACAACATAGTAGAGAGAAGAGTTGTTTGGGAGTCTTTGTATAGGGGCTCATATGCCTTCTCAAGTAGAGGTACATCGAGGCTATCACCATCATCATGATCAGATATGCTTGGACTAAATGTGTCATGGATCAATGTATTTATACCATCATCTTCAATTTAATTTTCTGGCGCATGATCGTCATCTTCCATGGGATCATTATCTTCACCTTGGATATTCACACCTCCATGTTCCTCCACTTCGAAAACCATATTCTTTGGATTGTTGTGGTTCATATCATGTACTTCCCTGGGGAGATCAACCTATATAAAATTGATTAACATAAATAAACCATGATCATCAACTAATCATCAAGTGATTTCATATGTATATAAATTGTTAAAATGATATAATGAACAACTTACCAGTGGATGATAGTCATGCCCCCCTTCAATGTGACCATTCTCCCTACAATGTCTCTTAACTGTTTTGATTAGTAGTCTTCTATGGTTTAAGCCCTTACAAATTTTGCAAGGACAATAACATTTTTCATCACCTTTTCTTTTCAAGTCAGACCACAATCTATCGATTGTCTCCCTATTTTGTTCTTCACTTATATTATCTAACATGATCGTTCTTTACAGGAAACAAAAATTGGGCTATGAAAACTTCGGTCTACAACTTTCACAAACTAAGAAAAACTGTTGAAAGTACACAAATCTTCTTAGACCTAGCAAAATACTTTAATATTTTAAAAATACTTTCTTTGACTTTATTCTTAAAATATTTAACCCAATCACCTTTTATAACATTCAGTCAATTGCTCTAGGCAAATTTGTGGATAAGATTATTTGTAAAACTTTGACCAACTAAATTTTTTTGGATAACATTAAGCCACTAAAAGAAATTTCAAAACATATAAGCTAAAAGTCTAGTTAAAATATACATTAGATAAAAAAAATTACAATTTTCATACCCGAGTGTGTGGCTATAACTCGTGCAATGGCCTTCTTGCTTAGCTGTAGAAGCTCTCCAACAATCAAATTATACAAGCTACAAGGCCTAACAGCAATTTCAAATCATATAAGCTACAAGGCAAGACATATTACATGACATGGAAAAAGGAACAAAATTTACAAGCTTTAGCAAGACATATTAAATGACATCATAGTGCTAGAGAGATCACAATTATATGAGTCAAACATAGTCATGAAAAAGTAGATAAATTATCTAGTTATTGATTTGTTGACATATTGTTGTTGCTAATGCTTTGTTATTATCTGGTTCGAAGATTTGATATATACTCATTTTTGCTATTTAAATGCATATATTTAATTACATTATTATTATGATGGTTTAAATGGTGATAAGATATGAAAGGGTCAATGTCCTAACATTTGAATATATAAGAATGATTGCGCTGTCCAAATGCCCCTTTATTGTTATGTAAAGGGTGATGCTGATATCTTGGACTGGTGTGAATGATCTTTGCAATAATATCTGAAAAAATACGAGACTTTATTTTTAAATTTTAATTATTAGAATTCAGCATTATTAATTTTAGGAAGATTTTTCAATTATTAATTCCATTCTTCAACATGCTTCTGAATTGTCATGTTGAAAGGCAATGGGTAGTGTCAAGCTGTTTTTCCATTCATTAAGTCTTAGTTCAAAATCTGGAGTTCTTAGAATTATTGCCTCCATTTCAAATTCTTAAGACAGATCTAACCAAATTCTGAACTGATAATAATGAGTATTTAAATGTCATCTCTTATGTTCTAGACTATTTAGTGCTATAGCTTGCATTTGCTAGAAGAAAAATTATAAATTTACATTGCTTAGTTTACTGATAGAGCATGCAAGATCTTGGTTTTTTATTTGACTTTTATATTGAGAGTGTCCCCTCAAGATTAATGAACAAAAGTCTAGAAGTAACATGTTGCTGAGTGTTCACTAATATTGCAATGGGCAGTTTGGTATAGGCTTCAACCTACAGTATCCTTGATCTACATCGAAAACAAAATTTTGCAAGCAAAAGTGCAACAATAACACTGTAAGTTTGGAGTTTCAGTTAAAATATCAAGTCTGCAGATTTCATGGAGCTCAAAGATTGATTAAATATGGATATGTAGGGTAGCCATTCTTCTAGTTGATTTCCTCATAGATCTAGAAAGGTGTCTCCCACTAGTTATACTAAATTAGAAACTTAATTGTAGCTCATCCTTTGGTACTCCAATTCATGACTTGTTGTAAATGGATAGTCTCTCAGACTTCTTGTCAATACTAGATCTAGTTGTCAGTCTCATCATCTTGATTTCATTTCTAGGTTTATTTTCTTTCTTCATTGATTTAGAGCCTTGTTCATAAAGCATCAAGTTGAGAAAGACATCCATAATTAGCCATAGATCATTAGATCAAATTGCCTCTGCACTCTCTTGAGTGTCCTCAAGGTGGGTCTTCAATTTGTATGGTCCTTAGATGCGTGCCTTACGTTATTCTCATGAAGAAGGGATTGGGAAGGAAAGGAGGAACATTAATGCCAATGTCAAATAGGATATGTTCTGGCAATATACTGAGTTGGGGACACACGGTTTCCCCCAATTTCAGTCTATCCTGGCAATATATTTAGATCACATCGATTCCTCCTTTGAGCACAGAGCTCACTTTTTCTGTTAAGCCTTACAAATTTTCCATAACAAGTTTATTTGGGTAGGCCATCGTTGACTTTAAAATAAATGAACTAAGGATTCTCCTTGGGGAGTTGAGGCTATATTCTTGGCATTTAAAAGTTGAGTCAAATATCAGTCACTAGTCCAAGATATCAGCATCACCCTTTATCATTGGTTAAAAATTGTTTAATTGGTGAGTAGCTTCACTTAATGTGTGTTGTAGTGATGGAAGGTACCTAACATCAACTCCAACTAGCTTCACAGGTCTACCTATGTCTATATCCTTGACATTGGTTAGAGGAGATAATCACATTGGCCCTTCATAATCTATAGCTATTATCATTTCTATTTGGGTCAATGTATCTTTGTTTAACTAATTGCACCTCTAATTACTGTATATAGGTAAAGGCTAGATCGATTTTATTAATTTCTAAAACTAGTTTTAGGCCATGAATGGCATTTTATAAACACTAGATTTTGTGCATTGTGATATGTTATCCCCATGTGGAGCATTGGGTATAATTGTTGTGGAATTTTCATTTCAGGTGCATTGGGATCTGAACTCTCGGTATAGTGGTCGATTGAGTGTGCATATGTGCATGCTTGGACATTTGTTATTTTGAGGTTATATTCTTTGTGGTAATACGTGTAAACTTTACATGTGCTATTATATGGCTATGTGATGTGAAATGTACTTTGGATCACTTAGGGATTCATACTCTTGGCTGAGATGCCAACTGAGTATGCTTGTTGCACATTGCCTTTTCTTATAAAAGGGGATCTATGCAATGTTGTGGATATTGTGATTTGGTATATTAATATATTGGGATATTTCTTGGTAATGTGAGATCTTATTGAGATCCACCCTCTTGGCATGTTGGCCAATGGAGTCATGTTATTATATTGTGTGATCATCTTGCGACCTGCACTCTTGGTGAAGACCAATCAAGTCTTTTGAGTTTATATTGTTACCTTCTCTAAAAATTTTAAGCCACAGGATTAGGTGCTTTGACTAGGTATGGAAAATAAAATAATAGAATCCATGAGCATGTTAGCACTTTCACAAGGCTATGATGACTTGTGAGGGTAGCTGTACGATTGAATCTACAAGCATGCCGTGGGCAGTTTCTCTAGGCTGTGGGTGACTTATGAGGATAGTACGCATAATAGAATCCCTAAACACACCATACATGCTATTACAAGGCTATGGGTGACTTCTGAGGGTAGTATGCATAATAGAATCCCCAAGCACACCATAAGTGGTTTCTCAAGGCTATGGTTGAATTCTGAGGGTAGTTTCACAATTAAATCCCCAAGAATACCAAAGTGCTACCTCAAGGAAATGGGTGACTTGTGAGGGTAGTTTCACAATTAAATCCATGAGCATAATACCATGAGCACTTCCTTAAGGCAATGGGTGACTTGTGAGGATAGTTGACACATGTATGGGCATGTGATGACATTCCTTATGCACTGTACTAAACCACCAAAGTCCTAGTAGTATGAATAGCACCTCTTAGGTATTGGTTGATTGAGTGTGTTTAGATATTTCATTGTGGCCATTGCTTCATGTTGTGTTGCTCCATGTTTTCTCTTAAATAAGCCTATGATTTATTTGCACTCTATATACATTGATTGGTGTGAGTATGCTTATACCTCCTTGTATGCCTTGTGTTCTTGTTTAGGCTATGTGACTATCTCCACAAGCATAGTGAGGTGGACCTGAGAGTACCACATGATTGAGTGGTGTGACAAGGCACTATTAGGGACCGATGTACAAGTATTAAATCAGATTTAGTGGCACCTACATGAGTTCCTTTTGCACCTCTCTCTCTCTCTCTTCTAATTTTAGTAAGAGTTATGCATGTATTCATGGATATTGTAATGTAGCAAATTGATGTATATGTATGTTGTTATACTCAAGTGATTTGGCCTTGACAATCATGTTAATGGACCCTAACTGAAGAGGATGTTATGTATTCAGCCATATATATGTTGGAGTTAGCACAGTCTTGGATGAATATTAACTCAGCTTATGGGAAAGTTTGCTAGATTAATGTCTCCACCAATATTTCAACACATACATTAATCAGTGCCTCCAACTGGTAATTGGCACCTTCATCCCTACTGGTCTAATAACAGGCCATTTGTGTCAGGCAAAATAATGGAATGTGGGAATTTCATTACAATTGTTTAGTAGAGTGTCAGGTGACCCTTGGAAGTGTGTCAAGACTTCTACTTGTGCACAAGCACAAAGTGATAGTGATTTTTAGTTCATTTTTGTTCATGTTGTTAGCATTGTTGTCCTAATTTAAGTGTGTAATGATGCAATTGCTTTAAAAAAATCCCCTGCATGTTTTACGCTTAGTTCCAAGGGTTCCCTGGCAAGGCACTACATAGCCAGTACAACCAAAATAATTTCAAATAGAAACTATTTAGTAACTAGGACAAAAAATTCTTCTAATAGAGAACACTACATAGAACCAGATCTAAGACACTATCATGCATAGAACTGAATGTTATGGTTGTGATATTTTCAAATCTATGCAGCACAAAACATTATACTTATGTGTATAGATGCACTTCCTGTATGCGATCCAAAGCTTGTATGTTATCAAGTGTGTCCAATGATGGGGAGAGACCTTCGTGCAAGCAGAAGATCTACAATGAAATAAAAGAAAAGAAAAATTTCTTATAGTTAGAACAAGTTTATTGTGCTGCACAGGGTACCAACAAAATAGTGTATAATATATTTTTCCTTACCTAGCTTTCAATAAGGGCTGTCAGTGGCAAGTAATCAAAGAGATCTATAAAATATTTCCATACATTTGCATTTCCATATTTTCTCAGACATTCATTGTAAAATCCATACCTGAAATTGCAAGAAAACAAAATAATTCTTGAGCACAGTCAAAAAATTAAGACAAATTACAAATAGATTGACAAATTTGGGTCACCTTTCTAATCTCCCCATTTAGATACTAATATTTTGCCTCCCATAATTTAGATATAGCCTCAAATGGGAAACAATGTATGTGTCTACTTTAAGCATGAGCATGAATGTCTTCTGACCTTAACTCCAATAAGTTATGTGGCTTTAAACTCTTCTCACATTGATGCCCTGCATGGCACAAAAATTTGCCAGCTTCTAAGCCAAAGATCTTTCTTTAAAAAAAAATATTCCATCTGATTCCTAAAAGCCCTTAAAACTACCAATGTCTGGAGATGTGGGGCATGTATTTCATTGATCACGAAATAATAATAAGAGTAATGGGTTTGTTTCTAAGAGTAATGGGTTTGTTTGTTTTGCACCTTGCCATCATCCTCCTCTGAATGTTGCCTTGGCCCTTTCACCGCAGAGATCCTCATAGAATAGTAGGGCAAGCAAGCAATTAGCAAATGCAGGTCTCTGCCCCTCTCAATGCCTTGAGTTGAGGGAGATAGATGGCTAGAACAAGAAGTCTGGTAGATGGCGACCAGGCTTTTGCGTTGAGTCAACTGGCTGCTGAAGTCTCTCACCTTTCCTTTTCAAAGAACCAAGATTGAATGAATAGTCCTTGTGTTGATTTCAAATGAGCAACATTTTTTGGTTTTTTTTTCTCTTATATCCTGTTAGCATCGCAATTGCAACATTTTCGGGTTATAATTGAAAAAAATGGCCAAAAATTCAAATAACATTTTCTGCCGTCACAATTCCACTCCATATGTATTGGAGTTAGCATTGCAATTGCGATGTCGTCAGGCTAAAATTGAAAAAAAAAGCCAAAAACACATTACATTTTTTTGCCATCACAAATTGACGTCAAAAATTGACCCCTATTGTATTAGCATTCCCAATCTTTACAAAACTCACTCTCTTTTGTTTTCCATACACACAAATTTCATAGAAATCCATATTAACACATTTCAGACCTGGTAAAACTTTTTTTGAATGAAGTACTTTCATACCTTTCTCACTCATGTGCCCAAGTCTGTTGTGCCATAGTGCTGTATCAAAATCTGCAGCAACTATTTGTTCTCCTTGCTCAACTATAGCAATTATTCCTGAACATTCATTTTTCTTTGAAACAATCAAAGTAGAAGGAACAATATGACCTATACAAAGATATAAGGTGCCTACTTTCACACCTTTTGCTACTACAAGAGAACCTTTTGAAACCTTCCAATTTTTATCATTAAAAGTAACTACACAACCCTCATCACTGAGTTTCCTGCTGAAATTAAACTCCTACTCAGCCTTGGAACATGTCTTACCTCATGTAGTAGCCAATGATTCCCATTCTACAACTTAATCTTAATTTTTCCCTTTCCAACAAATTGACAAGGTTCATTATCCCCCAAATAAACAAGCCCAAAATCCCCTTGGACATAATCAATGAAATAACCTCTATGAGGTGTAGCATGAAATGAAGCACCAGAATCTAAAACCCATGAATCATCAAAACTTTCTAAAGCTAGAAGAAAAGCATCCTCTTCAAATTTGTTACTTACCACATTTGCCTCCTTGTTTCATCTAATTTATCTCCTTCATTTTTCTTTCGATTCCAAAAATCTTTCTTTTTGTGCCCTGGTTTCCCACAGTACCAACAGTCGTTTGGTCCTCTCGATTGAGACCTCTTCCCCTTTGACTTTCCTCTTGATTTCCCACAATTTCCAGAGTTACTTCCTCTCTTAGTCATTCTACCCCTGCTGCATGCATTCAAAGCACTTCCTGATGTAGATCCACTTGAGGATTTCCTACAAGTTTCCTCACTCAAAACAACACCGATCACATCATCATATTTTAGGGTACTAGATCCAAGAACATAATTACTCACTGCCATTACCAAGCAATTCCAACTTTCAGGCAAAGAACACAAAATCAAGAGAGCCCTAATTTCTTCATCAAAATTTATACCCATAGAAGATAATTGACTAGTAATAGTATTAAACTCATTTAAATGATCTACAACAGATCCACCTTCTACCATTTTCATATTAAATAAACACTTCATGAGAAATACCTTGTTTGAAGCAGAGGGCTTTTCATATAGTGTCGCTAGGGTTTTCATCAACTCTTCTGTCGTCGGTTTTCATCAACTCTTCTATCGTCTTTGCTTTTGTAATATTAAATGCCACCGATGGTGCCAAGAATAACCAAATGCTTTTGAGTACCTTTCTATCCAAAAGATCCCATTCAACATCTGACATAGATCCCTGATTCTTGGCTTTGGCTTCCAATGGTTTCCATAAATCCCTCTGATACATATAGTCTTCCATTTGCATCTTCCATAACTGGAAGTTCTGACCATTAAACCTATCAACCCTTAGTTTACCCTCATCTGCCATTTCTCCCACTCAACCGTGAGACTCCCATTCAACTATGAAACTTCCTTGTAGAGGATAACTAAAAAAAAACTAGGCTCTGATACCACTTATTAGAATAAATCATAGATAGAAATAAAAACTACATGCAAATATAACCAATAACAAAAAATAATAGATCACACATAAATGAACACAAGGCACCAAGATTTAACATGGTTCACCCAATCCCTGGGCTACATCCACCAAACTGCAAGTCCAATATTATTACAATCTACTGGTTACAACTTGATTACAATCTGTAATCCCTTACAGCTCAATACCGCCACAAGAAGCAATTTTGCACCACAACATAATGAAAATACCTAACCCTAAACCCTTTTATACAAGTATTAAACCACTTTAGGGTTATAACATGTCGTCCATAAATTAGCCATAGCTTTAGTGGCGAATCTATGAATGGAAAATCTATGAATAGTACCAATTTTTAAAAAAAATTATGGAGTATGTATAGTAGTTTCCTGATCAGTCACCACAATCTAACAATTAACTCTTATAATCAATTTACTTCAAACTATTATCTCATATTTCATTACTTTACTAAGTTGTAGTAATAAATAAATAACATGAAAATCAACTTGAAACATAATGACAATCACTCATATGACACCATTATCTTAACATGAAAACCCTGTAAAGGGAAAAACTACTTGGGACTGGAAACCCAAAATTTTTTAATCTATTGAAGTGAGCTCTACTAGCACCCAACCTTGTTAAAGGTTTACATGAACATTTCTAGTGTAACCTAAGTAGAAGGTATTAACATAAAGATAACCTAGACCTTATCACTCCTTGATCTTGTTTAAAGAGTGCTCTTCTCTGAAGGACTTATAAACATCACTAATTAATATACATATAGGATTTCACAATCTTGTTAGTCCACTTAGTTAAGATATTTTTTTTCTATAATGGTAATCAAGTAACAATCAAATGATCTGTAAGATTTAGCACTACCTTACTTGTTTATATCTTTGTTCTTCTTTGTCTTCTTACCTCTTTGATCTCTTCTTGGCTTATTCACTTCTTCTTTCTTTGAATCCCCTCGAATTATTCTTGATTTTCCCTTTACTCTACTTAGTTCACCTTGCTTCTTTGATTTTCTACTTCTCCTTCAATAGTTTTCTTCCATTCAACATTTAGCTAGCAACCTAAACCTTGTTCCAACTTATTCTTAAATAGTAAACTCTTTGCTTCTAGATTCTTGCAAATTTTGTTGCTTAAACACATCCATAGATATCATATTCATTGTTCTTAGCCACTTAGAAAATATAAATTTTATTGAAATTTTTTCTCATCCTTGTCATGTTTCAATCTCCATCATCAGATCATCATTATATTTTTCTATTCGTTGATCTAGTAACACACTTTGAATCATGTCTTTGAACTTCTTGAACATTCTTTATTTCACCAAAAGTTAGCCTCATATTCCATCTTTATTTTCTTGTTCTTCCAGTTCATACTCAAAAAAAATTACATTTCACTCAAATAATACATCACTTAGTCAGTACATGACTACTTAGTTAACACTATGTGTGTAGCTCAGGCAATACTAAACTCCTTTTACCTAGTCACTCAGTGTGGCTTGCATAGCTTAATGAATATAGAACTTCATCATTACATTAAAAAATTACATGATTGTAAAAAAATCATACCAATATTAGATTATCACCATTCAACTCATTCAAGTTCCCATTGAATACCATACAACTCAATAATCTAACTCATGCACATACTTTCTTCAAATCCTCTTCATCAATCAAATCTTCTTCATCGATCAAATAATATGGGACTCTACTTAATTAACATAATGTCTAACCAACTAAGAATTGACATCAATGACAACATAATAACTAATTAGACTCTTTCACATAAATTCATAGCATATATTTTACATCACAATGTAGATCATGAGAAAGTTACAACTTCCAAATGATCATCACTTGTATTTGCAAAAGTTATTGAAAGGTTATGACCTTACAATAATTTAATTTTCTCTTATGATGGATATCTTACGATGTCTATGTAGATCATGATAGATTATACTTTTCATGGTGGATATTTATATGGTAAGCATTATGAGAATGCATGTATAAATGTCTTATAAACATTTTTTGAGTATATGGTGAATGTTATGCAAATTGATGTTCTAGAGGACCATTACTTATAGTGCTTGGTGAATATCTTGCATCTCAACATTCTAGAAGACCATTATTTAAAGATTATTTGGTGAATATCATTTTTTGATATTTTGGGAGACCAATATTTATGATATTAGATGTGATATAAAAAATGTTTGAGTACTGGGTGAATATCAAATGCCAATATTCTGGGAGACCAATAGTCATGATACCAAATGTGATATCAAACATTTTTGAGTAGTTGGTGAATATTGAAATTCAATATTCTAGGAGACTAATACTGATGACTTCAGACATGATATCAAAACCTTTTGAGCACTTGGTGAATATCAAATGCTGATATTTTTGGGGACCAATACTCATGATATCAGATGTGATATCAAAACTATTTAGGTACTTGGTGAATATCATGTATTGATATTATGGAAGAAAAATACTCATGATATCAAATTTAATATCAAAATGGTGGATATCTTCTAATCAAATATATCCTTAAAACTTTCTATTCAACCAATGGTGTAATATATGTCTTGTGTTTATCCTCCCTACATAAGAGGGAGTGTTAATGTTTGATAGCTTTACTTGGATAAAATCATGAGACTAAACTAAAGTGGTATATATATATATGTGTGTGTGTGTGTGTGTGTGTGTGTGTGTGTGTGTGTGTGTGTGTGTGTGTAGTTAAATAATATGTTATAATAGGAGATATTATTTGTTATATCTTTTTATTGAAAATACATGTCCCATAAAGGGACATGTCTCTTCATAGTCATTGATCATTATAAATTAGAGGTTGCTACCATGTGGAATACACATAACAATATGATAGTGCTTAGTACATTTGCTGTGATCCAAGTAAACCAATAGGTTCTCCCACCTAGTTTTATATTATTTACCTCACCTATTTTCTAATTTATCTTTAGAACAATGTCTTCATTGCTCAAATAAAATGCAACAACTTCTAGAAATGGTTTCCTCTAACATATAAAATTTATAATTATTAGGGTTCAGGTCCATGGGCACATATATTATTGAAAATTAAGATGTGAGTTGACTACCATTGATGTAGTAATTAGGAGTTCAAACTCTATGACATCTTTTGTCATTATTGTATAGGATAGTTATGATTAATAGATAACATTCCACCATGCTTTTGAATCAAAATTGACTACATGTATGTTATATTTTAGGAATATTATAATGGATAATGGTTTAGATAGATATTAAAGCCATTTTTGTATAATTTGACATCTTTTTGTTGAAAAATCTAAAGGGGAAAGTAAGATGCTAAGAGTGGGTGGGGTGAATCAGGATCTATAAAACTTTAATTGCTTCAAATATAAATCATATCTTCACCATAAATCCTTATCTCAACTTAAACTAATATCAATTCAAACATTCACTATAATGTAATATCAGATGTAATATCTAATAAAACAACTGAAACATGTAAACAAAGAATCAACACATACTACAAATATTTGGTAATGTAGAAACCCTTCAAGGTGAAGGTAGAACTACAGTGGGGGTGACACCCACAAAATCTTCACTACTACACCAAGAAAGTGTGCCTATTAGGGCTACGAATTTTGATTACTTTGATGATTTACTCTGTGAGGGACCTATCCTCTTAAGAGATTACAAGACTATTAGGTCTATCTTGATTAAAGGATTTTTACTACACAATCAAGTGAGCACATTGTTAGGAGATTTACATAGGACTATTGGGACCACTCTATTAAGAGATTTACTCTAAAATACCTATTAAAATAAATTAGTACCTTGATCTTTTGGTATACACTCTAAATGTTGATAACATATCACCTCTTTCCAATCTAATATCACCTCTCAATGATAGATATAATTTATCTCCTTTCTACATTGCTTGGTCACCTCACTATTTCTCAACACTTAATTTCACTGAATTCACCTTTAGCTTCACATTCAACCTTCTAACTCACAACCTCTATAAATTAGGTCTAAAATCCTCCTTAAATAGTTGTTTGGTGAAGCTTCCAAATCATGATCAATGATCTAAATTCATCCCTCTTTCTTCTTAGTCCTTCTAATTTTTTGATTGGTTAATTACCTCTCATAGGGATCGATGATCCTCAACTACCCACATAATTAACTCCTTGATCTCTAAAACACACTTCTAGCTTGAAAAAAATGGTTTACATCAATGTTTTTGCCATTCTAATTTTTTTTACATAATTTTATTACTTGGCAAATATACCTTACTTATGCTTGGAAAAAACTAGTTCTTCATGCTATCCCTTAGGCTTAACTATCCTTGACTCTAATAGCTTTTCTTGGTCTCTCTATCACTAAGCTTATGGTATTTCTTGAACAACTTGACAACCATTGGAGTACTCAAATACACTTGAATTTCTTGACAATAACTACTTCTTGACATCAATAGAATATTATTACTTCTCCTTTACATAGCATTACTTGACTTCCATAGGATCACTCTGCCATAGTGTTGATAGAATAACTATGACTAGGAAATGACTAAGTGTTTTACACTAATTGAAAATACTAGATTGTATTTAGGGTCAACAATCTCCCCCTTTGGCATTAGTGGAAAAATCACTTTGTCATGATCAAAAATTGGCATTCCAAAACTTCAAAATAAGTACTCCCCCCTGAGAATATAATCCGTACATGTAGCTCAATCTACACACACACACACACACAAGCATGCTCAAAATATTTTCAAAACTATTTATTTATCACATACTGAGCATTAGGCTAATTGATTCCTTACTATGCCAAAAAAGATAAACAAAAAAATTTCAAAATGTAATACACATACACTTTCTTACTTTCTTGATCATGCATAGTGACATTTCATTTCCCCTTTGATCATGTATCATTTCGATACCATTTCCCCTTGTTTTTGTCACTTATGAATTGAAGTTATTTTTAGTTGGGTGCTAGGAGGATGCAAAATTCCTTCAAAAATGGATGGCACAATATGAAAATCATTTCCATTATGCAGTTATAGTTGGACTTCAAACTATGCAATACTTGCTTTTCAATTTTAATCTTGGCCACTATATTCACCATATTTTTTGCAATGGAAAGATGTTGGTCCTTAAAAGATCCTTAGTAGTCTATATGTGCCTTTGCATTACTTCCATATGAGGTAGCAATATTTCTTAAATTTCATTCACCTAATTTTTGATATAGCACCCTTTGTATAAGAGTTCTGATGGCTTCCCTTGTAAGAATTTGACCTATGAATAGAAAACTAAGTTGGTGCTAGGATCCATGATCAACCGTTTGTTATATTTATTTGAATTAAATTCTATCTTATCCATTCTATTGTCGATAGACCAGTAGTAAGAAGGAAAATCATCACACAACTTTTCAAATAATGTATTTTCATTTGTGTTTAACTATTCTAGCTCAGTAACAAGAGTGGAAAGCTCAACTTTTTCGAGTGCTATCTTGCTAGATACTTTTTCCATCACTCTATTTTCATACTTTCTCTCTTCTCTTTGCATTAATTTCTCTTGAATATCAATGTTAAGCTCATTAACTTTCTCCACAATTTTGACCAATTGATCAATAATTGGGGAATTTTCATCCAAATCATCAATAATAATTGTATCAAGAAAGATATGTTTAATATCATATAATACTTTACTCATTTGGTGTTCTCTTCTTAGCTAGGATTTCTTTTTCTTTGTTGCAAATAGTTCACTCAATATCATCATTTTATCCTCACTCAAAATAGATTTATCCCAATCAGTAATAACAATGTGTTCATCAAGAGTGACAAGTTTACCTCTTATTTCTTGAGGTGAGAGCTTCACCTTCTTCTTTAACTTCTTTCCCTTGGAGTCTAGTGTGCTAGAGCTCGACCTTGCTACTTGTAAACTTTGTGTTGTAACCTCCATACTTAGCTTTTTTGATTCTTGAGTCACCTCTATTTTCTTTGTTTCATCTGATAACTTCTTTTCTTATGTTCTCACAATTGTACATATGTTGTATAGATCCATCTTATATGTCTATGACTTCAATTATTTTGAGTTCATTGGCTAAACTTAGTTTTCCTCCCTCCTTGCTTCCCTCAATCTAAGGTCCCAAGGCTATTGGTCTTAGATCTAAAGTAGACTTATCTACTTTGACATTTTGGCTCTCATATTTCCTCTCATCTCCTTATTTTCCCTCAATGGCTTCATTTTTTGTGTGTAGGTATTTGTGTGGTATCTCCTATATTTATTGACACACCCTATTGCTCGACATCACCACCTTTTGCATTTCCTTGGCTAACAACTATACTTAATGTAACAACATGAATAAATGAAAGTTCAATAAGTTGAGTAACAACTTGTGTGTCAATATTTGGATAATCCTTAATTTAAACCAATATAGGGTTAGTTTTCATCAACTTTGCATAGGATAAAAAATGTATAGACTCAATCTGAACTTGACTTCCACTCTACTTTAACCAAACATCCTTAATAAGTCTAGTTTTAGGTTCATCATCTATAGTCACAATATTTGTATGTCCTCCACTTATTTATACAAATTTTTTGAAATTATAAACAATATTATCTTGTCCATCATCAAAATCTTGAGTGTTATCTAGTTCAACATTTTCCTATTCATCCTTTGCTTCCTCATTCTTATCATTAAGCATTAGACTATAAATCTTCTTCCAAACAATTTTTATTTTCTTGAGCAACATTTTCTATCTTATTTTTTAGTACAAAAAATGCTCTCCTATTTGGTTAAAACCTATTGTGATGTAGGAGCATCTTGGGTGTAAGAGAAATCTTGTGTCAGCAAAAAATATTTTTATTTCAATCTTTTCTATTTTAATAAGGACTAGTAGACAGGTGAGTTGCTATTTCTAGGAGCTTACTATTTTTAGTAAGTTTGTCATACAAGCTTGAAATTGTTCTCATTTTCTATAGGAAGGTTCATTTTAGAGTTATAAGCCTACCATAAAAATCTCATTTCTCCAGCTTAAGCATCGAAGAGTTATTGTGAATCTTTTGTGGAAAAATTTGTAGAAAAATCTTTAGGCTCATCATTGGAGGCCTTAGGATTCCTGGATAAGGTCCAATAACTTGATGGAACAACATTAACACCATTTCATGTTTATAAATCAAGAGCTGGAATTTCCAAAAAGTGGTTATAATAGCCAATTGAAGCAACAGTTTGAGAGTTATGGCCTTCCAAAGTTGGGCTACATGAAATTCCTAAAATAAATGTCAAATATGTATTTGATTGACTCTATTTGTATTCTTAGGGTATTTTGGCCCGAGGTATTGAGTCTTAATGTCTAGAGCTTCCTAGGTGGCATAAAATTGCCTATTTAAGAAAGGCTCGAACATTATTTAGGACAACTTTGGGTAGTAGTTCACAACTTAGTCTTGTGGATTATTGTAATGAAGGTGCCCATGTAGGTTAGCATATTATACTTGTGATTTTTGTAATTGTGCATTTTTGGTGCAAATAAGAATTCTATATTTTGTTCTTGCATTTTTTGTTGTTTCTTTGTTTCTGTTATGGTTTATGGTATTAAGGGGAGCACCCTTCATCAAGTGATATTAGAGCTAGAGTTCTTGAGTGTGTGAACAGATCATCAACTATGAGACAATTCACACCATGACCATGGTTTAGGTTGAGCATGTAGACAGATTTCCAATTGTGAGGTAGTTTGTACTAGGGTTTTAGTGAAAGCATGAAAATGCCTCCACGAAGAGAGTGCGGTGAAAGAGTTGTAGGTGTTACACTTGAGGGTTTTAGAGCCCTCCAAAGACAAATGCAAGAATTAGAAGAACAAATGCATAGAGGAATAAATCTTCTCATAAGATATGAAAGTGAGGATGAGGATGAAGTAGAAGAAAATGTTGAAGTAGAGGCAATTCTAAACCCAGAGGAAGAGAGGATTTTTAGGACCATCTCCAAGATTGGGAAATGACCTAAGTTTCAAGTTCCCACATTTTTAGGAAATATTAACTCAGAGGAGTTGATTGATTAGATCAATGAACTAGAAGAGTACTTTGAGTATGAAGATATTGATGATTCTAATAGGGTCAAGTTTGTGAAGTTAAGAATAAAGGGACATGAAAAGATTTGGTGGAAAAGAGGTTTAATTGGAGAGAAATAGAAAGGGAAAGGAAAAAATCACCAAATGAGATCAGATGATAGCTAAACTGAAGAGACAATTCATTTCAATGGATTATGAGCTTGATCTGTTGAAGAAAATACAAGGGTTGAAGCAAGCAGGAAAATCAGTTCAAGAGTATACTTTAAGAGTTCTACCGAGTTCTCATTAGAACTGACCATGTAGAAGCTGATAAGGTGAAAGTCACCCATTATCTTAATGGATTAAGGCCAAGAATTTAGGATGAGCTAAGTCTAGTTCAAATGAACAATATTGAGGAGGCATACTAGTTTGCCTTAATTGTTGAGGATGAATAGAGCAAAAAGTTTGACAACAAGAATAGTAGAAGAGGTCACGGTGGAAGATCTAGTGGATGATCTTATGGTGGCCATAATGATGATCAAAAGAACAAGGATGTGGTTAGAACTAGTAGTCAAACTAGAGAGGAAATAATTCCAATTGTTTCCATGATCAAAATAATAGAGATCAGAGAGGAAGAGGTAGAAAACAATGATCTAGAAGAAGAGGCTTCTATGGGAAATGTTTTCATTGTGAAGAAGAAGGGCATAGAGCATTTGAATGTTCCCAACACCAAGGAAGGATAGATCAAAGAACAAAAGGCCAAGCTAGAGTTGCATATGTTGATGAAGATGCCAAATCATTGCATTCTGAAGATGCTGAAAGAGGACAAGCCCTAGTTAATAGAAGAGTCATGTTGAGTGGAGAGAGTAAACCTGATCAAAGAAGGAGCTTGTTTTGCACAAGGTGCATATGTGAAGATAAGTGTTGTGATGTGATCATTGATAGTGGAAGTACTAAAAATCTAGTGTTAGAAATAATGGTAACCAAGTTGAAGCTAAAGAGACAAAAAAACTTGTGTCCATACTATATTGCTTGGGTGCAAGATGACCAAAAGGTCATGATCAATGAGTAGTCCTTAGTGAAGTTCAAGATTGGAAGCTACCAGGATGAGGTACTATGTGATATCATATCGATGAACATATGTCATATGTTGTTGGCTAGGCCATGGTAGTTCAGGCATGTTGTACATGATGGGTGAGAAAATACCTACACTCTGACCAAGGATGGAGTGAAACATAAGTTGAAGCCATTGAAGGAGAAAGAAGAAAAGGTATGTAGTGCTACCAGAATATGTTTTTTGATGGAAACAAGTTTCTCAAAGGTATGAGTGTGAGCATATGTGTTTTTCTATAATTCCAACAGATAGTAAAGAAGAAGTAGAAGAGGTACCTACAGAAGTGGCAGATATGTTGGGAGAGTTTTTGATATTGTATCAGATAATGTACCTAATGGATTGCTCCCAATGAGGAAGATCGGTCACTAGATGTATTTGATTCTAGGAGCCAATTTGCCAAACAAGGCAGTGCATAGAATTACACCAAAAAAAAATGAAGAGTTGAAAAAAAAAGTTCATGAGTTGTTATAAAAAGGGTTAATTCGAGAGATTCTAAGTCCATGTTATGTACCTACCATATTAGCACCAAAGAAGAATTGAGAATGGGGGATGTGCATAGATTCTCATACTATCAACAAGATCACAATCAAGTATAGATTTCCATTGCCAAGGATAGATGATATTATGGACTATTTTAGTGGGGCTAAGTATTTTACAAAGATAGATATGAAGAGTGAGTACATCATATTCATATAAGAGAAGGTGATGAGTGGAAGATTGCTTTCGGGACAAAAGAAAGACTATACAAGTGGTTAGTCATGCTTTTGGGCTAACCAATGCACTGAGCACTTTCATGCAACTCATGAATGAGGCACTAAAGGAATTTCTGGGTAAGTTTTTCATTGTTTACCTAGATGATATTTTAGTCTTTAGTAAGACATTGGAGGAGCATTTGATCCATATTCTCAAGGTGTTTGATAAGTCGAGGGAAGAAAAGTTGTTGATAAACTGAAAAAGTGTAGTTTTGTAAAGGAGTTGGTGTACCTGGGATTTTTAGTCTTAGTAGAAGGTTAGAAAATGGATCTAGAGAAAGTGAAGGCTATCCTTGAATGACCTACTCTAAGGAGTGTGATAGAGGTAAGATCTTTTCATGGACTGGGTAGTTTTTACAAAAAGTTCATAAGAGGTTTTAACAGTATTTGTGGACCCTTGATTGAAACAATGAGAGGGGATAGGAAAGAATTTAAGTGGACTGTAGGAGTAGATAAGAGTTTTAATATGTTGAAATATAAAGTTACTGAGCAGGCTATTTTAGCACTTCCTAATTTTAACAAAGTGTTTCAAGTAGACTGTGATGCTAGTGGTATTGTAATAGGCACTATTTTGAGCCAAGAAGGTAGACTTGTTGCTTATTTTAGTGAGAAGTTGAAAGATACAAAAAGAAAATATTCTATTTATGATCAAGAATTTTATGTTATAGTTCAAGCATTGAAGAAGTGGAGACACTATCTTCTTACTAAGGAGTTTGATGCAAGAGCATCCAGAGGTATAAGGGCAATCCTGTGTCACCCAAAAAAAAAATACTTAGACTTAGTTTCTATTTCATGTGTTTTCATTTTTAGATACCCATTTGGGTCAAATAAAGGTTCCAACTCTCATAGTTCCACTATCAGTGTAAATCCTGTAAAAATAGGAGTTTGTAATTGAGACAAAATTTTGGTGAACTAGGAGGTGTAAATTGGCTAGATGAATGTAATTGTAATTTAGAGCATTCTAGAAAAAGAATCAGGTCAAAAGGCCCCACGGTTTGAAAGTTATTGCAGTTTTTCAAGTTTTGGAGACCTCCTAAGAATGCTTCAAAGTCAAGTTAGGGGCATTAAATGACCTTGAAAAGGGCAAAAAAATGGGGGACAAACAAAGCTTGTCCATAGGGCTATAGAGCATTTTGAGAGCTTTCCAAAAATGTAAACGGTTCATCAATCGGAGCTACGGTTCAAAAGTTATGCCTCTCAAAAGTTCGATTATAGTTTTTGGATTCTTCTAGATTTGTGTCAACTTCTAATGCAGCTTCTGGAACCTTCTATTTGGTCGGTGGATGCCTACTAGCACTTTCTAGAATGTACTCCTAGTCCTTAACCCTCTGAGGTCTATTTAAGGAGATTTTTGGCATTGTAGAAGGCAGTTCGGAGTGGAGTTTGAGAGGATGTACTGAAAGGAGAAATTATCTCCACATTTATGCTATTGTAAGTCCTTAGGGCATGTTTTGAAGTTTATTTTCTCTGTACTGAATGTACTAGCTTATTTTTTAGTTAATACAATTTCCCTTTTCTGTTGTGTCCATTCTGTTCTTGGGTTGTGTCCCCATCAAGTGGTATTAGAGCATACCTTTGTTAGTAGTCGCAGAGCGTGTCCGTCATCAAGTGGTATCAAAGCTGGTTTTCCTGAGTGTGTAGACAGAGCACCGATTGTGAGGCAATTTGCACTAGGACTGTGTGGTTGTGGGTTTGAGTTAAGAAAATGCCTCCACAAAGAGAGCGTGGCAGAAGGGCCAGAGCTTTTAATCCTCAGGAGGTTAGAGCCCTCCAAAGGTAGGTACAAGCATTGCAAGAGGAGCTCTGTAGAGGAGCAACTGTGGCCGTAGGTGATGAAAGTGAAGATGACAACGAAGAAGATGAAATTGGACCAGAAGGGGAATTTGACGGGGAAGTTTTGAATCATGCAAAAGAAAGGCTTTTTAGGGCTATTACTAAGTTTGGGAAAAGACCCACAATTGAAGTGGGTGTATTTTCAGGAAATCTGAAACTAGATGAGTTGATCGATTGGATCAATGAACTGGAAGAATACTTTGAGTATGAGGATATTAGGGACTCGGATAGGGTTACGTTTGCAAAGGCCAAAATGAAAGGCCATGCCAAAATCTGGTGGCAAGAGGTCCAATTGGAAAGAAAAGGAAGAGGAAAGGAGAAGATCACAAGATGGGATCGCATGGTGGACAAATTGAAGAAGCAGTTCATTCTTGTGGACTATGAGCTTGATTTGTTTAAGAAGATGCATGGGTTAAAGCAAGCAGGAAGATCAGTCCAAGAATATACAGAGGAATTTTACCAACTCTTGATTAGAGTGGGGCATGCAAAAGCAAATAAGGAGAAGGTTGCTCGTTATATCAGTGGGTTGCGACCAAGCATCCAGGAGGAATTAAGTCTGGTAAGAATGACCAGTGTTGAAGAGGCATACCAGTTTGCCCTACAAGTTGAATAAAAGGTTTGAAGGAAGACAAAGAGGGCACGGTCAAGGAGGAAGGGGAAGCGGTAGATCATCTGGAGGCCGCAATGAAACCCAAAAGAAAAATAAAGATGTGGGTACTAGCAGGAACCAGAGGAATGAGGGTTTCAACCGCTCCCATGATCAAGACTTTGGAAATTAGAGAGGAAGAGGTAGAGGATGTGGACAAGGAAGAGGAAGCTTTCGTGGTACCTATTTCCATTGCAATGAAGAAGGTCATCGTGCCTTTGAATGCCCTCAACGACAAGGAAGGACAGATAGGAGAGCTAAGGGCCAAGCTAGGGTTGCTCATGTGGATGAGGATGCACAATCATCACATTCAGAGGATGTAGAAAGAGGAGAGACCTTGGTAAATGAAAGAGTCCTACTAAGTGGAGAGATTGAACCAGGACAATGGAGGAGTTTGTTCCGTACCAGATGCAAGCGTGAGGATAAATGTTGTGACGTGATCATTGATAACTTGGTATCAGAAGAGATGGTCTCTAAGCTGAAGCTTAAGAGGGAGAAAAATCCCCAACCCTATCAAATTGCTTGGGTAAAAGATGATCATAAGGTCCTGGTAAGTGAACAATGTTTACTGAAATTCAAAATTGGGAGTTACCATGATGAAGTTCTCTGTGATTTTATTTCGATGGATGTTTGCCATCTATTGTTGGGTAGACCATGGCAGTTTGATAGACATGCAGTACATGATGGACATGCAAACACATACTCTCTGACAAAGGATGGAGTTCGCCACAAATTGAAGCCCATGAAAAAGGAAGGTGAAAAGGTATGTAGCAGTGCTAGGATTTGTCTTGTTGATGAAAGGAATTTTTTAGATGGCATGAAACATCAGTATATGTGCTATGCTTTGATTCCTAGGAAAGATAAAGAAGGTAGTAGTGAAATACCACTTGAAGTTTCAGATTTACTATGGGAGTTTGGAGATATTATCTCTAATAATGTTCCAGATGGATTGCCACCAGTAAGGCAAATCAGTCATTAGATAGCTCTGATTCCAAGAGCTAGTTTGCCTAACAAGGCTGCTCACATGATGACTCCTACTAAAATAGAGGAGCTAAATAGACAGGTTCAGGAGCTGTTGAGGAAGGGCTTGATTCGAGAAAGCCTGAGTCCATGTGCAGTACTTGCAGTACTTGCACCAAAGAAGGATGGAGAGTGGAGGATGTGTACAGATTCTCGAGCTATAAATAGGATAACCATCAAGTACTGGTTTCCTTTGCCAAGGATGGATGATCTTATGGACTGCTTGAGTGGAGCTCAGTACTTCACAAAGATAGATCTCAAGAGTGGCTATCATCAAATATGGATTCAAGAAGGAGATGAGTGGAAAACAACCTTCAAGACCAAGGAGGGTCTTTATGAGTGGTTAGTCATGCCCTTTGGATTAACGAACGCCCCAAGCACCTTCATGCAGCTCATGAATGAGGTACTTAAGAAGTTCTTGAGAAATTTTTTTATTGTCTATTTGGATGATATTTTAATTTTCAGCAAGACTTTGGAAGAAAATTTACTGCATATTCATAGTGTCCTTGAAAGGCTAAGGGAAGAGAAACTGTTAATTAATTTGAAGAAGTGTATCTTTGCAAAAAGGGAGTTAGTCTATTTGGGGTTTTTTATATCACCCGAAGGTTTCAAAATGGATCTGGAGAAGGTAAAAGCCATCTTGGAATGGCCTACTCCAAGGTCTGCTACTCAGTAAGATCATTTCATGTTCTGGTTAGTTTTTATAGGAAGTTTATTAAGAATTTCAGTGGCATATGTGCACCCCTAACTGATACAATAAGAGGGGATAGAAAAGAGTTCAAATGGACTACAGCAGCTGCGAGAAGTTTTGAATTACTGAAGAAGAAGGTGACAGAACAGCCTGTGTTGGCACTTCCAAATTTTAGAAAGGTTTTCCAAGTGGATTATGATGCTAGTGGCAGTGCTATTGGGGCTGTATTAAGCCAAGAAGGTAAGCTTATTGCATATTTTAGTGAAAAATTGAATGATGCAAAGAAGAAGTATTCTATTTATGATCAAGAGTTCTATGCAATAGTTCCGGCCTTAAAGAAATGGAGGCATTATTTATTGCTAAAGGAATTTGTCTTGTATACTAATCATCAAGCATTATAGTACCTAAATAGCCAAGGTAAATTGAATCAGAGGCATATGAAGTGGGTAGAGTTCTTGCAAAGCTATACATTTTTGTTGAAGCATAGAAGTGGAAAATCTAATAGGGTTGCAGATGCACTAAGTAGGAGACAGTTGTTGCTTACAGTAATGCAGGTTGAAGTGGTTGGGTTTGATGAACTCAAGAATTTGTACCCCGAGGATCCTGATTTTGCTGAAGCATGGAAAGCTTGTAAAGAACCTGTTGCTGTAGATAGAACCAAGTGGTTAGACTATTTGATTCAGGATGGCATGTTGTTCAAAGGTAGTCAATTATGCATTCCAAGGAGTTCCATAAGGGAAAATCTGATTAAGGAGAAACACAGTGGAGGGATGGCAGGACATTTTGGTCAAGATAAGACCATTTCCATTCTTAGAGAACATTATTTTTGGCCTCAAATTTCACAGGATGTGAAGAAGTTTGTACAGAGTTGTTAGGTTTGTCAAGTTGCAAAGGGGTTTAGTCACAATACTGGCCTATATCAGACATTGCCTATTCCATCAAGGCCATGGGAGGACATAAGTATGGATTTTGTTCTTGGATTGCCAAGGACACAAAGGGGTAATGAATTAGTATTCGTGATGGTTGATAGGTTTTCCAAAATGGCACATTTCATTCCATGCCACAAAACTCATGATGCTATCCATATTGCAGACTTTTTTTTCAAAGAGGTGGTAAGACTACATGGTCTTCCAAGGAGCATAGTTTCTAATAGAGATACTAAATTTGTGGGGTATTTCTGGAGGACATTGTGGAAAAATTTAAGAACTGACTTGAAATTCAGTTCCATGCATCACCCACAAATTGATGGCCAAACAGAAGTGGTAAACAGAAGTCTGGGCAATTTGCTGAGATGTTTAGTTGGGGATAAGCCCAAGGGATGGGATTTGATTCTACCACAAGAAGAGTTTGCTTACAATAACTCTATAAATAGGAGTACTGGAAAATCACCATTCCAAATTGTATATGGAAATAACCCAAGGACTGCACTAAAATTGAGGAAGATAGAGCAAGGGGAGAGGACAAGTGCTAAAGTGGAAGAATTTGCTGAACATATCAAGCAACTACATGAGGAGGTTTAGGCACACATTACCAAGATGAATCAAGAGTATAAAGCTAGGGCTGATCAAAGGAGAAGACATAAGGAATTCCAAGTAGGGGATCTAGTCATGGTGCACTTATGAAAAGAAAGATTTCCATCCAGTACTTACAACAAGCTAAAAATGAAGAAATTTGGCCCTTGCAAAATTTTGAAGAAACATCACTTAGGAAATGCATATGAGGTGGAGCTTCCAGATGGTATTCACATTTCTCCCATTTTCAATATTGCAGATTTAACAGAGTATCATGATGATGGTGCAGATAAGGAGCTGGTGTTAGAGCCATGTCTGATTCTTGCTTCTAAGAAGGAGGAGATAGAAGACATTCTAGATCATCATGTGGGTAGGAGTACCAAAAATAGGCAGTATGAAGAGTATTTGGTCAAATGGAAAGGACGACCGATCGAGGACTCAACTTGGATTTCAGCAGCTGAGTTTTCCCATTTGGGATTTCCTCTACCATTCATAAAGTGACAGGGTCACTTTTCAATCTACCCTGGGTGTCTGATGCAAGAGCATCCAGAGGTATAAGGGCAATCTTATGTCACCCAAAAAAAAATACTTAGACTTAGTTTCTATTTCATGTGTTTTCATTTTTAGATACCCATTTGTGTCAAATAAAAGTTCCAACTCTCACAGTTCTACTATCAGTGTTCGTGTAAATCCCAAAAAAATAGGAGTATGTAATTGAGCCATCATTTTGGTGAACTAGGAGGTGTAAATTGGCTAGATGAATTGTAATTTAGAGCATTTTAGAAAAAGAATCAGGTCAAAAGGCCCCACAGTTTGAAAATTATTGCAATTTTTTGGGTTTTGAAGACCTCCTAAGAATGCTTCAAAGTTAAGTTAGGGGCATTAAATGACCTCAAAAAGGGCCAAAGAAGGGGGATGAGCAAAGCTTGTCCATAGGGCTATATAGTGCTTCGAGAGCTTTCTGAAAATGTAAACAGTTCGTCAATCGGAGCTACGGTTCAAAAGTTATGCCTCTCGAAAGTTCAGTTACCATTTTTGGATTCTTCTAGATTTGCGTTGACTTCTAACGCAACTTCTGGAACCTTCTATTCGGTTGGTGGATGCCTACTAGCACTTTCTAGAATGTACTCCTAGTCCTTAACCCTTCGGGGTCTATTTAAGGAGATTTTTGGCATTGTAAAAGGCAGTTCGGAGTGGAGTTTGAGAGGAGGTACTGAAAGGAGAAATTATCTCCACATTTATGCTATTGTAAGCCCTTAGAGCATGTTTTGAAGTTTATTTTCTCTATACTGAATGTACTAGCTTATTTTTCAGTTAATACAATTTCCCTTTTTTGTTGTGTCCATTCTATTCTTGGGTTGTGTCCCCATCAAGTGGTATCAGAGCGTACCTTTATTAGTGGTCGCAGAGCATGTCCATCATTAGAGTTTATTTTGTATACTGATCATCAAGCTTTGCAATATTTGAATAGTCAAGAAAAATTAAACCAAAGGCATTTGAAGTGGGTTGAGTTTTTGTAGAGTTATACATTTTTTTTGAAACACAAGAGTAGGAAGTCTAATAGAGTTGCAAATGCTCTTAGTAGAAGACAACTTTTGCTAACAAAAGTGCAGATAGACAAAGATTACTTTAGTGGAAAATCTTCACCATTTGTGCTCTCATCTTATGGGTCAATCATCATTTGGTGAATAGAACATGCAACATAGGTCAACTGTGTCACTGAATATTTATCAGATTTTGGTCCAATGCTTGTGGTAGTTGCCCATTAGTTATCACATGACTGGTCAAAAATGTTAGTCTAATCACCAATACAATATACATTTTGGATACATTTATTTTAAACATTTTTCCATCCTTTTCATGTTGTTTCTTATTGGCCCATGTTCTTTCAGCATTACTACAACTAAATAATTTTCCCTTGGGGTGGGCATCACTTACCATTTTCCCAACTTGTGTTGACCACCAACCCCATTTGGACAACTATTTCCTACTATGGGCTTACATAGGAAGGTGTGTTTCACATTTTATTTGACATTCCTACTTTTTAATCCCACATAATTCACCAACTTAGATTGGACTATATCATATTATTATTCTACACAATTCGATCTTTTTTGGTCTAGAGACTAGCATTTCTTATTGTTGCCGAAGCTACAGAGTGTTGAATGCATTGTCTATTGACTTGTGGACCCTAATTTTCATAAAAGGCAAATGATTTTTTTTTTTAATGTCAACAATGGTACTACCATACTGGTATAGTGATACTAGTTATTTTTTTAGTTTTACTATCTAGTGTCCACTGGTGATTGGACATCTCACATGCTAAGATACCATATAGGTTTACAAATTATATTGGGTAGTACAATAGCAATAGTACCCTTTTTTGGACAATGAATCATATTATTATTATTATATGTAGTCTAAGTAGTCTACTATCATTATTCATAGTCATTGAATCATCACTATTTGAGTCTTTTGTTCAACAACTAAGTTGATTTATTTTTTGTAGCCTTTATTGGCTTGCAATGTCAAATAATAGGGGTAACAGGGGTTCTGGTAGGATCCCTAAAAGTGAAGTGAGGACACCATTACCAAAATAAAGAACCATAGAAACATATTTTGGTGGTGGAAATGTTGGCAACCTACAAGATTCACAAGTTAGATCTCCAGTACTTATTGAAAAAGTATATTCATCACAAGTTGGAGACTCAGACTGTATTGAAGAAGTTCAAGTTGGTGAACCTAATATCTTAGTCAAGGATAAACTTGAACATGATTTGGAGGCACTTTCCCTGAGTAGGGAGTCACAAGAAGATATTATAGAGTTGGAGTCAGTCCTGGACTAGTTGGGCAAGAAAACCAAAAATGATTCCATAAATCATGTTCTTGCACAAAAGGGAAAAATAAAATTGGAATCAAAGAAAGATCGATCTCACTAGGATCTATCCAAAAGGAATTTTTAGTTAGAATGGGTGGAAAATTATTCATTCATTGAACTAGTGGCCAATCTAATTGATGGTGAGCCTCATGTAGAATGCAAATGTAAGATTTGCAAGAGATAACAAAGAAGGAGAAGAGGTTGCAGCTTAAACTTGATACCATAGAAAAGCATGTCAGTAAAGTTTACAAAAGGGAAACTATAGATGGAGTTGAAAAATTTATGCTAACTTGCAAGAAAAAGGATAACTATCTGCATATCTGGAATGTTGAAATATACAAGTTGCACTAGCAATTACGGAATAAGTGTTCTACAGTAAAAGGTTCCATTGAAAATTTCATTGGGAAAGAAATGGAAGTGAAAAATATGGGAAAATTAGTTCAATTAAGTGTAGTATTTTACATTTTTAGTAGAGGACATTTGATGATGGATTACTCTTCAATTACTACCTTATTGCACTTTTTCAAAGTTTTAAATTATCCAAACAATCACTGGTAAATAAACAACAGGTGGGAATGGGCTAGATGTCTTGCATAGGTTGAAAAAGAAGATATGAAGGAAAAAATAAAATACTCAAATTTCATTGCATTGTCTCTAGATGAAGTTACAACAATTGATAATACTTCCTAGGTGTACATGCATGTTTATACTATAAAAAATCTTTATCATCAACCCTTTCTACTATCTGTTTCTAAATTGAATTGTAGTGTGATAGCTGAAAATTTATATGAATTATTAAAGACTACTCTAATTTAATGTGGAGGTTTGGATAATATGGAGATTGCCAAAAAGCTGGTGTGTGTTGGAGCAGATGAAGCTTCAGTTATGCAAGGTCATAAAGGTGGTCTTTGCAAAAAAAGAAAGAATGATTTGGCACCCTACGCTATTCTAATTCATTGCATGGCCCATCGAATGAATCTAGCTTTTGAAATTGTCAACGATTTTGGTTGTGTAAGTAAAGTGGAATCTCTAATCAAAGAGATTTACCAATACTTTTGTTGAAGTCTAAAATGAGTTCAGGAATTTCAACACTTTGCTCAAGGACTTACTGATGGGAGGAAGCTTCTTAAAGATAATGATACTAGATGGTTCTCTTTGGATGGACCAATGCATCGAGTAATTTTTGAATATCTATCATTGCTTGAACTAATCCACTCTGTATGAGATAAATTCCCTCGGCTATATTCAAGTCTAACTAATTTAAGATACTCTTAACTTTAGCAACTATTCTCCCCATGCTATAGGACATGAGAAATATTATAAAAAGGCTCAACAAAGAGCTATGTACATTGCATAATATAATAAGCTACGTAAAATGATATGTAATAGCCTGCATACTCTGTATCGATTACTACCATTAGATGAATCAAAGTTTGCAAAGTGGATAGAAATCATAGATTTAAACAAACTTGGAAATTTTTTACATATTGGTGCAAACAATGAGGTTTATGCTAGGGTACATGGAGTTGACATACTAATGTAGTACTATGACTACGTCAACCCCAAATCCAACCCCAACGAAGTAGGAGGTGAAGTTGAATCAGGACCATAGAAGGTACTTTCACGTGTTACAAGTGAATACTTCAAGAAGATAAAAGACTCTGTGCTTGAATCTATCAAACGAATTTGCTATAATCTTTCATCAAAAATTAGATTCAAATTCCCTCCAAAGGAATTTCTTGAAGAAATGTCAACTATTTTTTCACAATATTGGTCTCCAAACTATCCGACTAATTTTTGAAGAAGGATGACAACTTTGATTTAGCATTTTTACAAATCTAAACTAATCAATGGAGTAACTATAATAGAATTTTAGATGAATCTCGACTGATAGATCAATTATATTCTTTTGCAAAGATAATGAGGGAACAATATGATCTTATGGAGAACCCAAATGAAGAGGGAGTGGTAATAAAGCTTTGAAAAAACCTTGGTGAGAGAAATCAGTTAAGAGAGTCAATACTAGAATATTTCAAGCTTACCGATTTATGTTTGACAATGATATTGAATTCAGTGGAGGATGAGAGAGTTTTTAGTACTTTGGGCTTCTTGAAGTCAAAGGTTAGAAACAAATTAGACAAAAATTTGGATAATTGTTTTGGGCTCTATAATTCTAGGTATAAAGTAGATAGTTTCCCTTATGACAAGGCTCTCAACATTTGGAGAAAACAATGTCAAAGAAGAGGGATTGCCAACATTTCAAACCCCAAGTGGCAGTGGCAGTGGCAGTAGCAGTGGCGGTGGCAATGGTTCATGTCCTAATATTAGAAGCAATGAAGATGATGTTGACTTTGGCATGCATATTGACGCCGATAGTGAATCTAAAGAAAACATAATGAACAATGAAATGTTATATGCAATAAATGAGGAGGATTCTAATGATAGTGATGCTGAGTTCGTCTAGGTGGAGTGACAACTATAGAAACTTCTCAATTTCAAGCTCTAACTTTTGTGTCAGTCAAGTAGTAGGCTAGTAGCTTTGATCTAAGACTCTATCTACTAATTAATTATGTTTGTAGAATTTAATTTATAGCCTTCATTCACTATCCTTTTATAGATGCTTAATTTTTTTTTGAACATGTTGATGTTACAAACTTACATGTTAAGATGTTCATTGAAACTAGTTATTACTTTTAGAGTCTACACATGCTGAAATTTTTATTGATTTTAGTTTTAATACAATAGTACATGTTGAAGTTGATATTTTTATTCATTCTAGTTTTTAGACATTTTTACTTTTAGATTTTCATTGATTCTAGTTTCTTTAAGAAATTGTAACATAATGCATTTAACAGAATAAGCTCCATTTATAAAAAAATGTATTATAATTTATAATTATAAATCAACTTGTAATATAATACATTTAACAATTACAACCCTTTGCAAATGACTCAATGTTAAATTGAAATGACCTTGAATTCCCTTTTGTAGATACAAGAGAGCAACAATAGTTGTAGGTCATTTTGTAATTGTATATATAATTAGATTATTACTACATAATACATTATGTGTGTACAATCACATTGCCAATTGTACAATTTTTTTGAGTAGGAGTAGAGAAATATTTTTCACCTGCTCTGTGTAGTAATGGTATGCCAATGTTTCGTTGTCCAGCTATCTTGATATGCTATCTCTTGATTCCTATAACAATTAACATTAATAAAAGTTGAAATTAAATCCAAAATTTGAAATTAAATAGCAACAAGTAACAAAATGATTATAGTACTATCACTTACTAAGTTGTTACTTCTTAGTGCTATCAGCTATTGCTGCCACTGATAATAATAGTAATAATTGAAGAAGATGACTTAACTCCAGAAGTCCTTTTGGGTGCTCCATTCTGCATCATTTGGAAGCTCCATTTCTTTGAGGTTGTAGCTAAATAGTAGTAACCTCGTCAAAAATGAATACTTCATAGATATAGTTTTAAATGGATCGAGGAATTTATCTATAACTTCATTCATTGTTGATAGTGGTTTGATGTAACTTGTAATTCCTTCTGGAGTGGTTTTTTCAGGTAAGTTGCTTAAATCAAAATTCATGGTGTTTTTCAACTTTGTCATGTAATCTTCTTTTCCAATGGATCTACCCTTTGATTTAGCAGGAATTGGTAATCCAACATTTAGCAAGTTTAGTATGTTTTGATTCATCTTCATCAAGTCTTTGGAAGCAGATTTGAGAGCTTCATCTATTTCCATTACTTGTTCACAATTGTGACAGACAACAAAGGACATTCCAGAGGCATCAAAGTGGTTGTTTATTCCATGGTTTTCCAAATCCCTATCACTAGATCTCATACTTTATTCAAAATTTGTTTATCATGATTTTTTAAGGAATTGTTGAAGATCCCTCTTTTAGCCTAAACATCTTTTTTTACATTTTCAAAGAGAAGTCTAGGATTGCTATTTAAATCAATCCATTCAAAC
Source organism: Cupressus sempervirens (assembly GCA_028749045.1). NCBI lineage: Eukaryota > Viridiplantae > Streptophyta > Pinopsida > Cupressales > Cupressaceae > Cupressus > Cupressus sempervirens. The sequence goes on along the minus strand of CM053785.1, from coordinate 717,516,492 downwards.
AAACTATCACTATTCTTCGTTATTTTGTCCCAATTTTCTTGTTTGATAAGATTAACCATGTTTATTATAGTATCCTTCACATGATGGTCTTTGGAAGATGTTGTTCTATTTTGTGAAATTACATTCTCCATCTTTTTCTTCATTTCAAACATCTCTTTTTCACTCTTTTTTAGTATATTCTCTAGTTGCCCTTGCCAATTAGTTGCTCTCTTCCTCTCATCCTCGAATTTCTTCTTCAAATCTTAGATCGTATTTGTAGTAGTTACCTCTTTTTTCTTCTCATCCTCAAGTTCCCTTTTCAAATCATGGATTGTCTTTGCAGTGGACTCCTCCTTTTTCTTTGCATTGTCCAATTCCTTCTTCAAATCCTGGAGTGTTTGAGTAGACTCCTCTTTCTTTGCATTCTCCAATTCCTTCTTCAAATCCAAAATTTTCTTTACAACTAACCCTTCTTTTTTCTTTGCATTCTCCAATTCCCTCCTCATATGGTGGATTGTGTTACTACTTGTAGTAGCACTAGACTCTATTTTTTTCACATTCTCCCATTCCTTCTTCAAATCAACAATTATTTTGGTAGTTGACTCCTCTTTTTTTTCATTTTCTCCAATTGTTTGTTCAAATTATGGATTGTGTTTGCACTAGACTCCTATTTTTTCTTCTCATTCCCTAGTTGCTTCTACAAATTATAGATTATCCTTGACTTAGACTCCTCTTTTATCTTTTCATCCTCCAATTCAATCTTCAAATTATTATTTTCCTTGATAGCAGAGTCCAACTCAGTTTTCAATTTATTATCAACCTATGCACTACTCTCTATAGGCTTGAACATTTGTGTAGTAGAGGCTTTTTCAAGTTGAATTCGTTTTTGGCACACATCCAATTATTTAGTCAAAATTTTCACTTGTTCATTCATCTTTTCTTGCTAGACAATTCCCTCTATAGGAGAAGAACTCTTTATCCACTTTTGCAATTCTTTCAACCTATTGTCTAGTGCTTTCTCCTTGGCCTTCACATTTTCAAGGCCTACCTGTAACTTTTCTATTTTCTTTGTAAGCCTTTTGTTTTCCCTCTCCGCTTTTAAAAGTGTAGAGTAGACCATTTTGTTGCTCTCTTTTGATATATTGATTTTGTTAATATATTTCACTTTTGACAAATCCATTTGAAGAATGGTAACTTGTACATTGTTATGATTTATTACATTTTCTAGTGGATTATTATCTCTACCCAGGGGCATAATAGCCATGAATTTTATCATTTCATTGTTTGGATCATATGTTGGAAATATTCTATTAGTAGATCCATGACATTCAAGAACTACATCACTTTTCAAAGTCTTCATAATTTGCCTATTTCTTTCGCTTGTCTGTTCAAACTTTGATGCAAACTCATTCAAACTAAAATCTGGGTTTGCTAACACAACTGAGTGTTTGAGAGGTGAATTATCAGTTGTATTGTTGTATGCTCCTCCAACTCTAGTTAAACTTACTCCACCTATAATTATATTTTGAGGATTGCCAACATACTGAAGATGACCCATTCCAAATCTTGGCATTTTAGGACTATTTTTAGGGTTTTGTATAGAAGCTACTAGTGCATACATTGGTGAAGTAACTACTAACATTTTTTGCGATGTAATTGTCATAAATTTTTCCTTTTTTTCATAAGATTCATCCATGCTAGTGCCAATGCCACTGGGATTAACTACAACTGGATTTGAAGATTTAACAAATAATGTGTTGGGATGAACTTTACAAGTAGAAGTATAATGTTTTTTGCCCTTTCTAGATGAATTATCTTCAATCTCATCAGAGAGTCCAATGATTGGTTTACTTCCTCTTTTGGGTGGGTCTAGTACTGGAACTGGATTCCAAATTCCTTCACCATTTGCACCAATGGGTCCTATACCTACAGAACCCATTTTTCTATCATAGTTGCCCCTTTACCATATGTTTGTTTAGTAGAATCAATCATTTGAAGATTAATAATATGTCTACCCCCAATTGACCCAGAATCTTGAATAACTTGAATGTTGGCATCAAACTCGAGGTTCTTTTGTCATTCAATATCACTATCACTAGAACTTCCAAAATCATATAGTATAGTTGGATGCTCTTTATTCCAATAATCACTAAAAAGTCCATCCTCCTCAATTTCCTCAAAACCTGTTAATGTCATTGGTTCACCCAAATTTTGCCTCATTTTTTTAAAATTAGTCATCTTGGTTTGACATCACAATTTAGTTGTGCATGCCTCTTTAAATTTTTTTGGCATAGAAATCTTAGAAGGTTGAGATGTTTTCTTGTAGAAATTTAAGTATGTCAAGGGCTCTGATTTGTGTGGCTCTAATATGTGCAATGCCATAATTTGGGATGACAATTCTTGCATTGAAATATTATTCTTTGTTGCATGTTTTTCCATCTCTTTCTTAACCTCATCCCGTAAATCCTTGTTTTTAAACTTTTCTATCAATGAAATCTCCTAATGTTGATATTTGCTCATAGAGTTTCCATTGGAAATAATTCATATTTTTATTATGTTTAGTGTATCATAATTCTAGTGATTGACAAAATCAAAGCCAAAAAAAGTTACCAATTCACTTGCCACTTTGAAAGCCTTTCTCTTAAATGTGATGCCTCCATTTGTGAAAGGCAAGGAAGGAAATATTGTTTTCTTTTGTTGTCTAGTGAAAAGTTCATCTATGCTCTCCATCTATCATACATATTCTAGTGCAAAAACCCTTTTTGTAACATGCATTGGAAGTTTTTAGGGTTCAACCACTGAACTGTAAAACCTTAAGATAGTGTACTCTTCCATGAAGAACCAATCGGCCAATTGAATCTTGTTAGAATCTATAAAGATTGATAACCTAGAAAACTAGTGCAAAGAATAGATATCTAAACTATGAATGCAAATGATACAAAATAAAAATAACAACATAGAGTTAGTCTCCAAGAGAGTAATGCAAATGTTGGAAGAAAAATAGCATTAAGAGGATGCAAAAGAAATTGATACAAATACAAGCCATGTGGGATGCTTATATAGAATAGGAAGAGGGAGGAAGTGGCAACACTAACCAATGAGGAGCAACCATATATCGAACTAAAGATAGAAAAATATCTTCCTAAGATAGCTAATGGATGCTCACATGTAGGAAGCTGACACCTTGTAACCACTTTTTAAATAAGACATGCTTTATTAACCTAAGCAAGATTATGAAAAGTGTAGGAAAAATATCACAATATAGGGAAAAATAAATAACCCACTAGGAAATTAAAAAAATACACTAACACCCCCCATAAGTGAAGCTTAGGTGGATGGAGAAATGGGTCTTCGAAAGTCAGGCGTGATGAGGTACCCATGTACATAAAAATTTCCCAAAAGAGAGAGAAGAGATCCCCAAAAATAATTGGGACTCCGATTAAGAGGAAGAGGCCCCCCAAAAAGATGAAGCATCCCACAACCCGAACAAAGCTCACAAATGAAGGAACTTGCTCTTAGTGAAGGGTTTGGTGAAGATATGAACAACCTACTCGAAAGTTGGACAATAGTGAAGGTTGATGACATGACCATGGATGAGCTCTTGGATGTAGTGCATGTGGATCTCAATGTGTTTGGTCCACTGATGATAGATTAGATTCTATGAGATTTGAATGGCACTCTAGTTGTCACAAAATATGACTGACGACTGTTTGATCTGGATACCAAACTTAGTGAGAAGATGTTGAAGCCAAATGGCCTTAGTGGTGGCATTTATAGCCCATTGATACTTAGCCTCAGTAGAAGATAGAGCAATAGTAGACTGCTTCTTGTTCAACCAACAAATAGGACCAGAACCAAGTGAGAAGCTGTAACCTAAAGTAGACTTATGATCCTGAGAATCACTTACCCAATCTGAATTTGAGTAGCTTACCAAATCAAGCTCAATACCTACTGCATAGTGAATCCCATAACTATGAGAACCGTAAATGTAGTGAAGGATCCACTTGGCTACTTTCTAGTGCAGCTCATGAGGTTCCTGCATGAATTAAGAGACCATGCCTATAACATATGAGATGTCAGGTCCCATATGAGTCAAATAAATGAGACTCCCAACAAGTTGGCAATACAATGTGCCATCAATAAGTGGAGAAGAACACAGAGCCTCAAGTTTGACTCTAGAAAGGAAGGGAGTTAGAGAAGGCTTACAATCAGCCATATGAAACATTGAGAGTAAATCTAGAGCATACTTGGACTGTCTGATGGTGATCCTAGAAGGAGATTGAAAGATCTCAATCTCGAGAAAGCAATGCAACAAGCCAAAGTTAGTCATCAAGAAACTATCCTAAAGGGAAACTTTGATAGCCTTAATGGTGGGTGAAGTACTTCCTATGATCAACAAGTCATCAACATATAAAACCAAAAATAGGAGTGAATCACCCTATTGCAAAATTTAGACATTAGGATTAGAATGGGATCGAGTGAACCCAACTAATAGAAGAAAGGAGTCCATCTTGGCTTACCAGGCTTGAGGAGCCTATTTGAGGCCATAGAGAGATTTTTGAAGACAACACACAAGTAAAGAATCCTAAAGGAAACCCTGTGGTTTCTCCATGTATATCTCTTCATGAAGGTTACTGTGAAGAAAAGAAATCTTCACATCCATCTGATGTACTTCCCAATGATTAGCTACAACAATGGCAAGAACAAGTCAAATGGAATTCATTCAGGCAACTGGTGCAAAAGTCTTAGAGTAGTCAATCCTAGGAACCTGGGAGAATCCTTTGGTAACCAAGCGAGCCTTGTGTTTGTCAATTGACCCATCTGCTACAAATTTTGTTCAATAGATCCACTTACATCAAACAAGGTTTCTTCCCTTAGGAAGAGGGACAAGTTTCCAAGTGTGGTTCCTCATAAAGGAACTATACTCTTCCTGCATAATTATATCCCACTCAGGAATACCAGAAGCCTCATGAAAGGACTATGGATCTAAGGCAGTAGCAATGAAGACATGTGGAGCATCTTGGAATTGTGAATGAGTCCACTTGGTGTCTGATGGATCCCCAAACCAATCACCTATAGATTTCAAGGTTTGTCTAGCCCAAAGTGGACTAGAAGATGGAGAATCTAGAGGAGAATCATCAACTTGTGAATGATGAATAGGAGAGGAAGGAGGTGAGTCCTCTGTATCACTCTCTGCATTAGAAGTGGAGATAGAAGAATGCTTAGGTGAATCTAACTAATCAAAAGATTTGTCATTTATTCCAAGTGAATCCAATGTCAAAGTAGAAGGAGTTGGAGAAGTGATAGAAAGGGAGCTTGAAGGTCCCCCCTCAAACTAAACACTCCTCTCAATGAAAAACTCATGTGTAGTAGGGTGGAGAAACTAATAACCCTTCACAACATTAGGATAACCTAAAAATATGCAAGGTCTTCTCTATGGATCCAAGGCCTTGCATTTATTTGTAGGAATGTGGGCCCATGCAAGAGAGCCAAAAACTTGAAAGTTCTTAACTAATGGTTTTTGACTATTCCAAGCTTCAAAAGGAGTAACTTCCTTCGAGGCTCGGTGAGGTACATGGTTCTACATATAACAAGCATAGTTAATGGCCTCTGCCCAATACTGTAGTGCAAGAGATCTAGAAAGAATCATACAGTTTGCCATTTCCTTCAAGGATATTTTCTTTTGTTCTACAAAACCATTCTACTAAGGATTGTATGGAACTAAATGTTATAAATCAATCCCCTCTAAAGTGTAAAATCTTTCAAACTGATGGTTGATATACTTGCCACCATTGTCTGTGTTCAAAAATTTGATGGATTTCTTGGATTGCTTCTCTAAAAAAGTTTTGAAGTCGTGAAAATGATCAAATACCACTAACTTTTGTTTGAGAAAGTACACCCAAGTATATCGAGAAAAGCCATCAATGAATGTGAGGAAATATTAGGATCTGCTAAAAGAAGGATGTTGAAATGGACTAGCCAAATCACTGTGAACTAACTCTAGTATCTATGAAGCTCTCCATGCCTTACTTTTATCAAAGTTTTCCTTAGGATGCTTACCAAGAATGCAACCATTGCAAACACTTCTCGAGAACTAAACTGAAGGCAACCTTGTGACCATGTTCTACTGGTTAAGCTAATGCAAGTAGTGGAAGTTAAGATGGCCAAACTGCTCATGCCATAATTTACTCACATCGTTAGAGTGAGTGAGAAAAATAGTTTAAGGAGGATTAAGAAAAAAGTGAGAAAACGGAGATAGTCATGACTGATGATTTTCTCTCCCAATTGTAACTATAGAATCATTGTGCAACTCACATATCTCCACTGAATCAGGAGTGAACTCAACCCACTTGTCTAAATCTATGTGACTGATCTGGTATATTGATAGGATATTAGTTGACAATGAGGGTACAAAAAGAACATCATGAAATGTGCCATTCCCCACATCAACAAACCCTCTCCCACACACCTCAACAGGAGTGTCATCACTCATCAAAATAGAAGACATAGTACACGGCTCCAAGGATGCAAGTTTTTCCATAGATGAAGCCATGTAGTGAAAAGCACCTGAATAAAGAACCCAAGTGGATGGTGAGGAAGCAATTGCAACAAGGGCCTTACCCTTTCCTTTTTCCTTGCCGTTAGCTTTTGCCTTGTTAGACTCTTCATTTGAACTTTGTTTGATTGAATCAGGAACACTAATATTATTCTTCTCAAGAATGTGTGTTAAGTGATCAATTTGTTTCTTCAAACATTTATGTTCATCATAACTAGGTCTTTTATAATAGGTACATTGGAACTTTTCTTTCTTAGGCTTATTGCCCTTGGAAGATGGTGTATCAATAGTTGCTTTTGAAGCAACTGATATCTGATCATTCTTCTCCTTGCTATTCTTTTGTTTCTTGTCCTTACTATTGTTGTTACTACTTTGTCCTTTTTGTTCTTTTGTGCCTTGGTTGGTAGCTAAAGCATGTGACTTAGACGACTTAAGAGTGCCCATCTAGATTAGCTTGTCTTGTTCTTGAGTGAGATTGATAGCAAAATCATCTAAAGATGGCATGGTGAGTTGAGTACCAAGTACACCCTTAGTAGCATAGAAGGTAAAGACAAACACAGAATATTCTAAACTCAGCTTAGAGAGAATACTAAGAATCAATTGTTCATCTTGCTTTTCAATTCCACATTGTTTTGACTACAGCCTTAGTGACTTCAATTTAGTGAAGAAATCTTGGATTGTGTTGAAATTGCTTGGACTTAAACTAATTAATTCATTTTCCAACATATGACCCCTCATTGAATCTTGTGTGCCAAATAGTGTTTCTAGCTTTAACCATATTTCATTTGGTGCATCCAAAGATTCAATGTGAAATAGAAAATCAAGAGAAATAGACAAACACAATGTTCCATATGCTTCATCACATTTTTTAAACCACTTAAGCTTATCTTCATCTTTATTAGGTTCAGTTTCAAGTCCCATAGTTATCCTATTTAATGCAGCTTTCCTTAAGTGAATTGTCATGCATGATTTCCAATCAAAGTGATTGTATGGAGTTAGGATGGGCATATTTGTTTGATACATGATGAAGAAATGCCAAAAAAACCAGCCACGACAATGCACCCTCTTTTTACTCAATCAAAGAACACCCCCCCCCAAAGAAATATTATTTGGCACTTTATTTTAGTGTGTTTACAACTACCACTAGCAAGAATACTAAGTGGTTTTGATTTTAATGCATTACAAAACCCTCATGAAGAGCATATGTTGAAAGTGGAAATTGGGCACAATAATAAAGGAAAAAAATGGCACCACTATGATCTACTCAAAATATCATACACTTTCAAAAAAAGAATCACCTCGATACGATGTTGTATGAGAAAGTTGTGATCCTCCGAAGTTTTCAAAATGAGAACTATGCATAGTTAGGACCAAGAATCTACAATTTCTAAAGAATTTATGCATGAAAATTAAAAAAACAACTCCACTAGTGGATAGAGCACAAAAAAATAGCTAAGGTCATAACAAGAATCATCAAAATCAGAGTTCGTATGAACAAGAACGAGGCATTTGAAAACTACATTCAAATTTGTGATTGCCAATGGAGAGGGGTACGACTATAGCTTTCTATGCTCAATTCTATAAAATATACAACTTGTATGCAAAGACTAAAAGATTCCTAGATAGTTTTTTGGTGCTTTGAACAAAACCCAAAAAGCATTTTTCTTGCTAATGTATAGAAGATGTAGTTGTAGTGTAAATCAGATGCCTTTGACAATAAAAAGTGGCTCCAAAAACCAAGAAATGACCCCATCAACCAAAAGATGACATGAAAATGTTGAATCATATTCCTAATTCTATCAATGGCATGCTAAAACTTGCAATACTAATTGAAAACTTCAAATATGCACGTTGGTTGTTAGATTTGAGATTGAAACCCTAGAGATTAAAAACATTTTTGTTAAAACTTTTCTCATTCTCAAGATCATCCAAAGATGCAAGAGAAGAACATACTTCATTTAAAAAAAAACTACAATAAGATTTATTGGCCCCCCTCAAATCTCTCAAATAAGGAAACTAAAATCTACTCTTGCACGTAAAAAAGCTCTGATACCATGTTAGAATCTAAAAAGATTGATAACCTAGAAAACTAGTGCAAAGAATAGATATCTAAATTATGAATGCAAATGATACAAAATCAAAATAGCAATATAGAGTTAGTCTTTAAGAGAGTAATGCAAATGTTGGAAGTAAAATAACATTAAGAGGATGCAAAAGAAATCAATACAAATACAAGCTAGGTAGCATGCTTATATAGACTAGGAAGAGGGAGGAGGTGGCAACATTGACCAATGAGGAGCAATCATCTATTAGACTAAAGATAAAAAAATATCTTCCTAAGATATGGATGCTCACATGCAAGAAGGTAATGCCTGGCAACCATTTTCTAAATATGACATGCTTTATTAACTTAAGAAAGATTATTAAAAGTGTAGAAAAAACTTAGCAATATAGGGAAAAATAAATAACCCACTAGGAAATTAAAAAAATACACTAACAATTATGACTTCCTAGTTGAATGCAATCTTTACAAGACATAGGCAATCTAGGCATCATAGTGCTTGTGATTTTTTTGTAAATAGGTGCGAGAAAGAAGTTTACAAAATTGTTGTAGTTTTTATTGCTAGCAATCATCTTCATCTTATGTGTCCACTCATATACTAGACTTGGAGTCTTTGATTTCTTCTAGGTTTTCTCATCAAACTTATGGAACTCAATATCAAGTTTGTTGTTCTCTTTGTCAAATATTGGGTGATGCTTTTCTACAAGAAGGTAGCACAAGTAACTTGTGAACTTAAATGTCTTTGTCTTGCCTATAGTTGTACTTTGTTTAATCATTAGTAATTGTTGTTGCATAGATTCAACAATGTGCTGAACAAAATTATATCTTACATCTACCTTCTCAACTGAGTAACCTCAACAATGGATATTATAAATCATTTCAAGAACACTGACCCCCACTTCCTTGTTACTATTCAATTCCAGACAAAATGATAACAAAGAAATAGTATTCTGAACCCATGGCACAAAAATATCATACTAATAAGGAGGCTTATGGTCTATGTTAGTGTAACACTAGTAGAGGACCCTGAGTTTATTAAATCCTTAATATATGAATTTTGAAAAACTCTTTCCAATTTGTCATAACCCTGTGCTAGTTTATCCAAGTCAATGTGTTTGTTAAAACTTTTTGGTTTAAACCCTAACTCTAGGTCTAACAAAGTCAAAAATTCACTCTCAGTTATGGATAAAATTTCCTCATGAGTGTTTTTGTTTACAATTGCCTTTCCATTTTCATCATAATTCTCAGCACATAGTATTACAATTTTAGGGCAAGGGAATACTTTGGGTATAGCGAGGTTTGCTAATCCAATAACCAAAGCAGCTAGTTTATTTGTATGTGCACAAATACTATTGTTATATTTGTAATAATATCTCCCTTTCTATGAATCTTTCAACTTATTAAACAATGAATGTCTAATTCTCATGATTTCAAAATCTCCATAGATAATAGGATAAAAAATATCACGACATTCATTGGTGAAACTTGGGGTTTGTAGCACTTGCCTGAGTTCTTTAATGTCTTTTTTAAATTTTTCTTTATGCTTGCACTTGTAAGGGAGGTTTTTGACTTTGTTTTGCCCATGCCTACTATTGGTTATTACAAAAACTTCTTCTTCAAACCCTATTTAAAAAATTTGTAAAGTGTAAACCTAAGACAATTTAAATCAAGATTTCTATTGCTGTAAATTTCAATGATTTAAAAAAAATAAAAATTTAAATACCTAGAATCAAGATTCAATAATTGGTGTTTTCCTTTAATACTCAAGTTTCACACTTTCAAAATTTAGTCTTTAGAATACAAAATGGAATTCTGTCAGTCTTTGAAAATTTGAAATTTGAAAACAATATCATATTGGACTCTTGACTTGCACAACTTTCAACTTCATACTCTAAAAACATAGAAGATTAATAGTTAAAAGTTAAAATGAAAGTATTAAGTAACTAATGGTTTTAGGTACTTTACTAATAGTATGTACAATGTACATGTAAATGACATAAAGACTCAATAATGTAGTTCCGTACATAACTATAATAATAAAAAGTAAAAATTTATTACATTAATATACATTTGAATTTTAAAATTTGTTTAATGTTCATTTTAAATAAATAAATAAATAAAAATTGAACTTAATTATCGATATGATTTTCGGGTAAATTTTGGGTCCGCCATTGCTGTTGTTAAAAAACATCCAAAATCGTGACACATGTCATGATTTTGGATATTTTTGACAAAAACGATGGCACGTGTCCTTTACATGTGTCATGATTCTAGATGTTTCTTGACAATAGTGATGGTTGACCCAAAATTTACCCAAAATTCATCTTGGGCCATTGCCGTAACTTAACAATCGTGGCATTGTCAAGTCGGGATCAAGTAATAATTTTTAAAAAAGACTAAACATAATTATTAATAATATTAACCGAGTCTTGACACTTAATTAAGTTTGTAATGATCGAACATGTGTCACAATTATGGATGAATCTAGGCACATGGAAAAATATTCTCCAAATTGTCCTGAAATTCATCTCAGGCCATCGATACTTTTTATAGTCAATGATTAGGATTTCAGATAGAATCTTCAAGTAGATGTGTCCTGATTTCAGGTTAATTTAATTATATATAAAAAAATATTATATATATATATATATATATAATATTATATATATATAATTTTTTTTTATAATTATTATTATAATAGTCATAATATAATATAAATAAAGGATTTTCTTTTCTATTAGAGAAATGAATTTCTTTTCTATCATAAACTTTTTATTGTAAAGATGATACAAAAAATTCAATGAAGATATATTTAATTTTATAAAATAAAATTGGTGCAAGATATGAAACAAGTACCACATAGTAGCTTAGTACTTGCCTTTAGTTTTTATATAAATCTAATTTAAATTTAATAAATTTAATATAATATATAAAATATTTTAATTAATAAAAATGTTATATAATTATATTTTTCTGTAATGATGTTAATTTAAATTTAAATTTTATTCATAAATATAATCATTGATATATATGTTCTATTACATATATATCATATGGTTATAATTATATTATATTATATGTTCTATTATATAATAAATAATTATAATATTAAAATAATAATATTTTTATAATAATAATAAATTTTAAATGATTATTTAATATAAGTAATATTATATTATAATTTATAAAAAAATACATTATTAAAATATAAAATATAAACCAATGCACTTATATTAAAAAAATAAAAATATTAACGTTAATGAATCATATTATAAATGAAATATTTAACTCTTATATCCGGCCAATATAAGAGCTAATTTGTTAAATGAAATTAATGAATTCATCCAGTCATAACTTAGAAAAATATTTTATATAAAATTTAAAGTTCAAATATTTGCTTCTATGGTATGTAATATATTAGTTTGATAAAAGAAATTACAATAATTTATTCTTACTCATAAAAACATGAAACAAATTTAATCATTAGTTAAAGTCTAAAATCCAAAATGTATCACAATAGTACTTAGCCCTAAGCCTGCTGGGAAGTACTAATAATAATTATAATGACAATAATTTAATTCAAATAAAATAATCAAAATTTAAAAATATAATTACAAATGCTATATGTTTATTCAAATTTATTATTTAGTTTCAAAATTAAAATGTAATATAGTTTAATTATCTATAAATTACCAACATATATTGATAATCGTGATAATTGTTTATAAACATAATTATTAATAATATTAACTGAGTCCTAACACTTAATTGAGCTTTATAATGACTAGACACATGTCATAATTCCAAAGAAATCTAAGCACATGGGAAAATATTTTCCAAATTGGCCCAAAATTCATCTCGGGCCGTTGATCTTTCTTTTAATCAACGTTTAGAATCTTTGAGTACACATGTCTTGATTTCAAGTAGAAAATTAGAAATAGAATTTAACTTCAATCATTTGAAATTTGGCCCGAAATAGAGCCACGATCATTGAAAAGAATTTAAATAGCTTATTAATTAATCTAGAGAAAAATATTGAAATAAATATGGTTAAAGAAATTGTTATTAATTATTATTATTATATTTTTAAGTTTACCATGTCAAAATCATGATTTTAATTTAATTATTTACATTATATACATATATATATATATAATTTATAACAATGATTATAATAGTTATGATATAATATGAATAAAGGATTTTCTTTTCTATTATAGAAATGATTTCTTTTTCTATCATAAACTTTAAACTTTTTATAGTAAAGATGATATGAAAAATTCAATGAAAATATATTGAATTTTATAAAATAAATTGGTGTAAGATATGAAATAATAATGACAATAGTTTAATGTAGATAAAATAATTAAAATTTAGAAATATAATTACAAATACTATATTTTTATTCATATTTATTATTTAGTTTCAAAATTAAAATGTAATAAAGTTTTATTATCTAAAAATTATTAACATATATTGAAAATTGTGATAATTGTTTATAAACTATTTTTCATGAATCATCATTTAAAATATTTCATAATGAAAAAAAGTTAGGTGACAACATAGGTATGAAATAAAAAATTGACACATAAATTATCAAAATTTTATTTAACTTTGTTAAGGTTATAATCTTTAGTTTTCCTTGCAATCCACTCTTATTGCTCCATTTGTTTTAACCAATTAGATTAAAAAAAAATAGTTTTAGAAATTAGAAAACTTTTAATTAGATTATTTTCAATTGAATAATTTTTTACTATAAATTGTTAATCAAATATATTATATGAAACCATAAAGGGATTGTTGAAACCCTTTTTGTTTTTGTTTTTGAGTTCTAACTTTATAACTATTAATAGTTAATTATTTTAAACAATGTCACAGACTAACATTTTAATAGTGCATTAAGAATTGGGATGCCAAAAAAAAAGTCATAGATTAATAGGAAGTTGGAATAACAATTTGAGAAGCCAAAAACTATTGTTTTCATTGATAATATTTTAGAATGTACATTGTAGTTCGTACAAAGCATAGATATTCAAAATAGTTGATTAAATCAACCTGGTTTTACTATTTTGTAATTTACAGTAATAGGCAAGGTCCAATCCAAAGAAAAAAAGATATTTTAAAAACATTTTTTTGCCCTAGGGCAATGTCGCAACAATTAAGGAAATAAGACTAAGGATTCAAGAAACAGGGAACTGGGGAACAAGAAGGTTGGAATCATCAAGTCCCTCTATGAGGAATCTATTGGAGAATATGATGTCATTAAACTCGTTTAGCCATGTGAAGTCGGTCTCGCTAACATCATCCAGCAACAACCACTTTTGTAGAAAATTTCTTCTGAGCCGTGCCCGCTTTCGATGGCGAGTCAATTGTTGTTCATTCATGTTGAGTAAGAAAGGATGCTTATGTATAATGCACCTTATGCCTTCCTCCTAGCACTTGTCTACTATGTCTGCAAAAGGGATGCCAATGGCTGACCCCGGTACCTGCTTGGCTAATACAAGAATTTTGACATCATCTTCTAAAAATGTTCCCTAAAAAATATTACACAAAAGCATCAAAATGCCTATTTGACTACCTCCAAGGTTGAGAAGAGACACGAGGAAGTGGGAAGTAATATCCATGGACACATGATACCTCTTATCATTTCTTAAGAATTCATGGCCAAGGACCATGAATATAGCATGGCAGATAAAAGGAATTTGGGCATCTGGCTTGCAAACCATGACAAGGATATTGTTAGAAATCCTACCCAAAAAGGGCTTTTGCAGAGCCATTGTAGTGCATTTCAGGTGAATCAGAATATTCATGACTAAGATTCAATAAACTCTGCAAACCAAATTCAGATTGAAGAAATTTGAGAAATGATAATGAAAGAGGAATTGAAGAGGCTATTTAATGGAAGTTGCATTAAATTCTTTGGTGTTTGCAATCTTTCATATCTTTTTTTCATATTCCTATTAATTTTTAACTGTGTGAAATGCCAAAATGTACTGGCATTAATGTTGGACAGTCAAAAGTGCCTGACATTGAGTAAATTCCAGTCAGAGATTACTATGCAAAATTTTACACATGTCTCCATTCTAGAGAAGTTCATGCAACTCTAGGTCTTTTCAAGTGAGTGGCCTCGAAATGCATCTTCTATCGTTGATCTCTAAGTAATCAATGATCAATAAAACTATTGTATTTACTATTAACAATACAAAAGTGACGGTACCTAACTTGGTAATAGTGACACTAACGTAGCAACATTACAACATTATTAATAATAGACCTAAGATAGTACACAAGTTGAAACTTGAAGTGACTACTCAGTAGTTAGTATAGTCACTAGCCAATATATGTGCAAATTCACTTTCAGATTAAACAAATTTTTAGTTTACCACTAAAAGATTAGCCAAAACCATTATTATTCATTTTCCTACAAAACAAGTAATTCACCTTTGACATTATTAATTTATTTTTGGAAAGGGGAAAAATAGCCATCATTTATTTATATGTTAGCAAGAAAAAAAAATTAATTTGCCACATTTAAAATGATTTTTGGTAGGGCAAGAAATTTTTTTCCAACATATAATATTTTATTTCCTTATATGTAACAAAAAAATTGCCAAGACATTAAAATTTTCCTATCCATAAAATGCTGGATTCACCAGCATTCTGGGATTTTTTTAGGAGGGATTTCTTAAAATTATCACTAGAGATAGAAGTGGTTGGGTTCAAGGAACTCAGTATTTTGTATCCAGATGATCTTGATTTTGGTGAAGTGTGGAATGCTTGTACAGAACCTATTACACTTGATAGGACAAAGTGGTTGGATTTCATGTTCTAGGATAGTATGTTGTTCAAAGGAAGGTAGTTGTACATTTCAAGAAGTTCAATGAGAGAGACTCTCATTAAGGAGAAGCATAGTGGAGGGTTGGCTAGACATTTTGGTAGAGATAAAACCATAGCTTTGGTTGCTAAGAATTATTACTGGCCACAGCTATAGCAAGATGTGAAAAAGTTTATACAAAGTTGTAGAGTATGTTAGAAGGAAAGAGGAGTGAAGTAGAGTACAAGGTTGTATTAGCGAATAACTATACTAGAGAAGCCATGGGAGGATGTCAGCATGGATTTTGTTCTTGGATTACTAAGGATGCAACATGGGCATTATTCTTATTTTGTGGTGGTTGATAATTTTTCAAAGATGGCACATTTTATTCCTTTTAAGAAGACTAGTGATGCTATTCATGTGGCAAAGTTATTTTTTAGAGAAGTGGTGAGACTACATGGTCTCCCAAAGAGCATAGTTTTAGATCGAGACACCAAATTTGTTGGGTAATCTTGATGTACATTGTGGAAGAAGTTGAAGATAGATTTGAAGTTTATTTTATCACATCATCCATAAATTGATGGACAAACATAAGTGGTGAATAAGAGTATGGAAAATTTACTGAGATGTTTGGTTGGAGATAGGCCAAAAGGATGGGATATGATTTTACCATAGGCAAAATTTGCATATAATAATTCTATCAACAAAGAGTACTGGTAAATCATCATTCTAGATTGTATATGGGAGTAGTCCAAAAAATGCTTTTGAATTAAGGTAGTTGGATAAAGGAGAGATAACTAGTGCTGAATTAGAAGAATTTGTTGAACATTTGAAGAACACCCATGAGGAGGTAAGGTAGCACATCATAAAGATGAATAGATAGTACAAGGCTAAGGTAGATGTAAAAATGAGGTATAAAGAATTTCAAATTAGGGATGAAGTCATGGTTCATTTGAGAAAGGAGCATTTTCCAGTAGGTACATATAATAAGCTAAAGATGAAGAAGTTTGGATTGTGCAAGATATTGAAAAGGCATGATTTTAGAAATACTTATCAAGTGGAGTTTCCTATTGAATTAAATATTTGACCAATATTTAATATTTCAAATTTGACGGAGTATTATGAAGGAGGTGATGGAGATGAAGTTGCAAAAGTGCAGTGAAGTATTCCAACAACTAGTTTAGCTAAAAATGAGATTGAGGGGATACTGGACAATCATATTGGCAAAAGTAAAAGGAACATAATTATGAGAAATACCTAGTCAAATAGAAAGGGAGGCCAATAGAGGATTCATCATGGCTAGCAAGGGAGGAGGTTAACTGTCTTGATTTTCCTCTAAACACGTGAGACGTGATGGAGTCAATTCTCAAATTACTTGAGTGTCTAATGTAGGAGCATCCTAGGTGTAAGAGAAATCTTGCATCACCCAAAAATATTGTTATTTAAGTCTTTTCTATTTTAATAAGGACTAGTAGATAGGGGGGTCTCTATTTCTAGGAGTTTGCTATATTTAGTAAATTTTTCATACAAGCTCAGAATGTTCTTATTTTCTACAAGAAGGTTCATTTTAAAGTTATAAGCCTACCATAAAAATCTCCTTTCTCTAGCTTAAGTATCAGAGAAGTTATTGCAAATGTTCGATGGAAAATTTGCAAAAAAATCTTCAAGCTCACTATTAGAGGCCTTAGAGTGATCAGATAAGGTTTGAAAACTCAAGGGAAGGGCACTAGTGCTATTATAAGCTTGTAGATTAGGAGCTAGCATTTCTAAAAAGTTGTTATAATAGCCAATTAGAGAAACATTTTGAGAGTTATGGCCTTCCAAAGTTGGGCTACCCAAAATTCCTAAAATGTCAAAGATGTACTTGGCTGAATCTATTTGTATTGTTAGGGTTTGTAAGCCCTAGGTATTAAGTTTTAATGACTAGAACCTTCCTGGGTGGCATAAAATTGCCTATTTAAGAAAGGCCCAAACATTGTCTAGGACAACTCTAGGTAGTAGTTTGTAGCTTAGTCTCGTAGATTATTGTAATGAAGGTGCCCATGTAGGTTAGCATATTGTACTTGTAAATTATGTAATTCCACATTTTTGGTGCAAATAAGAAGTCCATAGTTTGTTCTTGTATTTTTTGTTGTCTCTTTGTTTTTGTTATGGTTTATGGTATTAAGGGGAGCACCCTGCATCATATTGGTATAATCTCTCAAAGCTAAAAAAATCTTACTTTATTCAAGTTTGGCATAATATAAATCAATGTGGCTTCTCTTATTTTTCTTTCAGTGGTTAGTGCAAATTTTCACTTCCCACAAGTCTTATTATACAACTCAAGAATCATCTTGCCTAACTCTATAGGTGTATATTTAAAATTCACCATCATATTTATTATAACCTCTTCTAGCTAAATCTTATATTCCTTATCCAATTTATCATATTTTATGTACTAAAGACCATATAATCCTATATTACTTTGAATATTTTTACATACCTCATCAATGGATTGTGGCTTCTTGGGTGTAGCCACTTTGAATTGACTCAAGTCCTCTAACCTAGTCCTTTCTACTTCATCCTCCTCATCATCCTTCTATATAATAAGCTTTCCCCTTGGTTTACTTTCTTGTTTACTTGACTCAACTTTGATAGTGGTGGTCTTTCTCTTTGATGAGCTCTTGACTAGTGCATGCTTGATTAACTTTACAATACCCTTCTTCTAAGGCTTGGAAACTATAGTAGATTTTTCCCTCATTCTCTTCCTTATGACCCTTGGCGATGTAGGTGTAGCCATTATTACTACCTTACTAAGACTCTTCTTCATACTAGGATTAGTAATAATAATTTGTTTACCTTTCTTAACCCATGGCACAAAAACCACTATCTCCTTGCCTTTTCCATCCATATTCTCTTCTTCTTCATCATCACTACTTGATCTATCCCCTCCTTTTCCTTTAGTAATCTACAAAGGCATCTCTTGCTCAACTCCTCTCAAAACTTTCTCCAAGTCTTCAATGACAACTTTCCTCTTCTTTATCATTTTGGGTTCATTAATTTGAATTTTTATTTTTACCTTAGCTTTCTCATATCTACCTAATGGCTTCACATCCTTATCATCTTATTTTTCCAACAATGCTATGATGGTTGTAGTAACTTCATCAATATTGACCTCATAAGGTAGAGGTACTGCCCATGCAACCCTGGGTATGACTTCTTGTGCATATGTATAGTCAATGTCTACCAAGAAGCATATATCATCATAGTATTGTTCTACTAGGGATGGTGTTATCCTAGACCTATTCTTCATTTTCCTCTTAAATTCCTCAAAGTAGCCATCCATAATAGTGTCAAAGTTATCACCAATCCAATTTCATTGATTTTCTTGGTAATAGGCCTTTTCTTATCACAAACTACATTACCAATAGTAGGAAACATGATTTACATGTAAAAGAAAATGAAAACTATCAAAGATCCAAACTTACATAGACTATTCTTTTCTTTTCTTATACTCTCCAAATTCTTTGCAAATTGGGTAAGTTGGAGCTCATCTAAGTGATAATTGTGATCCTTCATGATAATTTTCATCCCATCTCCACTACAACACATTGTACACTGTTAGGTCAACTTTACTAGTAAAATTTTTGGGCTATGACTCTGACATCAAATGTAGCCTCTACATCTTTGATAGTAGATATTAACACTCCTCTTTTGTTCCATTTGGCCAAAGTGTTAGCTTCAATCACATGTTTTCCTTGGTAATGAATGGTCTTAACCCTATTTGTAACAGAGTATTATGTGACATTGTGAATGATCTTTGTGATTTTAACTGGTCCATTCTCCAACCATAGCTTCAAATCATGAATACTACTCAAAATAACTTTGATTGATTCTATCTTACAATTTATTGGAAAATTTAGGGCTTGTGTTAACCCTTTCCCAACAATAATTTTGTGTTTTTCCTTTAATTGACCATTCTCACATAACTTATCATATGCAACTCTTACCAAAAAATCTCAAACTTCACCTATCTTGCACATGTAGCACAATCTCAAATCATGAACCATAATCACTATGGGGATAATAGATGATAGATCACTTGATGAATCACCCTTCATCGCTATTTAAGGATATGCTCAAAATTTTGGTAGAGGATATGAATCATTCTTTATTAATTGGGAATCACTAACCAATATATCCATCTTCTTCTCATATGTAGATGCACTTGATGCTATTGTATTACTCTAGGGTTTGAAAAAATATTTCTGCATAGCTCAGCCTCAACAATACTCTTACAACTTGCTCTTACAACTAAAGCCACACACTAAAATCCAACTCAAATTTCCTCAAATACTTAGAAAATTCTTCTACTTAATTCCCTCTATGAAAACTCAAATTCAAGGTGAAAAAAATGATTCTAAGATTCTCTATATAGTTTGGGGGTTTAAATTAGAACCCCTTCAATGCGCCATACATATATGGGGCATATACAACTATCTCAGTCATCTCTAAAAAACTCAGTTATCACACTTCCAAACTTCCATTTACCTGGTTAATACTACAAAATTAGTTGTTACAAATATTCTATTGGGTCTCTTCAAGACTCCAAAACTAACACTTGATCATCACCAGATTTTCAACTTGGTACCAAAATACGTTGCAAACTTCAAATCTCATAACTACCCTTATGCATCTAATATCATGCTGATTTGGACATTTATCCAAACAATCTCAGGAACCAATGTATGATCTAGCACTTGAAATTAAGCTCCATACATACCTCCTTTACTTAGTTTGAGGAGGAAGAATCACCTAATCCATTGGATTGGGTCATCACAACTTCACCATTTGAGTTGTTGCCTTCTTTAATTTTCTTTTTCTAGGTTCAATTCACCTGGGTTCTCACTTCTTCTGTATTGACCTTTTCTTTTCCAGTCTTCTCTTTAACAAAATGTGTTGATTCTTAGTTCATACAATCTCTCCTTAGGTGACCACCCTTTTGATAATTGAAACATATCAATCAAAAATTCCTCCAGTTTCTTGATCTTTCTCTAAGATGTATCCTTGTACAATTTGTTTCAATGTGTCCATACTTTCCAAAAAATTAACATTTGACTCAAGTATCTTAATTCCAATTTATGGTATTACCTTTCTAACATGCTTTTCCTTGACCTTTAGGTGTCCAACTATTTTTTACTTTAGAGCTACAATCTTGTGGCTTATGACCATAGTTTTAACACATGTGACAATAGCCTTCAAATCTAGATGTAGCTTTTGTCTGAGTGATCTTTGATCTACATTCAATTTCTTGATGTCCATTCTTGTTAAATTTGAAAAAATTACCATTGAACTTAGGTTTAGGATTCAACTCACTAATTTTTGTTGTATAATCTTGTTTTCCATTGTGATAGCATGCATGCTTCTTGTTCTTGGCACTCCTTTTTTCTCCAAGATTTAATGACTCTTCTTACTTAGTCGATAATATGAACTCATTATAACCTAGTCTAGTAGTATCATTAGGTGTTCTTTATGCTCTCAAATATTCATCAAGTTGTCTCGTAGCCTCTCTAGATCTATTCATCCTTTCCACAATCTCTTTCTTAGTTCTCAATTCAAATTTTAGTTGATTGTTCTTAGATCTTAAATTTGTAATCTCTTTCACCTTCCTTAAAATCTCTTGATTGGCACTTAATAACTAATTGACCATGTCAGATTGATTATGAGTCAACTTTTGTACCTCATTGATTCTCTCTTTAACACTTGTAGCCATCTTCATTTTTTCTTCCTCATCTATTACTTTGACATCTTCATACTTTCTCTTTTTTTCAATCACTTCACTTAGCCTTATTAAACTTCATTTTCTCATTTTAGTGCTCTTACTTCTTCATTTAGAATGTTG
Source organism: Cupressus sempervirens (assembly GCA_028749045.1). Taxonomy (NCBI): domain Eukaryota; kingdom Viridiplantae; phylum Streptophyta; class Pinopsida; order Cupressales; family Cupressaceae; genus Cupressus; species Cupressus sempervirens. Next base: position 717,495,200 of record CM053785.1, on the reverse strand, counting down.
TTCTTCTCCACTAGATATGTTATTGTTGCCTCAATTGTTAAAAATTCTTTAGAATACCTAAGAGTTGGGGGGGGGGGGGGGGGGGTGAATCAGTTATTCAAGGTCCAAATGTCCTAATAATTTTTTTTCACTAAGTATAGTGAGCCCATTTAAATTAACCATGCATCCAAGCTAAACATTCTTTTTAACAAGTTACTGTAAAATCAACGTGCAGAAATAAGACATGAAAGATCAACACATAACACAGTGATTTACGTGGAAATCCAATTTGGAAAAAATTGCCAGCAACATGCTACTCCTTTCTCACTCTTCTGAAGTGATGCCCTATGAAAGGCATGCCCTTTTAAAGGCTACAAATGTAATGCCTTGCCCGGAGATCCTTGGAAACAAGGATGAAAAACAAGCCAGAACAATTTTTTTTTTTATAAACAAGTGTAAGTGCACATGATACAACCTACACAAACCAAAAGATTGCAACGAAAGACTGAAAGACAACCAAGCACCAATGGATCTCCAAATTCCACTACCAACCAGAACACAACCAAAAAAACCACAAAGACCTACCAAGCTGAAAGACATAAGTTGACTCTTGGAAACTGGCTAAGTCTAAAATCCTAAAGCCTTGAAATTTGGCTAAGTCTGAATTTTTGAAGCCTTGATTTTTCCTAGAATCTACACCTTAGCTCGCAGAGGTCTGAAACCCATCTCAAATGAATCGTCACATATATTAAAATATATCATAAGTATAAAGAATTAAATATATGATATATTTTAAACCTTGAAGGACAACAACAGAAATCCAAAAATTGAATTTCAAAAGAAACCTTTTGAATTCAAAATGCAACAGCATAGGCTTGAAGAACGCCCAAAAGGGTATCTAGATCAACTCTCAAAATGATCGGAACACAAGTGCCCATTGTTGGCATGCGTAGGTTTTAACCAAAGGGCGTGTGACACTTTTTACAAAGGGAGGGTGACACTTCTCCCTTAGTGCGTGTGACACTTCTCAAGAAGGCGTGTGATACTGGAAAAGTATTGCGTGACATTTCTCATGAAGCGGTGTGACACTCTTCCAGTGTCATACGATACTTCTCCAGTAATGCATACAATACTTTATAGTATTCTACGACATTCTTTCTATGAGTGTGCGATACTTTAACAGTGTCGCACAATGCTGAACAAATGTCGCCCATAGAAAACAAAAACACTTAAGGAAACTCGAAAAAGGCCAAACACACAGAAAAATCTCCACACCGAGGAGTACCGGATCCACATTCCAAGGCGAGAGCACTCAAACAATAACAGAGTAACTGAAAGATAAAACACTAGAATCTAACCATCTACCAAACAAAGAAGGGAAAAGTATAGAAAGGAAACATCACATTCAACTGAAAGAAACATCGCAATAACATAGTTAACATTGCAATAAGCAAAACAATCAACTAAGTATGCAGTTCCTCCCAACTGTCAATGGCATCATAGGACCATCATGGGCCCTAGCCATGCCCCGCGCATAACATCTCAAGCCACCGATCAAATCATTGGTGCTGTCATAATAGGGACGTCACTACTAAATATGCTACAATGTAAGTAAATAAAATCTAACATGCTAGTAGTAAGCATAAGATAAAATTTTAATTAGATAACATCATCTACTACATGCTAATCATCATAATGAGGAATGCGTTAAAACTAACATCATCTAAACATGACAACATCATAATGAGAGCATAAATCTCAAGAAGCATACTCCGTATACCGAAGTACCAAGTGACACATCTAACTACAATCGTACTAGGAAAATAGACCGTCTTTGTACATCGGTCCCTAGCAGTGGTGAAGGTAGCTATGCCTCCCAACCACGTGGCACCTGTAGGTCCACACCCGTCATGCTGATGGAGATAGTGATCCAACCACAAACACACAAAAACACAACAACCATGACTAACACTCATGCCAAGTAGTAGGATGACTGAAACCAAGACATAGACAATGCATAAACTACAAGTCCTGGTCAGACACATCAATGGCTTACTATGTAGGGGCTGACATCATGGAGAGTCACTTGGCATCGACAAGCCCAAGCTCGGATCGTGTGTCCTCAAACTTAATTGGGTGCTCACACATTGTGTCCTCGAACTCAATCGGGTGCTCACAAATTGTATTATCTTAAATTTTATTACCTCCTAGTGTTTTCTTTAATTATCACTTATATAAAACTTCCTTTGCCAACCCATGACATCATGATCGTCGAGCTGCAAAATAGAAGCCCCCTCCATATGCTACCCTACCCTACCCATTCTCATCTAATGATGAGTTCCTGTAGGCATGCAAATTCCCAACCCAAACCCAATGATCATAACTTTTGAAAGTGCTATGGAAGGTCGGGGCTCGTAAGTCATCCGACTATGTACATGCACGTACTCGTGTGTGGCACACCACCATCACGAAGATCAAATAAAAGGATTGGAAGAGAACACAAAGCAACAAGTCCCTTAACTGTAACAAAACTGAGAGGACGGATGCAACACACATCCCAATGCAAAAAAAGATGCAAAAGTGGTCTAACTAGTACCCAAACAGATCACCCAGGTCCACGAACCACAATGTGCCAAGAAAACTTAATAAAATAGGGTAGCACGCAAAATGAGGTAAAAACCCCAAATTTTTGAAAAATTCCAAAATTAAAACCCATTTGGCCCTTGGGTTCAAAAACCCCAAAAATCCAAAAATAAATGAAAATGGACACCGTATGCAAAAACGGCCAGCATAACAGCCCAAAAACCTAAAACCCCATTTCAAAAATAGGGAAAAACGTTCATACTCGACCAACTGGGTAGAACTAGCAACCAGAAATGGAGGGGAACACTAGTTCTCAGCCTCCTAACATATTGCTACAAGAAATAAAAGCTGAAATGGAGCGAAAACTATAAAATGGGAAGACCCTTCCTGAAGGAAAAAGAGGCCGAAATTGAAACCTACACAATAAAATAAACCACTTGCCAAAACAGTTGAAAATGACAGCAAGGAATAAACTCCTCGAGCTGAATCCAACGAGACCAACCTCGCGCAGATCCCACACTCACAGCTCCCAGGATGAGAAAAACAAGAATCCTTCAGAAGAGGATTTCCAAATTTGCTCTACAATTCTATTTTCAAATTGTGAAAAGTGATTTATGAAATCACTTTTCCAATACTTATTCACTTTTTGGGTGAATAGTCGATTCTGGAAAATAGCTAGCTGGAGTAGTTAAACTCCGAATTGACCCAAATTAAGACAGGTTATTATTCGCAATAGGATTTCACCTAAGGAAAAGTTGCCAGAAATTAAATCTGAAAAAATTAAAATCTGAAAACCCCAAAAACATAGAAAAACACTTAACACTTTCACGATAAATGCGAACTTCTAAATGCACAGACACACTTATTGGTCTAATCACATAATGCAAATGAGTTTGGATTTACTAATCACCAAAAGATTTTGATCTAACAATAACAATAAGGGTATGTCAACCATATAGGAATGACATGGGTAAATATGAATAGCTGAATCACTAACTCCATGTGCCACTGCCAGGGATATAATTCCTGCACACTAAAACACATGATCAAGTTCAATGGAAAATAATATCATAGCCAAAGCAACATGTTTTAAAATACCTATTTAATCCATTTACATCACTGACATTCACAGAAAGCATAAAGATACAATAATGAAGTAAATAATCGTAGCATAGAATCCATCTCATAACATAGTCAACAAATAGGTCCAATACATCATATAACCAGATACCATCATAGAACTAATGTCATCTCAAAATGGCATCCACATGCAAATGTGATAAACTAAACAGTATAGTAGTAGAGCATCTATGGTACTGAATCCAAGTATAACATCTGACCCTCGGGTCATCATAAGGTACAAAATAATAAGAGTATCAAGTATCTCTCGAATCAAAATAGACAAGACATAGACTGTAAACATGAGAGGCACTACAACAAAACACACTATTAAATGTGACCTAGTTAAGGGATTTTGACCACCTTATTAGAAGTGGGCTTGGTTAAAGGATTTTAGAACATCCAATTGGAATGCCACCCTATTAAAGGATTTACAAAATGGCTGTTAAACCAACCTAAGTCCATACAAATTTTCCCTAACTGATACAATTGCTAGAGAGTAACAATAAGGGCTTTTGATCTAATATGACTCACAATATAACTTATAGATTTTAGATCTCAATTCAGTTCACAAATTTTCCTGGTATTCAATATTTGTAGCTCTGACAACTTGTCCTCCTTTCAAGCTTTGTCTCCTTGAGCCTCCATGCTCATTGTGAAAATGTAATCACCTCTGTGGTCACCTATCGAAGTAGAGTCTTTGTACTCTATTCTTCTCTCTTGATGCCTTCTTCTTGACACCACACACTCTCTCCAACCACTCTTGCTTCTTGACCTGTAACTCCTTAAATAGATGTCTAGAATACTTTTCCCACTCTAATGTTCCTACTCTTATTTTGGTTTGAATGGATTAGGTAAGATATGATGTATCTACCCCTTTTTTTGTTTCTTCTAGAAACATCATGTAGAATCCACCTATATTCACTTAAAAATAGTTAACCTAAAATTTTGTGCCACCAGCTCAACATCTTTATCTTCCATCTAGTTCAAAAAATTCAAGGTAACAAACTTGTTGGTTCAAATCTAGAAAATCTTTGACTTTTCAAATAATGAAGTAGCTTAGCACTATTTACTTTTTAATGCTTGACACATACTATGTTAGTCGGCACCTACTGTGGATTCACTCAGCATCAACTAAGTTTTACTGATGCTCGGTACCTATTACAATTTATCTTGCTTGACACCTAAACTTTGCTTGGCACCTTCTATTTCACTCGCCACACACTAGATTTTACATTTACTCAGCACCTACTAATAATCTGCTTGGCATGAACTAACTTGCTCGATACCTAGTAATGAATTTAATCAAGCTTTGTAGATAGGTTTGTTACAACTCATTCTTCGAGAGTTTCTAAGTGTAGCCAACTTGTGTATCTTGAAGTGTATTATCAATACATCATTTTACCATTGTCTTAACTAATCCTTGTATTTCATTACAAAACCATAACTCAACCTTTCTCTTAGGTGCTTTTCTTACATCTTGTTGATTAAATCCTCTTCATCAATCAACTAAGTGATAGTACTTGGATCTTATAAGCAATTGTCATTCCAAAAAATAGTAGGTTTGACATCAATGACAAAACAACGATTGAAAAAATTCTTTATTGAAATGTCCCTTTTCTGATTTTTCATGATATTTCCAACCTCTAATCAGATCTTTAAAATCAAACAACTGCTATCACAAAGATCCACCAAATTCCTTAAGAAACCCCAAATCGGGTATGTTGAAAATAGTGCTAAAAGCTTCACAACTTCACAAATTATTAATGAATCTGAAAATGGAAATTTTTACAGAACTTTCAGCAGCATAACAGCCTACAAATTGATATTTCCAGATCCGTATAGCCTTTACACAACAGCTCGAAAATGTAGGACCAAAACTATGCTCATCGGGCTCCCGAAATAGCACAAAATATGCTCGGAAACACCACAAGAACACTAATAATCTATCTCAGAAGTTTAATCACGTCCCAATATATATATTCAGCTCTATTTTAACAGCTTAAAGTATAAAATACAGCAGCAACCAAAACTGATATGAAATACTCAACCGGAAACACCACACTCTTACAAAAATACACCCGGAAACTCACAAATCTGCACTGTTCAGCACAAAGGCAAACTCTGTATGAGCATGCACATGGAATGGCTTCAAACTCCCGTCCTTAGCCTTCCTGGAAACCTGCAAACTCCCGTTCTTGGGTCTCCCTGGAAACCTGCAAACTCCCGTTCTTGGGTCTCCTTCTCCACAGGTTTGGCAGCCTCTGAAGAATAACAAAGAATGAGTGAAAATCAAGTCTGGAATCCCCCCAAAATGCCTCCAAACCTCTTTAAAAAGGGCATAACTGTAACTCACGTCCAAGAGAGGTTAATGAAACATATTTTAATAATAATTATCATTTATTAGTCCAACGGTTTCCAAAGATTAACTCCCTTTTTCCGAAACTTCACTTTCTTGGGCCTGCCTGTCTTAGCAAAGATTATTATTTTTTAATTATTTGAAAAGGGGACATGACATTTATCAACGATCTCCCTTCTTCAATAATGATCTTTTCAATCATATTTCAACAATCTCCCTCTTTGGCATTGATGGCAAACCAAACTAATCAACCAAGTTATCAAAATGCTAACTAGGTTAAAACAATAAGTCAAATGCCTAAAAGAAAACTTTGTATCCAAAGTTATTCATTCTATCAAAAAATTTTAATTTCTTATGACTCCCCCTAAATTTTGTAAGTAACTCCCTCTTTCAAAGTATTAGGGACATCTCTTTTGTTGATACACTGTCTTCTCCTTTTTGTTCTACTCCCTCTCTAATCTTGTCATCCTGATTGATTCTTGTCTTTTCTATTTTCTCCCTCTTAGCTTCTGAATGCAGCTTTGCATTCACTAGTTTTGACTTGGTTGATACTAAAACTTGTTGCTGATTCCCAAGTTGATTGGTAGCTTCTTCTTCAACAAGCATTCCTTCATAGAAGTATACAAAGGATTTGTAATGTTTTGGTTTCTTGAATTCATCAACTTGAACTTTTGTATGCTCATCAAAGTTTACATTTTCACTCTCCACAATTTTGTTAGTGTTAGTATTTAAACACTTATATGATTTACTTCTAGTGGATTATCCAAGGAATATACCTTCATCACTCTTTGCATCAAACTTTCTATTTATAGTATCTTTACGAATATAACACTTACAACCAAATACTTTGAAATGTTTTACATTGGGTGAGTGACCATATCATAATTCAAAAGGTGTTGCATTTGTACCTTTCTTGATTTGTACTTCATTTAGGTTGTAGATAGTTGTACCGATAGCTTCTCTCTAGTACTTTAGAGTAACATTCTTCTCCATCATTAATGTTTTGGCACAATCCATCATCGATCTATTCCTCCTCTCTACAATACCATTCTATGGGGGAGTTCTAGGTGTTGATGTTTGTCTTTTAATTCCTTTTTCATTGCAAAATGTCTTAAATTATTTTGATGTGAACTCTCCTCCTTTGTCAGATCTCAAGCACTTTAGACTCTTTCCCATTTCTTTCTGAACCCTGGCCAAATACCACTTTAACATTTGAAATGCATCAAATTTTTGCTTTACGAACATGATATTTGTCATCTTAGAGTACTCATCAACAAACAAAATTATATATTTGTCTCCTTTGTAGCTTTGTACTTCTATTAGGCCACATAAATCAATATGGACTAACTCTTGTACTTCTTTGGAAGTATAGGTTTTGCTTTTGAAACTTGACTTGGTCACCTTTCCTAGCTGACACTATTTGCACAACGTATTGTCAGACTTTTTTAGTTTAGGTAAACCTTTGACTTCATTTTTCTAATGCTAATTAGATTATCAAAGTTGACATGACATAGCCTTTTATGCCATAGCCACACATCATCAAATCTTACAATGAGACAGGGAACATCCTCCATATCTAGATAAAATAGATTACTCCTAGTTTGGTCTCCTTTCCCTATCAAATTTCTATCAGTGTCATAGATTTTGGCAATTTTTTTTCCAAATTCTACTTTTCATCCTATATTGCTTAACTATGACATACTCAGCAGATTGTAATTCAATCCTTCAACATAATATGCATTATCACATGAAATTTTCTATGTAAGCTTAATGGAACCTTTTCATTTGATTAGACATGGAGCATTATTTCTAAATCTAATAGTATTTCCATTATACTGAGTAAAGGTAACAAACTTACTTTTGTATCTTATCATGTGATGTGAGCACTCACTGTCTATGATCGACCTATCATTCTTGTTTACACAAGTTACCAATGCTATTGCCTCATCTTCATCTAATTCATCCTTCATGGCTACATAAAATATCTCATCATCATTTTCATCAAAATCCTCTTCTTCAATAATGTAGCATTTTTTCCCTTTGTCTTTATAATCTCTACTATCATCTTCTCTTCTATTCTTGTACTTGTTGCCTTCTCTATATTTCTTTTTCTATGTGCACCTTGTAGTAATATGTCATACTTCATTGCAATTAAAAAAAATGATAGGCAGCTTACCTTTGAATTCACCTTTGCCTCCATGAAATCTTCTAGCCAACAATGCTTCCAATTGTTCCATGTCTTCTTCATCTATGCTACTATCATTGGATGCATATTTTATCTTTCTTTTCTTCTTCTTTGGTTTCACCTCTTTAGTGTCTTTCAACAATAGTTTGTCCTTGAAAGTAAATTCAAGATTGTTAGGTCTGTAGTTATCAAAGTTGGATAACTCAAATGCAATAAGTCTTCCCACTATACCTTCAAGAGTTAGCTTGTTTCCTAGTATGCATCTCAACTCTTGGATGGCTGATACTTTGATAGCATAGATGGGGAGCAAGGTTTTTAAGAATTTTCTATTAACAGTTTCATCATCTAAATGACTACCCAAACTTCTTATTGCACTTACTACTTCCTTTATTCTAGAGGCATATTGAGCAATGTTCTCACCTTCCTCCATTCTCATGTCATCAAAATTTCCTTTGAGGCTTTCTGTTTTTTCTCTTTGGACATTCTGATCTCCTTCATAAATATCTGACAAGACTTTCCACATCTTGAATGTAGAGGTACATCCCTTGATATTTTCAAATTTAGCATAGTTGAGGGTAGAGGCAATCTCTAGCATTTCTTGATTGTGCTCCTTCTTTTTCTTCATATCTTCTATAGTAGGGACACCAGTTGGGTCAACATGTTCTACTTTGATTGAGGTTTGTGCATGATCACCTATTGATCCAAGGTGGAACTTTATTAAACTTTTCCATGTAGCGAAGTTATCTCTATTGAGCTTGGGGACTTCTCTCTTGGACATCTTGATCTTTCTGCTTCTAGTACCTTTAAACCAAATCAACAGATGGCTCTGATACCAATTATTAGAAATGATTTAGAATAAATGAGAGGGTGGGGCTGGGGGTGGTTGAAATAGTTACTCAAGGTCCAAATGTCCTAATAAAACTTTTTCACTAAGTATAGTGAGTCCAATTAAACTAACCATGCATCCAAGCTAAATGTTCTTTTTAGCAAGTTACTATAAAATCAACATGCAAAAATAAGACATGAAAGATCAACACATAACATAATGATTTACATGGAAACCCAATTTGGGAAAAACCACGAGTAACATGCTACTACTTTCTTACTCTTTTGAAGTGATGCCCTATGAAAGGCCCACCCTGTTAAATGCTACAAAACACACTATTAAATGTGACCTGGTTAAGGGATTCCAACCACCCTGTTAGAAGTGGGCCTAGTTAAAGGACCTTAGAACATTCACTTGGAATGCCACCCTATTAAAGGATTTACAAAATGGTTTTTAAACCAACCTAAGTCCATAGGATTTTTCCCTAATTGATACAATTGCTAGGGAGTAACAATAAGGGCTTTTGATTTGATATGACTCACAACATAACTTGCATATTTTAGATCTCAATTTAGTTCACAAATTTTCCTAGCTTTTAGTCTCGACAACTCTGATAGCTTGTCCTCCTTTCAAGCTTTGTCTCCTTGAGCCTCCATGCTCATTGTGTTAATGCAATCACCTCTGTAGTCACCTATTGAAGTAGAGTCTCTATACTCTATTCTTCCCTCTTGGTGCCTTATTCTTGACACCACACACTCTCTCCAACCACTCTTGCTTCTTGACATGTAACTCCTTAAATAGAAGTTTGGAATACTTTTCCTACTCTTATTTTGGTTTTAATGGATTATGTAAGATCATTTAGAAACATCATGTAGAATCCACATGTATTCATCTAAAAATGGTTATCCTAAAATTATGTGCCACCAGCTCAACATCCTTATCATCCATTTGGTTCACAAAATTCAAGGTAACAAACTTATTGACTTAGATCTGGTGAATCTTTGACTTTTCAAATAATACAACAACTCAACACTATCGACTTTCTGATGCTTGACAATTGCTATATTACTTGGCACCTACTATGGATTGACTCAGCATCAACTAAGTTTTACTGATACTTAGCACCTATTACATTTTATCTTTCTTGGCACCTAAAATTTTCTCGACATCTTCTATTTCACTCGGCACACACTAGATTTTACATTTTCTTGACACTTACTAATAATTTTCTTGACATGAACTAACTTTCTCAGCACCCACTAATGAATTTAGTCAAGCTTTGTAGATAGATTTGTTACAACTCATTCTTGCAGAGTTTCTAAGTGTAGCCAAACTGTTTATCTTCAAGTGTATTATTAATGCATCATTTTACTATTTTCTTAATTGATCTTTGTACTTCATTACAAAACCATAACTCAGTCTTTCTCTTAGGTGCTTTTGTTATGTCTTGATGATTAAATCCTCTTCATCAATCAACTAAGTGATAGTACTTGGATTAATTGGATCTTATAAGCAATTGTCATTCTAACAAATAGCAGGTTTCATGATGAAACAATGATTGAAAACATTCTTTATCAACAATCTCCCTTCTTTAATAATGATCTTTTCAATCAAATTTCAACATCAATTTCATTGGATCTACCTTCTTCACATTAGTCCTCAATGCTTTCTTCCTTATATTGGGTTTCATTTTGTTGAATTGCTATCTCCTTCCTTCTCTTTAGATATTTCTTTATTTCCTCCTTTTTAGCCTTGACTTTCTCAAATGTAAGATGCAAATCAATCTTTTGATTCTCAACAACCTTTCCCAACTTATAGGATTTGATCTCCAAAATCTTTGAATCTCAAGTGGTTAGATTTCTACTTAGAGAAATCTACTTTGATACCAATTATTAGAAATCTAATAGGGAAAGTAAGATGTTAAGAGAGGGTGGGGGCGGGTGGGGGGGGGGGGTTGGGTGTAAATCAGGATCTATAAAACTTTACTGCTTTAAACATACACTATATTTGATATCTTCACTATAAACCCTTATCTTAACTTAACCTTATATCAATTAAATTATTCAATAAAATGTAATATCAAATCTAGTATATAATAAAATAAATGAAATATGTAAGAAATAAATCAACACATAGCAAAAATATTTAGTAACACAAAAACCCTCCAAGGTGAAGGTAAAATTGCAGTGGGGATGACACCCACAAAATCTTCACTATTATAGCAATAAAGTGTGCCTTTTAGGGCTACAAAGTTTGATAACTTCTAATGATCTATCCTATGAGGGGTCTTCCTTATTAATATCTTAAAATACGATTAGGTCTACCTTGATTAAATTATTTTAACTACACAATCATGTGAGCACTCTATTAGAACATTTGCATAGGACTATTAGGACAACTTTGTTAAGAGATTTACCCTAAAACACATGTTAGAATGAATCAATACCTTGATATTTTGGTATGTACTTTGAATGTTGATAATATATCACCTCTTTCCAATGTAATATCACCTCTCTATGATAGATATAGTTTATCTCCTTTTTGCAGCGTCCAGTCACCTCACTACTTCTTAACACTTAATTTCATTGAATTCAACTTTAGCTTTGCATTCAAACTTCTAACTTGCAACCTCTATAAATTAGGTCTAAATCCCTCATTAAATAACTATTTAATGAAGCTTTGAGATCATGATCAAATATCTAGATTCATCCCTTTTTCCACTTATTCCTTCTAATTTTTTGATTGGTTAATTACTTATCATAGGGATTGATGATGCTCAGCTATATGCATAATTAATTCCTTGATTAACTCCTCAATCTCTAAATCACACTTCTAGCTAAAAAAAATGGTTTACTTTAATGTTTGTGCCATTCCAAATATTTATACAAAAATGTGTTATTCGATACATATACGTTATTGATGCTTGGTGCAAACTAGTTCTTCATGTTGTCCCTTGGCCTTAACTATCCTTGATTATAATTTATTTGTTCAACCTCTGCATCACTTGGCTTATGCTACTTTGTGGACAACTCAAAAATCATTGGAGTACTTAGAGACACTTGAATTACTTTATAGTAACTATTTTTCAACATTAATAGAGTATTCATACTTCTCCTTTACATAGCATTACTTGGCCTATATAGAATGATTCAGTCACAATATTGACAGAATAACTCTACCGAGGAAATGACTGTGTGTTTTACACTAATTGACAATAATAGATCGTCTTTAGGGTTAGAAATCTCCCCTTTTGGCACTAGTGGAAAAAATAATTTTTCATGATAAAAACTTGACATTCTGAAACTTCAAAATAATTACCCCCCCAAAGAATATAATCCATACCTATAGCTCAGTTTATACATATATATTATTGTACTAGAATTTTCAATATTTTTTTAAAAAACTATTTATTTTTCACATGCTGAGCATCAAACTAACTAATTCCTTATTATGCTAAAAATATATACAACAAAATTTCAAAATGTAATACACATCCACTTGCTTAGTTGCTTGATCATGCATAGTGGCATTTCATTTCCCCTTTGATCATGCATCATTTCATTTCCATTTCGCCCTTGTTTTTGTCACTTATCAATTGAATTTATTTTCAATTGGGGTGCTGAGAGGATGCTAAATTTCTTCAAAAATGGATGGTAGAATATGAGAATAATTCCCATTGTGTAGTTCTAGTTGGCCTTTAAAGTATGTAGTACTTATTTTTCAATTTCAATCTTGGCCGCTATATTCACCATATTTTTAGAAACAGAAAGATGTTGGTCCTTTACAAGATCCTTAGCAATCTATATGTGCCTTTGAATTTTTTCCATGTGAGGTAGAAATATTTCTTGAATTTCATTCACATCTTTACCCATCTATTGTACAAATCCATCTTGTTTGTCCTTAAATTCAACTATTTTGAGTTCACTAGATGAACTTGACTATCCTGCCTCATTATTTCCCTCAATATGAGGTCCTAAGGCTATTGGTCTTACACCTATAGTAGACTCATCTACTTTGGCATTTTGTCTCTCATTTTTCTTCTCATCTCATTCTTTTCCCACAATGGCTCATTTATCTATGTAGGAATTTGTGTGGTATCTCCTAGAGTGATTGCACACTGTTGCTTGACATAACCACCTTTTGCATTTCCTTGGCTAACAACTATGCTTAGTGTAAGTACAAGAATAGATGAATGTTCGATTAGTTAAGTAGCCACCTATATTTCAATCTTTGGATAATCCTTAATTTGTATCAATATAGGGTTAGGGTCTATCAACTTTGTATGAACTAGCAACTGCATAGGCTTAGTCTAAAATTGACTTTCACTTTGTTTTAACTCATCTATCGTAACATCCTTAACAACACTAGTTTCAAGTTCATCATCTATAGTCAGTCTTTCTTTGTCCTCCACTTAGCAATACTAATTTATTGAAAGTATCAACAATATTATCATGTCCATCATCACAATATTGATTGTTATCCAATTCAACATTTTTTAATTCATCCATTGCTTCCTCATTCTTGTCATCAGGCATGAGACCATAAATCTTCTTCCACACAATTTTTCTCTCTTCAACAATATTTTCTATCTTATTTTTTATTATGAAAAATTCTGTCCTCTTTGGTACAAACCTATTGGTATAATCTCTCAAAGATAAACAAATATCACTTTTATTCAATTCTAGCATAATATGAGCCAATATGACTTCTCTTATTTTTCTTTTAGTGGTTAATGTGAATTTCCACTTCCCATAAATCTTATTATACAACTCCTTAGGAATCATCTTGCTAACTATATAGGCATATACTTAAAATTCACCATCATATCTATTACAACCTCTTCTACCTTAATCTTATCTTCCTTATTAAATTTATTATAATTTATGTATTGGAAACTAGATAATCCTACAGTATTCCTGATATTTTCACATACATAATCAATGGATTGTGGCTTCTTGTATGTAGACACTCTAAATTGACTCAAGTCATTTGAATTAGTCCTTTCTACTTCATCCTCCTCCTCATCCTTCTTTTTCTTGTTTACCTGGCTCAACTTCCATAGCGGCGATCTTTCTCTTTGATGAGCTCTTTCCTAATGTAAGCTTAATTACCTTTACAATACCCTTCCGAGGCTTGGAAAATATAGTAGAAGTTTCCCTTGTTCTTTGTGTTGTAACCCTTGGTGGTGTAGGTGTAGCCTTTGTTACTACCTTCTTAACACTCTTCTTCATACTAGGCTCAACAATAACAATTTTTTTACCTTTCTTAGCCTATGGCTTGGAAGGCATTGGCTCCTTACCTTTTCCTTTAACATTTTATTCTTTATCATCATCAGTACTTGATCTATCCTCTCCTTTACCTTCAGTAATCTAAAAAGGCATCTCTTGCTTGGTTTCTTTTCCCAAAACTTTCTATAGGTTTTCAATCATGTCATTCCTCTTCTTCATCTTGGGTGAATTAATTTGATCATTTATTTTCACTTTAGTTGTCTCATATATTCTAAATGGCTCAAAATCCTTATCAACTTCTTCTATTAACAATGCTATGATGGCTAGAGTAACTTGATCAATATTCACCTCATAAGGTAGAGGTATCTTCCATGCAACCCTAGGTAGAACTACTTGTGCATATGTATAATCAGTTTCTACCAAGAAGCATATATCATAATAGTATTGGTCTACTAGGGATTGTGGTATCCTATACCTATTCTTCATTTTCCTCTTAAATTCCTAAAATTTTATAATCATAATAGTGTCAAAGTTATAACCAATCTGACTTCATTGATCTTCTTGGTAACATGCCTTGTCTTATTCTAGCCTACATTACCAATAGTAGGAAATATGTTTTGCACACAAAATAAAATGCAAACTACCAAAGATCCAAACTTACATAGAACATTCTTTCCTTTTCTTATACTCTCCAATACTCTACAAGCTAGATAAGCTAGAGCTCAACTAGGTCATAATTGTGATCCTTCTTGACAATTTTTCATCCTAAGTCCATTGCAACACATGGTACACTATTAGGTTGGCTTGACTTGTAAAATATATGGGCTACAACTCTAACAATGAATGTAGTCTCTACATATTTGATGGTAGATATTGACATTGCTCTTTTGTTTCATTTGACTAAATTATTGACTTTGATTGCATCTATTCCTTGGTAGTCAATGGTGTTAACTTTATTTGTAACAGGGTATACTTTGACATGGTGAATGATCTTCTTTGTGATCTTAACTAGTTCATTCTCCAACCATAGCTTCATATCGTGAATATGTCTCAAAAAAAATGTATCCATTATATATTAAGATTTATTTGGAAATTTAGGGAATGTGTCAACCCTTTCTTGGCAACAATTTTGTGTTCTTCCTTTAACTGACCATTCTCACATAACTTGTTATATGGAACTCTTACCTTGACATCTCCAACTTTACATATCTTACACATGGAGAGTGATCTCACATGATGAATTGTGATCACTTTGGGAAAAATAGATGATAGGTCACCTAAAGAATTTCCCTTCATCACTAGTTCAAGATATGCTCAAAATTTCAACAGGGGAATGACACCATTCCTTACTAATTGGACATCACTAACCTATAAATCCATCTTTTTCTTATATGTATATGTGCTTGATTCCATTCTATTTCTCTATTTTTTGAGCATAAACTTTTGTATAACTCAACCTCAACAATCTTCTTACAACTTTCTCCTACAGCCAAAGCCACACACTAAAATCCAACTTAAGTTTTCTCAGATACTCAAAAAATTCTTTAGCTTAATTAATCTATGAAAACTCAAATGCAAGGCATAAATAATGATTCATAAAAATTTCTATATAGTGTGGAGGTTCAAATTAGGGCCTCTTTAATGCTTCATACATATAGTGGATGAGATGCAATAGTCTTGGTCATCTCTGTAAAACTTGGTTATCACACTTCCAATCTTTCATTTACTTAGTCAATGCTACAACTTAGTAATAACTAACATTTGGATGGGTCTCTTGAGGAATCCAAAATTGGCACTTATTCATCAAAAGATTTTCAAATTGGTAACAAAATACATTACAAAATTCAAATCTCATAACTATCCTTATGCATCTAATATCATCTTGAACTAGACATTTATCCAAGCAATGTTAGGAAGTGATGTATGATCTAGCATTTGAAATTTAGTTCCATTAATACCTCTTTTACTTAGTTTGAGGTGGAAAAATCACCTAATCAATTGGATTAGGTGATCATAACTTCACCATTTGATTTGTTTCCTTCTTTGATTTTCTTTTTCAAGGCTTGATTGATCTGGGTTCTCACTTCTTTAGTATTGACCTTTACTTTGTGATTCTTCTATTCAACATTAGGTGCTAATGCTCAATTCATATAGTCTCTACTTAAGTGATTGACCATCTAACGATTGAAACATACTCATCCAAAATTCCTCCAATCTCTTGAACCTCCTCTAAGATGTATCCTTGCACAATTTATTGCAATGTCTCCACACTATCCACAAAATTGACATTTGACCCAAGTATTATAATCAAAATTTATGGTATTACCTTGGTTAGGTTCTTTTCCTTGACCCTTAGGTGTCCAACTATTCTCTACTTTAGATCTGCAATCTTGTGCCTTCTGACAAAACTTCTAACATGTGTGGCAATAGCCTTCTAATTTAGTTGTAGCTTGTATCTTATTTATCTTTGATCTACATTCCCATGTTTGATGTCTATTCTTATTACATTTGAAACAATCACCATTGAATTTAGGTTTTAGATTTGACTTACCAATTTTTCTCTTGAAAATGTTTATTGTATGACCTAGTTTTCCAAAATAATAGCATATAGGCTTCTTGTTATTGACATTCCTTTGTTCTTTTTGTTTTGATGACTCTCCTTGCTTGTTAGACAATATGAAATCAGTATAACCTAGTCTAGTAGTGTCATTGGGTCTTTTGTGCTCTCAGGTGTTCATCAAGTTGTCTTATAGCCTCTCTAGATCTATTCACTCTTTCCATGATCTCTTTATTAGATCTCAATTCAAATTTCCATTGATTTTTCTCATATCTTAGATTTGTAATCTCTTCCACCTTCCTATAAATCTCATGATTGGGACATAATAACTAATTGGCCATGTCAAATTGATTGTGAGTCAACTTTTTCACTTCATTGATTCCCTCTTCAAGACTTGTAGCCATATTCCTTTGTGTTCTTCAACCATTAGTTTGTCATCTTCAACTTTTTTCTTTTCTTTAGTCACTTTAGCCTTACCAAATGTACTTTGTATTCTATTTTTAGTGCTCTTATTGCTTCATTTAGAATGTTTCTCTTCTCTACTAGATATTATATTATTGCATTAGTCTCACTAGATCTACCTTAATCACATAAGTCATCAATAATTTCTTCCTTGTATTGGTTTTCATTTTGTTGAATTGCCACCTCCTTCCTTCTCTTTAGCAATTTCTTTAGTTCCTCCTTTGTATCCATGACTTTCTCAAATGTAAGATGAAAATCAATCTTTTGATTCTCAATATCCTTTTCCAACTTATAGGCTTCCATCTCCAAGATATTTGACTCTCAAGTGGTTAAACTTCTACTTAGAGAACTCTTCTCTAATACCAATTGTTGGAAATCTAATAAGGAAAGTAAGATGCCTATTGTGATTTCACAATGCACACCAAATGGCGACCCCCTTGTAATTTTTTTTGTCTCCTAGACCCATAGTCTAGGGCTTGGGTCATTTTGGGACTCTTCATGAGTCTGGGTCAAGCCTCAAACTCTGACTGGGAAAATTTAGGGTGTTAGAATATGATAAAATGTCAAAATTATAAGTTTTTTGGTGCATGGATGTGCACTAGTGCACTTAGCACACATGCACCCCTATCCAAGGTGCACAAGTATGCTAAATGCATATATTCACACCCATTTACCTTTGGAGATGGGCACATGTGCACTTGTGCATGTGTGCACCTCCAAAGGGTGTGCACCCTAGGTATGGGTCTATATAAACTCGGGCCCCTCCCCCTTTGCCTCAATTTTCTCTGCACTTCATTAATAAACACACCTCCACACCCCCCAAGGTGTGCTTGTCCCTACAAGACACAAGAAAAAACACAAGTGTTAGACACTAGAGGTTCACACATGTACACCTCCCAAAGGTGCACACATGTACATCTCCTAAAGGTGTGCATGTGCACACTTTTTTTCATTCATTAAAACTTAAACAAACACAACACTAAGTCAAGGAAAGGTGCACATGTGTACAAATCCCCAAGGTGTGCACATGTACACATTTTTTTTTTTGAAAGTAAAAACTAAGCATAAAAACCTAAGGAAAGGTGCATAAGTGTGTACCTTTCTAAGGTGCACACAAGCGCACCTTTTCTAAATGGAAACCTAAGGCATATAGGGTGCGCACATGCACATCCCATCAAGGTGTGCATGTGTGCACCTTTTGTGCACTCCAAAGAAAAGAGAGATACGTCCTATTTCCCTCCTTTTTGCACTTTCCACTTACGCAAATGCATAGTTGCACACATGCACATGTGCACATCTCACCCAGGTGCGCATGTGCACAAATGTGTAAGTGCACAACTGCACTAGAATGGTCTTAAAATGGACATTCAATGCACTTAGCATACCTATAAAGCTGTGATAGGTATGATATTTTGCATATCAGGGCTTATGGGGGGTATTTAACTAGCTTTTCACTATTTTGGAGTATTTAGGCTAGGTTTTTTGTCAGTTAGGGTTTGTTTAGGCTTAGCTTTTTAGCTTTCTGAAAAAATATATTTCTCCTTTATGAAGATGTCTTCATCATCTTCACTTGTAGAAAAGATAGCTCTTAAACCAATAGTCTTAAAATATCAAGGTACATTGAGGAAATATTTCTTTCAAGATGGACATGCCAAGATTAGAGACACCAATCTTGGACACATTGACTAGAATGCCTTCCTCACCCTCTGCAATAAGCTAAGAGAAAGATCCAAAATGGTGTCAACACTCATCCAATTAGGGTTATTCAATGTAGCATCACATCCTACTATGAAATCTTCAAAACTCATTATGGCTCTCACCAAAAGCTATATCATTGAAGAGAAGGTTGTCAAAACTCTTATAGGAGAGATAGTCCCAGACCTCCAACTTTGAAACATTGAGAAAGTGTTCCACTTTCCCAGAGCCAACCAATATTTACACATATCTTATGAAGGATCATAAAAATGGTATTGGGATCATGAGAGGGAAGTTAAAATGAGCTTATGGGAGGCTATCTGCATGGAATAGTAGGCCCAATAGAGCTGGATCATCTAGAGAACACTCTTGATGTGGAAATTGAGAGAAAGGAGAAGGGAACTATACAAATGGATTTATTTTTGGGGGCATGTCAGTAATGGTGCAACAATTTTGAGGAAAAGGGTGTACAAATAATATAAGGAAATTTGAACTTGTTACACTATATTTAGTAGAGCACAAATAAAGTGGTGTCCATAGTTAACCAACATTTTGGGTTGATGGATGAGGTACATACCTGGGGAAAAAACCTATATATTTTGACACAAATAAAAGGTCAAAGGTATCGTAAAATCATGTGGGTGTATACAATAGAAGAGCTTGATAAGCTTAAGGATATGATAGAGAAGATAGCTATCGGTAATAAAGTCATGGAAGGACTACATAAAGATATTTAGCGATTAAGAGACCAAACACAAGAGAAAATTTTGGAAGTAGAGAAGTATTACAATATTTCCTACCTTGACATTTTTGAAGATGAGTCAAAAACCAAGCTCAATTCAATACAATCAATAGTCCAACAATTCCAATGAACTTTCAAGGATGCTTGTCTAATGAAGATATTAGGCAAACATTTAAGACTAAAGAGGTATTGTTTGAACCAAACACTAAACTTGAGGATTTTGTGAAAACTCTTATGGAGGTTAGCAATTATTGACAAATAGTTAAAGATAAATATGGAGCTTTGGATTTTCTAGAAGCTACCCAAGTAATGAAAATCATAGAGAAATTCAAGAGAAAACATCTAGACATTGCTTTGGGATAAGGAAGGGAAAAACCCAAATTTTGGGAATTCAATTTTGGATTTTTGGAACCTATCATCAATGTGTGTAGGTGCACAGGGGCACTATTCATAGAGGCACATCAATAATTTTGAAGATGTAACAGTGTGTTGATAGTTAACTACTAGTTCCTAGTTTAGAGAATTTCATGCATAGGAAACACATTTTTATAGCATTTCAACTACCAAAAATGCTCAAAGAAGGTAAAGCTTCCATTTTTAGAGCTTCCAATGACTCTCATATCCTCTTGTAGTTTCATTCTTCTTATTTCCTCCTAATTTTATTATTTTAAGTCATGCAAAGGCTCGTGCACCCATTAGTTTATTTTATTCAAGGGTGAAGACCTACTTAGCACCATTTAGAGAGTTAGTTTGTATATAATTAGATTTTTTAAATTATTTTTTAGCATGTGCACATCCCACCTAGGTGCATATGTTTGTAGGTGCACAAATGTGCTAAAATGGTCTTAAAATGGCCATTCAACACACTTAGAACACCTATCAAGGTACATTAGATGCACTATTTTTCATATCAATGCTTATGGGGGGGGGGGGGATTGAATGAGTTTTTCACTATTTTAGAGAATTTTGGATAAGTTTTTTGTCACTTAGGGTTTGTATTGGGTTAGATTTTTAACTTTCCAAACTAATACCTATCTCTTTTGTACAGATAAAATGACATCTTCATCATTTTTACTTGAAAAAAAGATAGCTTCTAAATCAAGAGTCTTCAAATACCTCTAAATCAAGAGTCTTCAAATACCAAGGTACACCAAGGAAATATTGCTTTCAAGAAGCACATGCTAAGATTAGAGACACTAAGCATGGACACATTGACTAGAATGCCTTCTTCACCATCTACAATAAGCCAAGAGAAAGATCCACAATGGTGTCATCACTCATCCAATCAGAGTTAGTTAATGCAACATCACATCTAATTTTGTGTAATATTGAGAACTCAACTTGGCTCTCACCAAAAAAATATGTCACTAAAGAGAAGGTTTTCAAGAGTATCATAGGTGACATAGTCCTAGACCTCTAACCTCAAAATATTGAGAAAGTGTTTCACTTGCCTAGAGCTGACGAGTATGTACACATATCTTGTGAAGGATCAAAAAGATGGTATCAAGATCATGAGAAGGAAGCCAAAGAGATAACCCAATCATCATTTTTGATTGATAGAAAACCAGTGGGTCGCAGAGTTAGAAAATTAGTCATGACCCAAGGATACATGAAGGATGACATGGGATATGCTATTGTTCTTTTAAGTAGAGTCATGGGTCTACTAGTAGCTAGACATCTCAATATCTGGATGGTCCATTTCATAGAAACCATCCAAATGGCCAAGATACCAATTGACTAGGCCATAATGCTGAGTGATAACCTAGATGAGTAGTTGGTAACTGTTAAGGTCATCCCCAATTTCTACATGACATCATATTTGGTGTACTTATTGGTAGCTAGAGTAACAGACTACCCAATACTTTACAAAAAAGATAGCATGCAAGATGCTAATGCATGGCCCTATGTGGTGTATCCTTAGTTGGTGAAGAAGAAAATATTGGATTAGAGCAAAGAATACAAGATAGTGAATGACAACTTTACATTTGCAATCATTTGATTCATAGAGGGTGATTATGAAAAATGGATGTTAGTAGAGGAAACAACAAGAATCATAGATATTGACACCTATTACATCTAGTTTAAAACATTCACATACCTCAAGGGCACAGGCACACAAGTGAACCTAAAGATGCTCCTAAGATATCCATCAGATAAGATCATTTTTTTGGATATTTCTAGGAAACTCACATCTTCTTATGACAAAATGAGAAAATAACACAAGAAGACATGGGTATGGCCAATCACCATAAATTCTTTTTAGGTTTAGCAAAATCAATACATCATGAACTTCAATTCATAATGGGATCAATATCCCTTAGAAGTCAACTCCCCTCACCCTTATTTTGAGAACATAGTGATGGTCATGCATCTATCTGGGAAGTAGTTTGTGCATGAAGATGCATTGGAGGATCACTGGATGAATACAATAGATGACTACGATATTTAGATAAGGGATTATTGTAGAATGACTCTATATCTAGTAGAAAAGGCCTTGAAAATGAAGATTCCACTCAAAGCCATTAAGAAAGACACTGAAGATGTCTTAGATCCATTGTACAATTAGGAAAAAATCTATGACATGCCAATGATGAATGTAGAGATTGGTAGGGACAAGAACACAAACATCAACAATAGATCTTTCCATATATTTCAACCAATGAGGGAATGGATCAAGAAGCCTTTAAAACTTGATCTAGTTCCACAGGTTGTTCCTCTACAAGCCACAACATGACCTATCAAAGGCAAAGGTGTAAAGGTTATGGTACCAACTTTTCCTAATGAATTTCTAATGAAGCTTGAAATGGTTCATCAAAATGAGCATGAAGTTGAGTATTTTGAAGTAGATAGAGGAGTGAAAAGGAAGAGAGGGGAAAAGGGTAAGAAACAAATGGCTTAGGCCCAAATGCCTCAACAACCATAGCAAAATCTTGAACAATAAGAGCCTCAAGATGAGCCAGCAACTCAAGTCCAAGAGACTAAGGAAGTGCCTCCACCAGGAGAAGAACAAGAACTAGAACAATAAGAGGAAGAATAGAGGGTGCCACTAACAAGTCTAGAGGAAGAAGCCTCCCTCTCAATTCCTAAAAAGGATAGGGTTGAGCCTATTGTGGGAGGGACATGTAGGATAAGATTGAAGAAAAAGAATACTCCTACCCCATAGGTGCCTAAAACTATTCCAAAAGATGAAGTAGAAGAAGAATAAAGGGAACAAATTGAATATGTCCCCTTGAGTCAAAGGACTTACTTGGCTTGGGCCATGGAAGAGGAAACAAGAAGAAGCTCCACTGTAACACTTCCATATATTCCAAAAGAACCTATTCAAGTTATTACTTCAAAGGATGAGCAAAAACAATGGATCATAGACATGAAGGGTGAGAGATAGATGTCTTTGACCTCTCAAATTTTGATTTCATACTAATGAGCACTAAGATGATGGGGGAAAAGATACGAGATACTCCTATGAGTCAATCCCTAGGAGAGTACTAGAACCAATTACCACCTTTGCCTCAAGGACCATTAGGCCTACCACCACTACCATCTCAAGATTTATTATTCCTAGAAAAAATCTCAACAACACCACATCCTACTATGACAAACTCAGAAGAATAGGTAGCAGAGAAAGAAGAGCCCCAACAAATATAAGCTGATGAAGTATCAAAGAAAGGGAAAATACACAAGGAACATCAATAAAATCCTCACAATATCAAGGCTAGGACCTTAACCTAAGAAGGTATAGAGACTCAAACTAGTGATCTCTCTTAATGAGAAAAGACTCTAGAGATGACTAATAAGGGAAAGGGACCTACAGTGCAAACCCCCTCTTTAGTCAAATATATGCCTCTAATAGGCTTGTACAGTCATGGAGGTATAGGAGGGAATAGATGAACTAGTAAAAGCCATCAAGAAGCCTAAGCCACCTACGGTGATGTATGGCCACTGGCCTTCATAATGAAGAACCAAGATCAGCTTGCTTGCACACATAGTCACCCCTCCTCCACATGCTAACACTAAGTATTTAACTCCTAAAGATTATCAAATTGGGGAGGTCCTATTAGGAAGGTACATGGTAGATACCACCAAAGTACTAATTACTAAGGGTGTAAAAGAGGTGTTTAAGCATATGAACAAAGATGAGTCTTAACTATTGATAGTGTGGAGACAAAATGAGCTTATGAGAGGCTATCTACATAGAATAGTGGGCCTAATAAACTTGGATGATCTAGAGATCACTCTTGCTATGACACTTGGGAGAAAGGAGAAGGGGACTATATAGATTGATGCATTTTTGGGGACATGCCATCCATGGAGCGACAATTTTGAGGAAAAGGGTGTACAAATAATGCAAGGCAACTTGAACCTATTACACTATATTTAGTCAAACACAGATAAACTAGTGTCCATAGTGAACCCATATTTTGGGTTGATGGATGAGGTACATACCTAGGCAAAAGACCTAAAAATTTTGACACAAATAAAAGGTCAAAGGTATTGTACAGTCATCGAGGTATATACAATGGAAGAGCTTGATAAGCTTGAGGATTGGATAGAGAAGATAGCTACTAGTAATAAATTCATGGAGGGACTATGTGAGGATATTTAGAGATTAAGAGACTATACCCATGAGTAGATTTTGGAAACATAGAAGTATTGCAATGCTGCCTTCCTTGACATTTTTGAAGATGAGTAAAAAACCAAGCTTAATTCAGTGCAATCAGTAGTCCAATAATTCTAAAGAACTTTTGAGGATGCTTCATCTGATGAAGATATTAGGTAAGCATTTAAAATTGAAGAGGTATTGTTTGAACTAGACACTAAACTTGAGGATTTTTCAAAAACTTGTATGGAGATAAGAATGTACCAACAAATAATTAAAGATAAATATGGAGCTTTGGATTTTCTAGAAGCTACCCAAGTAACGGAAATCATAGAAAAATTCAAGAGAAAACATTGAGACATCACTTTGGGATAAGGAAGGAAACTATCTAGATGTTGAAAATTCAATTTTGACACTTGGGGGAAAATTTTGGATTTTTGGAACCTATCATCAAGGCACATAAGGTGCAGAGGTGCACTAAATTTTTTGAAGAAGTAATAGTGCACCAATAGTTAACTAATAGTTCCTAATTTAGAGAATTCCATACACTAGAAATGCATTTTGATGTCAGTTCAACTCCCAAAAACACTTAGAGAAGGTTAAACTTCCATTTTTAGAGCTTCTAGTGACTCTTAGAGCCTCTTGTAGCTTCCTTTTTCTTATCTCCTTCTTCTTTCATTGTTTTAAGTCATGTAAAGGCTCATGCACCCATTAATTGATAACAACAAAGGTGGAGACCTACTTAGCACTATTTAGAGAGTTAGTTTGTATATAATTGGATTTTTTTACTAGTTAATTATGCTAAAATAGTTTTAAAATGGTCATTCAACACACTTAGCATACTTGTCAAGGTGCACTAGGTGTGCTATTTTTCATATCAGGGCTTATGGGGGATTGAACTAGTTTTTCACTATTTTGGAGCATTTGGGCTAGGTTTTTTATTAGTTAGGGTTTGTTTTGGGTTATATTTTTGGCTTTCTAAACTAATATCTTTCTATTTTGTGCAAATAAAATGGAATCTTCATCATCTTCACTTGCACAAAAGATAAATCCTAAATCATTATTCTTCAAATACCAAAGTACACTAAGGAAATATCACTTTTAGGATAGACATGCCAAGATCAGAGACACCAAGCTTGGACACATTGACTAGAATGCCTTCCTCACTATCTAAAATAAGCCAAGAGAAAGATCCATAATGGTGTTAGCACTCATCTGATCAGGGTTAGCTAATGCAACGTCACATCCTACTTCTATGTAATCTTCATAACTCATCATTGATCTCACAAAAAATTATCACTGAAGAGAAGATTTTCAAGAGTGTCATAGGCACAATAGTCCTAGACCTTTGACCTTGAAACATTGAGAAAGTGTTCCACTTGCCTAGAGCTAACTAGTATGTACAACTATCTTATGAAGGATCAGAATGATGGTATCAATATCATAAGAAGGAAGCCAACGAGATAATCCAGTCATCATTTTTGATTGATAGAACATCAGTGGGCTATACAGTCATAAAATTAGACATGACTTGGGGATACATGAAGGATGATGTGGGATACACTATCATGCTTTTAAGTAGAGTCATGGGTCTACCAACAGCTAGATATCTCAATATTTGGATGGTCCATTTCATAGAAACCATCAAAATGACCAAAATACCAATTGACTGGACCATAATGCTAAGTGATAACCTAAATGAGCAACTGTTAGTTGTTAAGGCTAACCCCAAATTCTACATGACATCATATTTGGTGTACTTATTGGTGGCTAGAACAACTAACTACCCAAGACTTTACAAAAAGGTAGCATTCAAGATGCTAATGCATGGCCCTATGTGGTATATCCTTAGCTAGTGAAGGAGAAACTCTCAGATCAGATCAAAGAATACAAGATAGTTAATGACAACTTTATATTTGCATTCATTTGATTCATAGAAGGTGATTATGCCAAATGGATTTTAGTACATGTAGCAGTTATATTCACAGAGATCAATGCCTACTACATCCTATTTAAAGAATTCACATACCTTAGGGTCACAGGCACACAAGTGAACCCAAAGAAGCTCTTGAGATATCCATTGTATAGGATCATTTTCTTAGAGATTGCTAGGCAACTCACATCTACCTATTATAGAGGGAAGAAACAACACAAGAAGACATGGGTATGGCCAATCACCATAGGTGCTTTTGAGGTCAAGAAAAAGAAAGCCGTCATGACCTTTGATTTAGAATGGGATCAGTATCCCTTAGAAGAGTACAAATCCCTTAACCCTTATTTTGACAACATAGGGATGGTCATACATTTGGTAGTGAAGTAGTTTGTACATGAAGATGCACTAGAGGATCATTGGATGAATAAAATAGATGACTATAATATCTAGATAAGGAATTATTGTAGAATGACTCTATATTTGTTAGAAAAGGCCTTGAAAATAAAGATCCCACTCAAAGCTATTGAGAAAGTCACTAAAAATGTCTTGGATCCATTGTACAATCAAGACAAAATCTATGATAGGTGAATCATGAATGCAGAGATTAGTATAGACAAGAATGCAAACATCAATAATAGAGCTTGACATATAGTCCAACTAACAAGGGAATGGATTAAGAAGCCATTCAAACTTGATCCAATTCTACATGTTATTCCTCTACAAGACAAAACATGACCTATCAAAGGTGAAGGTGTAAAGGTTATAATACAACCTTTCCCAAATCAATCCCTAGTGAGGCCAAAAATGATTCATTAACATGAGCGAGAAGTTGAGTATTTTGAAGTATATAGAGGAGTGAAAAGGAAGATAGTGGAAAAGTGTAAGAAACAAAAAACTTAGGCCCAAAACCCTTAACAACCACAACAAAATACTAAACAAGTAGAGCCTCAAAATGAGCCAACAACTCAAGTCCAAGAGATAGAGCAAGTGCCTCCACCAGGACAAGAATGTGAACCAAAAAAAGAAGAGGAAGAATAGAGGGTGCCACTAGTAGGTCAAGAGGAAGAATCCTCCCCCTTAGTTCATAAAAAGGCTAGGGTTGAGACCACTGTGGGAGGGATACATAGGAGAAGATTAAAGAAAAAGAATATTGTAATGAGATAACTTGCACAATAAAAGAAATAATATAAAATATTCTATAAATACTTGATAATAATTGAGAGTAATAGGCCACTTCGAGGGGGCAACCTCCAAATATTTCTAATGAGAACACACTTCACAATATGATCTTGAAATAAGATTCACAACCTCCTATATATACCTAATTATGCTTAGGATGAATAGATACAACCCTACATAATACCTAGAGCAACCTACCTACCTAAATAATAATATAATAATGATAACATGACTTAATTAAGGATTAAGATAGGCACAAGTTAACTATTCATAATCCTATATACACCACTATTAAGGGCATAGTATGCCCCCTATCTTGAAAGAAGCATTGTCCTTAATGCTAACCAAGTGTGGATTCTTTTGAATGAACTCCTCATTCTCCCATGTGGCCTCATCAACTAGCACATTCTTCCATTGGATGAGATACTGGATGAGGGTTCTATTCCTCAACTTCTTTGTGCATGTTTGTAGAATGCACTCTAGTTCCAAAATTATTCTTCCTTTTTCATCAAGCTTTGGTAGTACTACTTGAGTAGGAATATTTTTCCCAATTAACTTATTCAAATAAGAAACATGAAAAATGGATGTATCTTTGTTGTTGGTGGAAACTCTAGCTTGTAGGAAACACTACCAATATTTTGCATGATTTGGTATGGCCAATAATATCTTAGAGACAACTTATTATTCTTTTTTTGTTGGTTCATTGTAATTTTTTTATAAGGCTGCAATCTCAAGAAGATCCAAGCCCCAACTTCAAAATTTATTTCACTATGATGTTGGTTTTCTTGTTGTTTCATTCAATTTTGTGCCATAACTAAATTCTCCTTGAACCCTAAAAGTACCTATTATTGATGAAGCAAGTGGTCCTCTACTACCTGAAATCTTTGTGACACCTTTAATGATGATGTGATGGAAGGAGGATGATATCCATAAAGTGCCAAAAATGGAGACATTTTTGGTGAGCTATGAAAATAAGTATTCTACCACCATTCTACAAGAGGTAGCCAATCTACCCGTTGAGATTGTTTCTCTAAAGTAAAACAATGTAGATATCCTTCCAAGAATTTATTAACAACCTCAATTTGCTCATCTGATTGAGGATGGTATGAAGAATTATGAGCCAATTGAGTACCCAAACATGAGAATAAATATTTCCAAAAGTGATTAGTAAAGATAGGATTATGATCACTATCAATAACCTTAGGTGTACCATGTAGCTTTTGGACATTCTCCAAGAAAACTTTTGCCACTATACTTGCTATACAATGATGTGCTAATGCAATGAAATGAGCATATTTAGTGAGGCAATGAAATACTACCATGATTACATTTTGACCTTTAGATTTGGGAAGCCCTGTGATGAAGTCCATGGATACTGCTTCCCAACATTGGCTAGGAATAGATAAAGGCTGCAAGAGATCTAGTGTCTTGATTTTTCCCCCTTATTTCTTTGACAAACTAAACATTCAACCATAAATTTTTGAATATCACCTTTTAGCCCTTCCCAAAAAAAATCTTTCTTGATCTGATGATACGTCTTCAACAATCCTGAATGGCCACTAATTGGGGACTCATGTAGTTCAATGAGAATCTTGTATTTAAGAGTGGAATTCTTGTAGAGATACAAGCACTCTTTATACCAAAGAATATCCCCCTTTAAAAAAATTTATCTAAACTACTAGGGTCACTTTTTATTTTTTGGATGAGATTACTATTTGCAACATCATTTTGCCACTCAGTTTTGGCTTCTACCACCCAATGTGCTTGTAATATTGAAAGAGCACGCAATAAGGCTTCATCTTTTTCATCCTTCCTAGAAAGTGCATCAGCCAGAATATTTTCCTTCCCTTTCTTGTATACAATTTCAAAGTTATATCCCAACATCTTAGTGATCCATTTTTGTTTCTCTTTTGAAGATAGTCTTTGTTCCAAAAAACATTTTAGGTTATCATGATTTGTCTTAACCTTGAAGTGTCGACCCATTAAATAAGGCCTCCATTTTTTAACTACGTGAAGGATTGTTAGCATTTCCTTCTAATAAATAGGTTTGAGTTGATTTTTACCTATTAATTTATGACTCTTAAAAGAAATTGGTTGACCTTCTTAAATAAGAACTACTCCTATGCCATTTCCAAAAGCATCACACTCAACAATGAATTCCTTGGTGAAGTCTAGACTGGAAAGCACTGGAGTTGTACACATAACCTTCTTCAATTTCTTAAATGCTACATTAGTGGGTTCATTCCAATGAAAAGAATCCTTCTTCAATAGAATGGTGAGGGGTGCTACTATACAACCATAATTTTTCAAAAATCTTCTATAGTACCTTGTCAATCCCAAGAAACCCCTTAGCTTCTTAATGGTTTTTGGAATAGGCCATTCCATGATAGACTTAATTTTGTTAGGGTCCACCTTTACTCTTTCATGTGAAACTATGTGTCCAAAATACTCCACCTGCTTAAGACCAAAAGAAAACTTGGATGACTTAGCATAGTGTTGATGATCTATGAGTAATTTTAATGCTTGATCTACATGTTGCAAATGTTCTTCCCAAGTCTTGCTATACATTAATATATCATCAAAAAACACTAACAAAAACTTTCTCAAGAACTCCTTAAGAAATAAATTCATCAAAATTTGGAATGTAGATGGTGCATTGGGAAGAATGAATGACATCACCAAAAATTCATAATGACCCTCATGAGTTACAAATGGTATCTTACAAATATCATGCTCCTTAATCCGAATTTGGTGATAACTCAATCTATGATTTAACTTGGTAAAATACATAGCTCCATTTAATTCATCTAGAAGATTATTGATGACTAGAATAGGAAACTTATCTTTGATGGTGTACTTGTTGAGCACTCTATAAACTAGACACATGCACCATGTTTCATTATTCTTATGCACCATCACAATAGGTGAGGAGTAAGCACTTTGGCTATGCCTGATAATTCTTGCCTCTACTATTTCCTCAATATTATTTTCTATCTCACTTTTTTGTATGTGTGGGTAACTATAAGGCTTGATGTTTGGTGGTTGGGTCCCTAGAACTAGTTGTATGGCATGGTCATGTTCCCTCTTAGGAGGAAGTCCTTTATGCATATCTCCAAAAATCACTGAGTGACAATCAATTATTGCTTGTCCATTAGGATAAATAAGAGCATTAGATTGAGAGACTTCTAATGAACATAGTTGGGCCACAGATCCATCTACTCCTTTCTTAAGAAAGTTTTGCATTTGATGAGAGCTTACCATCTGTGGGGATTTTTCCTTTAGCCCCCTTAGCTCCACTACCTTTCCTTTTGATTGAAATCACATGAATATTTATTGGAAGTTCATCTCAATTGTTCCCAATGTAGTAAGCCATTGTATGTACAAAAAAATATCCACCACATCCATGGATATCGTATACATTGGAGTATCAAGTTGATAATCTCCCATGGATAATTTGATGTTATGGCACTTCCCTAGATAGCTAACTATGCCTCCATCTATAATCAAAACCTAAAACTCTAGGGCTGGATATATAAAATAATTTAGAAGAGTTTCCAACATTTTGTTGATGAAATTATGAGTACTACCTAAGTCAATCAACACTGTTACTTTCTACTTCTTTAAGAAACCCACTACCTTGAGATTTTGTGGTGCATTGAAGCCTGAAAGTGCATGACACAAAATGATAGATTGAGAATCATGTGATTCCTCACCTGACTCCCCATCGTCCTCTAATATGGTTTGGTCATCTTCTTCTTTACTTGGACCTTTAATATAGAACAATTTATTTTCACTACAATTATGTCCTCAACTATATTTGCTATTGTATATGTGAAAATGCGGCCTATGCTAACACACACACTTCAACACAGTCATTGCATGTGGATTCATCTCGGAATGAACATTGGATTGTTCATCCAAAAATTGACCTACAAAGTGACCTGTTGCCTTCTATTTAAAGGGATTTTACTTATTAATATCCTCAGAATCAAGGTGCAGGCAACCAGACCCTCTAAGAACGAAGGATTTGACAATGGAATTAAGCTAAGAATGAGTATGCAGATTAATCTAAAATAAAATATGCAATGTAATCTAAGAAAAAATAAAGCAAACTAGATTAAGCATATGCATGATTAAACTAAAATGAGATTAAACTAAGAATGAGAATGTATGCAAGAAATGTAAGTAAATGTGAGCATGAATTTTAGCAGTGATTCGATGCAAATTCTCCAAATTCATCCTCCAAAATGAAGAGATGAGGGTCTCTTAAATAGACTTTCCTGGAATCCATCAACGGTTGAGATCAATTCAGATCAACGGTCAGGATTGAAGATGAGGTTCATTCATAAAGGGAGATTCCCAAATTAAAGGGAGTTAACAGATTTAATTTGAGTAAAATAAGGAGTTAACTATTTTAATTTGAGTAGAAAAAGGAGTTAACTGATTTAACTCATTTTTGATCAATAGTGAACTGGAAATTCCCCTTTTTGAACTGAAGAGAGATTTTTTTGAGATATTTAGTTTGATAAAATGAGATATGCTCTCATAATTACTTTTTCTATTTAATTAAATAATCTTTAATTAATTAGAGACACTTTTGTTTAATTAAATAACTTCATTTAATTAATTAGGAATGGCTTCCCATTTAATTAAATAACTTTGTTTAATTAATAAGAAGTAAGTACTCCATTTAATTAAATAAATACATTTAATTAATTAAGATAGGCATATTTATTAAATTAAATAAATTTAATTCCATAGTACATTAGCCTTAGAATATAATTTAATTTAATTAAAGTATAAATACTTAATAATTAAATTATAATTAAATCAAGTAGGTTTAATGCGACTAATATGAGTACATACTATAGGAATTAAGTAAGAAATATGATGAATGTAGATTAGGGTTTTCTACATCTGACAATTAAGTCAAGTAGCGAATAGCAGAATGAGAATTGCCTATAGGACTTTGAAATTATCAGAAATAGACTAGAATTGGTATAATGTCAATGAGCCAATTTTGGGGTATTACATTTTGCCCCTCTTTGAATAAATGTGCGAGAAGCACATTCAATTCCAAGATAATTAGAAAGCATGATGCAAACATGAGATTGGTTCCGAAGATGATGATACAAAGACCAATTGATAAGATTTTTAAGGACCATCTCTAGAATAGAGCTTAATCCTAAGGAATCCAAGCAGAGCACTTAGATACCTAAGATCGATAGCATTTAAAAGACTACCTTCAGAACGAAGTGTAATATTTAAGGATCCAAACAGAACATCTAGATACCTAAAATGATAAGCATTTAGAAGATTATCTCCAAAACAGAGTTTAATCTTCAAGGATCCAGATAGAACACCTAGATACCTAAGATTGATAAGCATTTAGAAGATTATCTCCAGAACAGAGCTTAACCTTCAAGGATCCAGATAGAACACCTAGATACTTGAGATTGAAAGTATTTAGAAGACTATCTCTAGAACAGAGCTTAACCTTCAAGGATCCAGATAAAACACCTAGATACCTGAGATTGATAATAGATAACAAGGTCCCATCATGAGTCGTAGAATCATCCTTAGAACAAGGCTTGATCCTCAGGAGTCAGGGTTTAGATTTTCCCAATACCTGTCCATCGAACTCTGAGAAGAGTTGTTATAAGGTTGATCAATTGATGAAAAGATAGGATAGATAGAAAAGATGCCAAATAGAAAGGAACAAGATGCCCTGAGTGATTAAATGCCCTAAGTGATAGATGGAAAAGATGCCAGATAAAAGGGAACAAGATGCCCTGAGCATTAAGTATTCAATGATGTAATCATCCTGCCCACTCAGGAGTGAAATCGAAAGATGACACACCAAAAATATGATTTGAAGCAGTATATCATGTCAGTAGAATCTAGAAGAGATCAGAATGATCTAAAGATTGGGTTGATTTGAAATGATTGCAAAGTCACAAAAACCAAGTTTGACCAAAAGTTGACTAGATTCAACCATAGTTGACTTAAGTTGACTATTTTCAAAATGAATTTTGAAAATATGGAGAATGTAAAGTTGAAAGGATTCCAAGAATCATAAAGTATCAAAAAGATTTGGGCTGCACAAGCGTTCGATCACGTTGGTCCCCAAAATTTTAAAACACATTTTTAAGGCTCTTAGGTGTGTCAGATTTTGAATTTGATCTCGAAAATGGATCCAGAATGGTCCAATTAGCCAGGGGTGAGATTTTTGCAAAAATCCGAGCACTTTGAAAAATTTGGTCAACACCTATATAAAGGCTCGAAGGGTCATTTTCAATTCATTTGTGCTTTTGTCTTGTAGTGATTTTGAGCTCTGATAGAGACATGGTAGTGAACGTGAGATATCATCATTTTGAGTGCTCCAAATGACACAGCCAGCCAGCAGACTACGAACCACTGGTGAGTCATCGATTTCCCATCTTCGTACTTTTTTTCACGTATTTCGAGTTCATTTATGCACATTTTTAGCATGCTTTAGGCTTGTCAATTCTTTCTTCATGCGAGACTGATCTCTTCTTACACAAAGATCTTCTTTCTTTGTGCGAAGAAATAAGATGCGCTATTTCTTCACGCATGGCCGAAGAATCTTCGCGCGGGGCGAATTTGGTTTCGTGCGAGGATGGGGATTCTTCACGTGAGGCTATTCGTGTTTCACACGAGAATGTCCTTTTTCGTGTGAACAGATCTATCTTTGCGCGAAGAGATATTTTTTCGCGCGAATGAGAGTTTCTTCATGCGAAGAATTAATTATTTTGTGCAAAACTGTATATCTTTGCACGAGATTTCATGAATCTCGCACAAAATCCCATGACAATTTTGTGATTTCACACTTAGAAATTGCACTTCATTTCGTTTTGATGCGTCATTTCAACTTGATACTGATCATTTGTTTCTCATTTTTTTTGTTGTGTGTGTAGGAGGTCTTCAGAGACATTTCTTTTAGATCTCATTATCTACCATATGGAGAGTTATTGCGGAGTTTGGATGACGCAGATCGGGCACACATTGCCTGATTGGGTTTGTCTTCACTATGCCAGATTCCAGCCATGATGGTGAATCATGACTTACTAACTGCGTTGGTAGAGCATTTTCATTCAGAGATGAACACATTTCATTTGCTGATGGGTGAGATGACGATTACCCTGGAGGATATATGGAGGATACTGAGGATCCCATTTCATGGTGCCTGGGTCGTCTATGATATAGTGCCTCAATTAGGGACAGAGGCACTTTCCATTGTATTTGGGAGAGAGCTACCGAGAGGCAAAGCTATCAGCTAGGATGAATTGATGCATACCTATGGACCCACACACAGGTTGGCATCTATGCCAGGTATTTTCTTGAGCTGCTTCCTATGTCTTGACAGGGGACAACATGGGTTGGAGTGTGGATGGGGTGTTATGCTCTGTAGGATGGTTGAGGCACTCAAGATCTTTGGGTGGGGTTAGTGCATGTTGGCCCATCTTTTTTATGAGATGCATGAGGTTGTCTTCCACGAGAAGAAGACCATGGCAGTAGATGTTTATGTTCTATAGATCTAGGCCTGGGAGCATCTCATTATATGTAGGCTATTTTTTGAGGATTCTCAAGAGCCCATGGAGCCCTACAGCTGCAGATATCGAGGGCATATTACCCAGGCCCACCTGGGTAAGACTGAGCACTGGCGGACACATATCGATGACTTGGTGTCTATTATATGGTGACCCTGGAGAGAGATAGAGGACTGGGATGATGCCCTGAGAGAGCTACCTTGGATGTTTAGTTCTCGACCACTGGCAGGCAGGATGACATCAGTCATAGAGAGATTCGTGATCTCATGAGTGTGGCAGCAGTATGGCTGACCATAGGACATTTCAGCTGAGTACTGTGCCTATGCCAGGGTACAAAGGGATATTGAGCGAGGATGGCCTCCATGGATGGATCCAGGATAATCCATGATAGATATCCGCAGTTTGGCTTTTGTTCAGTGGGACTATCTACTAGAGGTAGTAGATGCAGGGATGACGCCTACATATCAGGAATTTTTGATGAGCCATCCATTTCCACACTTCACAGATCTAGTAGGGATGGCAGGGAAGGTATAGGGGTAGGGACAGGTGCCCCAGCAGCAGTAGGCACAGCTACAAGTGCCACCACAGGTCTAGCACCAGGTATAGAAAATACCTATTCTCCCACGTCAGATGGGATTAGACCCAGGTGTTGGGGGCAGTGGGGTAGGACATAGTCAGCGAAGGAGGCAGAGGACAGAGGAGCAGGCCCCTCAGCAGGAGGTCCCACAGCAATAGGTGCCTCAGCCGTAGGTACCTCCACCACAGAAAGCACCTCCACAGTAGTAGGCACCACAGATGGTTAATGAGGACATGCCAGATCAGCCGGCAGGTGGGGTATAGGATGCGGTATGGCGGTACTGAGAGTGGATTCATGCGACCTCCTGGCAAATGGGAGAGTTGCAGATTGCATTGGTAGTCAGGGATGCACAGCTAGTAGAGCAACAATGAGAGACATATCATCAGAGAGAGTGCACGGAGACTGCAGAGCAAAGGCTGGAGCTAGCACAAGATGAGATCCACTTCTAGTCTGCTCAGGTTGTGTATTATTATGTAGCATATACTAGTGCAGTACCTGATTAGACATTGTAGGTGTAGAGATTCTCTCAGTATGCGTGAGAGTCTGGAGGTGCACGACCTCCTATCAGGCCAGATATGCCACCACCGCCTCTGCCACCTGCTAACCCTACTCCTCTTGCTCCTCTTGGAGGTGAGAGTTTAGGACAAAGTTAGACACTCTGTGCCTGATTTTTGATTTTGATCTTTGTCTATGTATTGATTGGTGTGCCAGCACCACATATATCATTTTTGATCAATTGCGCTTGAGTAGCACCCATTTTTGTATTGACCCATTCTTTGATATATATATATATGATATTTTGAGCCAAGTATTTCGGTGTACATGTCATTGTCTATTTTTGTTTTGCTTTGATGTACATGAGATGTATGTTGTACTTAGATAGAACGCATATGTATGAACTGACATCTTACGTAGTGTTGCGTGTTTTTGTTTGATAGTCACAGGTATTCTATTAAGGAGCGATAATCGATGAACCAAATGCTTGTGTAGCCATGGAGGAATTTGATGCATGTGGAGTATGAATAGGATTACCATCAAATTGTGTACTAATGCAAATGAAGTATGTAATACAAGACTATGTTAAATGCAACCCTAGGTCTAGTTACCAAGCCTCGACGATTTATCATCACTAGATAAAAAATAAAACTCATATGTTATACAACTCTCACTGACATTGCAATCATGAAAATATGAATATAACATACGTTATTGGGATGTTGGGATTAAATGTAAGCATTCGAGGCACAAGAAGCCAGAATGACCAGAACATTTGACCCTTTTAATGTAGCAAGTTAACATAAGCATCAAAGCATAAATGCTAGGATGACCTGAATGTTGCTTGCATGATAGGCACACCAAACACATGGGAGATTCCTCTAATGCTAAGTATTCAATATTCATTCTGTCCACAATGACCCTTGTGTTTGTAACCTGAGACAAAAGTGTGCTAGATATACTCGCAGTGACCCGTATGTTCACTGAATAGGATGAGTATCAGTATGTACTATAGCATGAAGAGTTCACTCCAACAAAAAAGGAGAAGAACCAATGTCATTGACATATCTGTATAAAAGGAGTCGAGGTACACATGGCCATCTAATACGAGATGGAGGCTCTTATAGTGGACACCCCTCTTATAGGAATAGATCAACTTATTAGAACTAAACCGCAAACAAAAAGAAAAAAAAAGATCATGCCCCCAGTCATTACTTCTCTAGTCGAAGATGACATCATCGAGTTGCTCGAAGAGATATGATAAAGCAAAACAAAGAAAACAAAGAAAATGCTCAGCATATCCAAACAAGTATATCATTTTTTTTTTGAGTTCAATGTTTTCGAGATTGATGTCCAGTGTCAATGTCTAGAACATGTAAGAAATAAATCTCTTTAGTAGGGTGACAACAGTAGGTAGACGCAGTCAGAACAACTGGTGACTGAGGTCAAAGAGGAATCTTGATGATGAAGAACCTAAGAAGGACTAAGCGATAGTAGACAGACACAGCCAGGATGACTGGTGACTGACGCAAAAGAGATCTTCCATAAAGGAATCTTGAGACATGACCCAAGCAATGGTAGGAAGACATAGCTGAAACAACTGGTGACCGTTGCGAAAGAGATTCTATGAGGAGAATCTTGAAAAGAGTGACACTAGCGACAGTAGGCAGATGCAGTCAGAATGACTGGTGACTATCACGTAGGAGATTCTATGAGAAAAATCTCAAAAAGAGTGACACTGGTGACAGTAGGTAGACACAGTCAGAACGACTAGTGACTGTCACATAGGAGATTCTATGAGGAGAATCTCGAAAAGAGTGACATTGGCAACAGTAGGCAGATGCAGTCAAAATGACTGGTGATTGTCACGTAGAAGATTCTATGAGGAGAATCTTGAAAAAGTGACATTAAGGGGGGAATGCCCCCGAGCTATGACAAGACTCAATCCATGGATACATGAGCAGGAAAAGAAGGAAAGCGAAAGCATGAAAGTGACTATATAGAGTAGCCAGAAGATGCATTGCAAGATGGAGCATTGGGAACAAGAGGCACCTGTTTACCAGGTTTTCACCTTCTTGGCAAGATTTTCCTTTTTTTGCTACCATGATGCCTATTTCTAGGTTTTCATCAATGGCACTTTTTTTTTTTTTTTCAATATTTTTTTTATTTTTTTAATTTTGTTTTTAAATTTTTATTTATTTATTTATTTATTTTTTGGTGTTACCAAGGCACCATTGCTAGGTTTTCACTAGGGTAACAATTTTTTCGGGACTTTTTATGATTTTTAGAATTTTTTTCAGGACATTTAGATATGAACAGAGAGCTTGCTGAGATTGAATCA
Organism: Cupressus sempervirens; assembly: GCA_028749045.1. Lineage (NCBI taxonomy): Eukaryota > Viridiplantae > Streptophyta > Pinopsida > Cupressales > Cupressaceae > Cupressus > Cupressus sempervirens. The sequence goes on along the minus strand of CM053785.1, from coordinate 717,456,772 downwards.
ACTATAAAACCACTTGAGGTGGAGAGTTTTCATAGGCTCTTTAAGCACTTCTCCTTTAGTTGTGGAAAGCTGATAGGTTCTAGATCCATATACTGCAGTAATGATGTAAGGACCTAGCTAGTTTGGTTCAAACTTTCCCTTTTGCATTTGTTGTTGTTGATTCTTAGGGTTCTCTCTCAGGACGAGATCACCTAGCTGGAAGTCACGTGGCCTAATCCTCCTATTGTAGCTTTGTGCCATTCTTTGTTGATATGCTCATAGATGATCACAGGCCACTTGTCGTTGTTCATCCAGTAATACAAGCTCTTGAAGCCAAGCTATCCTATAGTCATCATCAATGATAAGGCCTTTCATGGAGATTCTCAAAGTAGGAATCCCAACCTCTATTGGAAGTACAGCATCCGCCCCATATACCAATGCAAAAGGAGTCATGCCCGTTGGAGTTCTAATGCTTGTTCTATATGCCCACAGGGCTGGATTGATTTGGAGATGCTAGTCTCTCCCTGACTTACTGACTGTGCGATGAAGAATTTTGAGGATCACCTTATTGGATGCCTCAGCTTGGCCATTACCCTGAGGGTAATAAATGGAAGACCAATGTTGTGTGATCTTTAATTTCTTGCATAGTTCCTTAAGGTCTTTATTTTTGAACTATCCTCCATTGTCAGTAATGATTAAGGATGGTATATCATATCTATAGATGATGTAGTTTGTGATAAAAATTGCTAGAGTTTTGCCATCAACAATTGTGAGAGGGACTACCTCTACGCATTTCATGAAATAATCTGTAGTGGTGATAATGAACTTATGTCCATTAGAAGAGGTTGGGTGAATCTGTCCCACCAAGTCAAAGGTGCATTGTTGAAATGGCCATGTTGTAGTAGAGGGAATCAACTCTCTAGCTAGAGTGTGAATGAGATTCCCATGTAGCTGACACTGCTTGTAGGATAGCATATTTAATAGCTTCTTGCTCCATTTTAGGCCAGTAGTAACCAGCACGAAGGAGTTTGTGAGCTAGTGTTAGGCCATTGGAATGAGATCTGCAAATGCCTTTGTGAACATCAATTAGTGCACGTTTGGACTCATTGGGTTCTAAACACCTAAGGAGTGTTCCATCGAGACCTCTCCTATACAGATCGTTAGCAATAATGACATAATGTGAAGCGTTATGGATTAGGTAACATTTCTCATTCTGGGTTAGACCTTCCAGAATGGATTGATTACAAATGTAGGAATAGATGTGATGGTAGTAGGATGATTCTTGCCCTATAATAGAACATATCATCTTGGAATCAGGTGTGTCATAGGCTAGGTAGTGTAATGCTTCCACCAAGAACTCGTGTCAGAGATCATTATCTAGCATTTGTAGAAGAGAGGCCAGAGTGGCCATGGCATCAGCTGCTTTATTATCTATGTGCAGAACCTATTGGAAGGTGATGTGTGCAAAATATTTCATCAAGTCATCAACCATGCATTTGTAAGGAATCAGTTTTTCATCCTTTGTTTGATACACATCATTTACTTGGTTGATGACAAGCTGAGAGTCACCGAAGATATTCAACTAATCTACTCTCCATTCAGCTGCAATTTTCATACCATTGATCAAAGATTCATATTTAGAAATGTTATTTGTATAAGGAAACAAAATCTTGTATGCTTTGGGCAATGAGTATTTCTATGGTGTGATGAAAAGTAATCCAGCACCCGATCCTTGTTGTGTGAAGGACCCATCAAAGAACATAACCCATGTATGATGAGCGAGTGTTAGAATTGACAAATCTGGAAAATCAATGTTTATTGGTAGAAGACTCTATATGGGTACCTCGACCAACTGGTCTACAATTGCCTATCCCTTTATAGCTTTGTGTTCAACATATTAGATGTCAAACTCACTTAGTATCATGACCCATTTAGCCAATCTTCCTATGAGAGCTGCCTTACTGAGCAAGTACTTTAATGGATCTATTTTAGCCACAAGCCATGTAGTGTGGGCAAGCATGTAGTGTCTCAACTTTTGGGAAGCAAAGACAACTACCAAGCAAGATTTCTCACTAATGCTATAGTTTTTCTCATAAGAGACCAATGTTCAGCTTAAGTAATAAATAGCTCTTTCTTTGTTGTCATTGTCTTCCTGAGCCAACAGGATCCCCAAAGATGTTTTAGTGGTTGAAATGTATAAAAGAAAAGGCTTCCCATGCATAGGAGGCATTAGGATTGGTGGATTGACAACATATTGTTTAATCTTTGTTAAGCTTTGCTCACAATCCTGGCTCCAATTGAATTTCACACCCTTATGTAAGGTCTTTGTGAAGGGTTATGATTTATCCGCCAATTGTGAAATAAACTTGTGAATTGATTTAAGCCTTCCCTGTAGTCCTCTCATCTGACTGATGTTTCAAGGTGGTGGCATGTCCATTATTGCTTGTACTTTTTTTGGATCTACTTCAATTCCCTTTGCAGAAACAATATATCCTAACAGTTTTCCTAATGTGACACCAAATGTGCACTTCTTAGAATTGAGCCGAAGACTAAACTTTTCCATATGATCTAGGATTGGTCCCAAATTGTGCAAATGATTATTGCATTTAGCGCTTTTGACCAAAGTATCATCAACATAGTCCTCCATAGTTCTATGCATCATGTCATGGAAAATTGTAGTAACAGCCCGCTGATATGTATCTCTAGCATTCTTTAAACCAAATGGCATCACATTCCAATAAAAGGTTCCCTATGCACATGTGAAAGCTATTTTCTCTTGATCTTCTGGTGCAATTTTTATATGATTGTATCCAGAAAAACCATCCATAAGTGAGTACATCTCATAGCCAACCGTCATGTCCACAATCATATCAATATTAGGGAGCGAAAAGTCATCTTTAGGACATGCCAAGTTAAGATCATGGAATTATGTACAAACTCTGATAGACTTATCGTGCTTGGACACAGGGACAATATTGGATATCCATTCAGCATAATCAATTGCACGAATGAAACTAGCCTTCAGAAGTTTCTCCAATTCGGCTTTGACTAGCAATGCAACATGAGGATGCATTTTTTGAAGCTTTTGTTTAACTGGTTTGATGCCTGGTGCTATGGACAAGTGATGCATGATAAGATCAGGATCCAATACTAGCATGTTAGAATATGTCTAGGAAAAATTTATTTTCTTCTCCTTGAAAAAGGCAATGAATTGTTCCTTCTCTTCAAGTGACAATGACTGCGCCAGATGTATCACATGAGGATGTTCTTCTGTGCCCAGGTTAATTGGTTGTGTCAGCTCTATTAACACTGATGATCTCTCCTGAAAGTGACTGGGAAGGACATCAAATATCTCATCCACGGGTGCCTCAGAGAGGTTTTCACCCTTGGATATGTCTTTTGTTTTTACTTTTTTGGGATTCGACACTACCACAATGTGGTTTTCACCATTGGACCTCTTGCATTTTTTCTTTTTAATTATGTGACTGAGATATTTGATGTTGGCCTCAGTCATGTTGACACTCTGCTCATTGGTGGAAGATGTTGCAGGTTCGATAGCGTTTAGGTAACAGGAAAGAGCATAGTCATTCTAGAACGTGAGGACTTCGTTAGATGCATTGTGGTTCCAGTCTATAAGCTTGAGATGTGCGAGTGAGAGAGTAGTGGTTGGTTCAATTGCATTCACAGTATAGTCATTAAATGCATGGACCAGCAATTCAAGACCTATGGCAACCTCACCCATAGGTGTATTCAAATGCCTCAGAGTATGAACGTTAGTAATTGACAACTCTAGGACACTAATTGGATCAGACCCCTGTGACTTATCCCTAGACGCTTCACTCACTTTGATTTGATTTTCATAGACATGCACTTGGTCAATGTCTTTATTAGTAGTCACTTTTGAAAGATTGTCAAATTCATATTAATGAGAATCAGTGCTACATGGTGAGAGACTATAGAACTCCCCAACAGTGATAGGGACATACTCTCCTTTAGCCTCTAGATTCTTACACAAATACTCAATATGGCATGACTGACTAGATTCTCCCTTTTTTTAATGATATTTGAGTTGCTCAACATTGTCCTCAAAAGAATCACTAGTATCATCCATAGTGCTAACACGTGGCACAAAGTCATTTGACTCAGCAAAGAATTTAGCAAGATCATAAGGAATAGGATGAGGGTAAGAATCCTCATCATTAAATTCTTCCTCTCGAGTACCTGACTCAGATTGTGACTCATTTTTAGATGAACTCTCAGGTACGGATATGAATTTATTGGATCCCAAATGGAAAGGGACCTTCTTGAACCCTAGGCGAGTTGTGTCACTGCTACTTTGAGATATTCCTTTGATAAGATCTATTAAACCATTGTTATTGCACCCAATAGGGCTGATTCCCTTGTAGCCAAAACGCTTCATAAGCTTAAGACCAGGTCCATACTTCTTAGGAGTGATTTCTCGAGCTTGTTCTGTTAGGTCTACTAGAGACTCTTCTTTGTAAAGCCATGCAGAAATGGCTCTATTTTCTCTTTCATCTTCTAAGAGAACTATAGCTTTGACAAAAGAGCCATTAAACTTGGTCTGAGGTGTCAACACAAATGGCTTCTTTGCTACTGAGGGTCTCCCAAAATGTCAAGGGGACTCTGGAATAGATGTTAATGACAACATTGGTTCCATGTGGTACTCTCCCATACCAGTTTCTTTCAATTTAAATGACTACTCAATTTGTTTCAGCTTATTGTTGTGACAATGAGTAGACTCATGGTTAGTAGGGATAAAAGAATCAGTAGCTTTGAGCATATTGCAAGTGTAGCTAGTGGTGGTAGGAATAGTAATTTTGGAGCCATGAAATGGGAATTTAATGCAATGGTGGTATATGGATGGCACAACATGCATCTCATGTATCCATGGCCATCCCAACAGAATGTTGTAGGCTAAGGGAATGTCAAGTACCTGACAGGTGACATCCCTTTCAATAGGACTAACGTGAATTGGTAAAGTCATTAGACCTAGTGACTTTCATTCTACTTCATCATATGCTTTAATAGTGATCTTTCGTCGAGAATCAACAGAGTCCTCAGAATAATCCAATTGTCTAAGTAGAGCAGTAAAAACAATATTTAGGCCAGTGCCATTCTAAATGAGTACCCGATGAACACATGTCTGGTGGATCATAACCTCAATGTGTAGAGGCTGATTGTGTGGGTGATTCAGTGAGTTGTCATCCTCCTCAGAGAAGGTCATAAGATGAGGTGAGGTCAGGTGACCTACCATGGATTGAAATTTCTCAAGATCAAGATCTTGAGGAACATTTGCCTTAGTGAGGGCTTTGTCCAAAATTTTCCTGTGAGCAGGCAAGATTTTAAGTAGCTCAAATATGGAAATGTGAGCATTGGTTCGTTTCAACCGATCTAGAACACTATAATTGGTTGTAGTCAAGTTCATCATGTGTTTTGCACCTTTACCAGATGGACCAGCAAGGGCTTTGTCCTTGTGTTGTTGGGTATTTGAAATAGGAGGTGTAGGGCCTTTGAGCACCAACTTCGCATGAGAGCGAGTAACAGCGTTAGCACAATGTTGTGAAGACGCATTATCCATGTTATTGGAAGTAGGGCCTCTCAAGACAAATGGTGTCCTGGGTTTATCATTATCTTGCTTTCCCTTTATGGTAATAACATCGCAGTACTCAGAATCTACAAGTTCAACCATATGAATGACATTGTCCTCATTGGAATACATATAGTTGACCTTATTGTAGGGTTCTGGTTTCGAAGTCTCTCCTTTTTCATAAGCTAGGAAAGGTTCTTTGAATGCCTTGTGGTCCGAGTTCTTGTTATGTCCATCTACCACAAGTTCACCAGCATCAATCATGTCCTGGACTTTATGACGTAAGTTTATACAGTTGCTAGTTTTGTGTCCCTTGTTTTGGTGATACTGACAAAATGAGGTCTCATTCCACCATGGTGGACGTGGTTGTAGATCATAGGGACGAGGGTTATCCATTGGTGAGATAAGCTTGTGTTGTAGTAATGTTTTGTAAGCCACATCCAAAGGTTCTCCTAAAGGCATATACTCTCGCTTGGGTCGTGCTGCCCATGAGTTTCTTGGTTTGTTCCCAGATGCCTTATTGTCAGGAAGGGGCTTCTCAACACTTTTGGCTGCTTTGAAGCAGTCTGTGAGATTAAATGCTGCTTTAGCAGGTTTTGGTGTGACATTATCAACAACCCCATCATGTACAATTTCTCGGTTCTTGTTGACATGTTTGGTTTTATCCCTGTTGGAAGTGTAAACTTGTTTTGAGTCTCTCTGAAGAGTGAGCTCACCTTTCTTGACCATAAATTCTTTGATACAAATAGCTTGTGTAAATCTTCAAAGGTATGTGGACCTTGTAGTTGGACTCTAAACCCAAAATTAGGTAAGAGGTTATTAGTGAAAATGTCGAGCTTCTCCGTTTCTGGGATTTTATAGGAATACTTTGTATAAAGTTGCCTCCACCGTTGGAGGAAAGTGAGAAAAGGCTCACCAACCTTCTGTTTACGGTTGCATAGATCTCGAATATTTTATAGGATGTTGAATGTTATGAGAATACTACTAAACAAATGAATTAGCAATTTTGTCAAACGTCTTGATACCAGGAGGTAAATGTGAGAACCACTCCAAAGCTTGACCACCTAGGCTTCTAGGGAATAAAAGCATGAGGTACATTTGATTGTGTATAAACTCCATATACAAAGCACCAAATTCCTGCAAGTGATCTTGGGGATCAGTAGTACCAAAGTACTTATCATATCTAGGTAGTTCTACACCTCGTGGGAAAGGTGACATGTTTATACTTTTGTCAAATGGGAATGAACAAAGAGCGTCCAATGTGTATGTCTTTTTGTGTTTCTCTTTCTCATGCATCATCTAAGCCAATTGGTCTTGCATAATTTTTAGTTGTTTTTGGAGTTTAGCGGTCTCAGTTTCTTCTTCACATGTGATAATGGTCTCCACATCGTAATGTGTGGGCAGTTTAGCTCCCTCTTGGGCAAGTTTGAGAAAGTACTTTTCTTTCTCTTCGTTGAGTAGGATTCCCATGACCTTCTAAAAGTTTTTGTCTCTTCGACATCTTGCTATGTGTTCAAGAAGGATTTCCACCTCTTCTTGTTCTTCATCAGTGTCATCTTCTTTCTCTTTCTCCTTATCATCCCTAGGTTGTTCTTGATATCGATTATGACTACCCCGTTCAGGTTCACGATTAGTCATTATACGAACTTGTTCAGTTTCTATATGTTGTGTTTCAAAAGGGTCTATGGAGAAAGGATCATACATTGTGTTTGAGAATGTAGGACTCCTACCTGTCTCAGTATCCTTTTGGTGAAAAGGATTCCTAGTTTGTTGCGAATTGGAAAATGTTCGTTGAACTTGAGATGACCTTGCAAGTGAGGAGGACTGTGAAGACGCCTCACTAGCCAAATTGGATATAGATTGTGTAGTGAAAGGTAAGCTACCTCTGCCACAATTACGACCCCTAGCATGACCACATCTAATGTTATCAGGATAAAACACGTTGCTGCTTCTGGTTGTGATAGTCATAGGCAAGGACAAGAAGCTAGAACCTAGACAAGGACTATATTAAGACTGAGTCTCAAAAAGGACAAGATAGTAGCAAGAATGCTATTTACTAAGGCACAAATGGTCTGATTTAAAGGCTAGAACAGCCAAAGATTATGACCACTATGGCACAAAGTATGACAAGCATTAAGACGAGGACCAAAATTACTTATGAGACGAGACTAGTCAAGGTATAAGACACAAGTTTTCAGTTAAGCGAAGTGTCACTGTTCTAGGACTGTTTGCAAATAGAGAGCGATAAATAGATGTAGAAAAGGACAACGTGCAGGCTGTAGATAGCTAGAAAAGATCTAGATTGTAAATTTTGATACAAAGTCTTGCGCGAAAAACCTTTACAGGTCGTGCGAAGAAGTTTTATGTGCCACGAGAAGATGTTTCTATCTCGTGCAAAGGTCAGTAACCGTTTTTAATTTTGTGCAAGAATGTTTTTTGGATCATGCAAAGATGCACAACAAAAATTTAATTTCGCATGAGGACAAAATGGCTTTGCACGAGAGCCAGATGATTTCGCGCGAGACCCAAATGATTTCGCATGAAAGGATAGAATAGTTTCACAACAGCGGCTAATTTTGACAAAAATTTTGATCGTTCCACTAACTAGGTAGATAAACAGTCATGTAGAACAGCAAGCAAGTGATTTCAAGCACGTCTGAAAACAATGAGCAAGGGAAAAAGCAACCTTGTGCATGAACAATCAAGTGACTTAGTTTGCGCTAATCCCTAAGAGAGCTATTTGTGTATGTTTTCAAAGAGTTTTGCAATCATTGCACACATTCCTAGAAAATAAAAGTTGGCTTCTCTAAGGTATTTAATAATGGTTTGAATTTGCAACTTTTATGACTCACAGGGGTGACCTCCAATCTTGATGCACCGAGGTTTTGACACAGTTCGAGAACTTAATCTTCAAGAGCTGCTAGGGAGATCTGACAACCCACAATGAACCACACCTGTGGAGATTTCTTCCACAAGGGCATTTATATAGCGATTGTCACTACCATGGCGAAAATGGTTATTACCGCTTGAGGTTTCGTCAACACAATTTTCCCTATAGAGGGATTGTCTACTACGGTTAACCCTCTCTAAAGGTGACTGACTCACAATAGTATACCACAAGGGGACTTAGCTTTCAGATTCAAGGTTTTGACACCTTTTCACCTTTAGCCCAATCAAAACAAATAGATTAATCTGACATGCTAAACTAAGATTATCTCTTAAAGATCTATGATATCAACTTCCTGTGATCTATCAACCTCTTCGAAGAAAGGATGCCTTAATCAGTAAGTTGAAGATTCATCTATCTACGAGATGCTCAAAATATCCTCCCCACCCATAAGGAATCCGTCTTAGAGAGGAGTTTCACTAGGAACCCACTCCCTCAAGATCCATGAATAGTGTTCATGGGGGCTTAATTACTATGTGTGTACAAATGTTAATTCCTGAAAACAAATCTATCTAAAAGCGATCAAAAAGCACAAGGTGGTACACTTAACACTTTAACTAATGTGAGGTGAGTCCAAAGATGTGGAACATTTAACCTCTCACACAAGTCAAAACGAGTCCACAACTCAGAAATTAGTGAGTTCTAGAAAGCACAAAAGGGTTGCCTTGTGGAGCCTTTAACGCTTATGTCCTGTAGACCCCTCCCCTATTTAACATGGTGCTGAGCTTGCAACCACAGGGTGGAACTAGGGGCCAGCGGATTAGCGAGTCCAATAACCCAAGATAGCTAATTAGATCTATCACTAAAGACTAAGCCTGCTAAATGAAACTAATAGAGATCACAACCTAGTATCAAATTATGCATGTGTTGTAAAATGAGAACATGAAAGAAAATACACACACAAGCTTGACACAAGAGATGTTCGTTTTAGCTCCAAATGAAGTGTTATCAGTCAAAAAAGAATTACTTGGTAATCCTCGCAACGTGCTTAGTAGATTTTTACCTGTTTCTGGAAACTTTAGCACGCTTTTCCCATTGTCCTACAAATCGCTTCTATGCTATTCAAAAAAATCAAAAAACACAGAAACACTAGAAATCACGAATAGTCAGCAGAAAAATTAGAATACATGCAAATCAATGCAAAAAAATGCCTCTGTCAGCAGAGTTTCACACAAAATTCTTGACAGTCTGCACGAAGAAGTTTTACGGCCCACGCAAAATCAAATCCGGCTCACACGAAGAAACAGGTCTTGTGTGAAGTTTCATGCACCAAAGAACTTTCTCGCGTGATGCGGAAAGAATCTTCATGCGAAGATTCTATATCCTCGCGCAAAAATGGATAGTTTTGCGTGAAGATTCTTGAATCTGTATAGAACAATACAGACAGAGAACAAAAAAATGATTTAAAAAATATAGAAAGAGGCCAAAAAAATTGATTTTCATGCCCCATGGTGGGCACTAGAAATGTATATGTGAAAATGTGGCCTATGCTAACACACACACTTCAACACGGTCATTGCATGCGGATTCATCTCAGAATGAACATTGGATTGTTCATCCAAAAATTGACCTACAAAGTGACCTATTGCCTTCTATCTAAAGGGATTTTACCTGTTAATATCCTCAGAATCAAGGTGCAGGCAACCAGACCCTCTAAGAACGAAGTATTTTACAATGGAATTAAGCTAAGAATGAGTATGCAGATTAATCTAAAATGAAAGATGCAATTTAATCTAAGAACAAATAAAGCAAACTAGATTAAGCATATGCATGATTAAACTAAAATGAGATTAAACTAAGAATGAGAATGTATGCAAGAAATGTAAGTAAATGTGAGCATGAATTTCAGTAGCGATTCAATGCAAATTCTCCAAATTCATCCTCCAAAATGAAGAGATGAGGGTCTCTTAAATAGACTTTCCTGGAATCCATCAACGGTTGAGATCGATTCGGATCAACGGTCAGGATTGAAGATGAGGTTCAGTCATAAAGGGAGATTCCCAAATTAAAGGGAGTTAAGAGGTTTAATTTGAGTAAAATAAGGAGTTAACTATTTTAATTTGAGTAGAAAAAGGAGTTAATTGATTTAACTCATTTTTTATCAATAGTGAACTAGAAATTCCCCTTTTTGAACTGAAGAGAGATTTTGTTGAGATATTTAATTTAATAAAATGAGATATGCTCTCATAATTAATTTTTCTATTTAATTAATTAGAAACACTTCTGTTTAATTAAATAACTTCATTTAATTAATTAGGAATGGCTTCCCATTTAATTAAATAATTACATTTAATTAATTAAGATAGGCGTATTTATTCAATTAAATAAATTTAATTCCATAGTACATTAGCCTTAGAATATAATTTAATTAAATTAAAGTATAAATACTTAATAATTAAATTATAATTAAATCAAGTAGGTTTAGTGCGACTAATATGAGTACGTATTATAGGAATTAAGTAAGAAATATGATGAATGCAGATTAGGGTTTTCTGCATCTGACAATTAAGTCAAGTAGTGAATAGTAGAATAAGAATTGCCTATAGGACTTTGAAATTATCAAAAATAGACCAGAATTGGTATAATGGCAATGAGCGAATTTTGGGGTATTATAGCTATCACAATTGAAACACAACCCTTTTTCTCTCTTCTCCTCAATTTTTTGTAGAGTCAACCTAGTAGGTTGAGGAAGAGAAGGTGTTGAATAACCTTTTTCTCCATTTGATTTATCTATGTTAGAGGATCCTTGCCATCAAATTTGAGCATATCCACCTTTAGAAAAAAATCATAGACCCTATAGGAGTATTAAAATTTGTGTCATTATTAGTCAATTTGAAGGTTTCACCTTGATTGCTTGATAACTCCTTCCTTGTTTCATTCATATAGGTGTTTAATCTTTTCCTTGAACTTACTTATTTCCTTATGGGGATTACTATCCTATGTTGTTTCCCAATCCTAATCAGAGGATTTCCCTAGTGTGGTGGCATTCTTTTTGCTTCTTGTTGGAGGCCCCGTCATGATGTAAACTATTTTTTTTTTTAAATCATACAAATGAAATGTAAATTCTCTAATTTTTTTTACTGTAACTTACTAAGGCCAAGATATCCTTACTCAAAAAAATCCAAAAAGTTAGTAAATCTACTCCTAAGAGAATTTTTTTATAATTTTGTAATAAATTTCTTATTTTTGCTTCAATTTCTCAAAAAATTGAAATGTAGGCTCCTCCACTATGTATTCAAAAACCCAATACAAGTTATACTCCAATTTGACATGATGTGAGAGATATGTAGATCTCAATAAATTATGTAAAAAATAGTAATTCTGAAATAATTTGCTCAAATTTGCTCCAATTCCTGTGAATTTTTTACTATAGCTTCTTTGATTTGGTCTACACAAATCCTTTAAAAATATTTGAAAATTTCGCTAAAATTTGAATGTTATGTTGTTCTCAAAATACCCCAATGTTGAGAAAATATCTTGCCTCTATGGTTTCAAAATCATGCTCTGATACCACTTGTAATGAAATAACTTGCACAACATAAGAAATCATATTATATATTATATAAATACTTGATAATAACTAAGAGTAATAGGCCACTTCGAGGGGAAATGTCTAAATATATTTAATGAGAACACACTTCACAATATGATCTTGAAGTAAGATTCATAGCCTCCTATATATAACTAATTATGCTTAGGCTGAATAGACACAACCCTACATAACACCTAGGCCAACCACCTACCTAAATTATAATATAATAATGATAACATGACTTAATTAATGATTAAGATAGCCACACGTTGACTATTCATAACCCTATATACACCAATATTAAGGGCGTAGCAAACAGTTGTCCCCTATAAGTGTCCAAAGCTATTCCAAAAGCTAAAGAAGAAGAAGAGGAACAAATTGAACATGTCCCCTTGAGTTAGAGAACTCACTTGTCTAGGTCCATGTAAGAGGAAAGAAGAGGAGTGAAAAGGAAAAGAGGAAAAAAGGGCAAGAAACAAAAGGCTCATGCCCATAAGCCTCAATAACCATAGTAAAATCATGAACAAACAAAGCCTCAAGATGAGCTGACAACTCAAGTCTAAGAGATAGAGAAAGTGCCTCCATCAAGACAAGAATAGGAACTAGAAAATGAAGAGGAAGAATAGAGGGTTCCATAGGTAGGTCAAGAGGAAGAAGCCTCCTCCCTAGTTCCTAAAAAGGCCAGGGTTGAGCCTACTATAGGAGGGACACAAAAGAGAAGATTGATGAAAAAGAATACTCCTCCCCTCTAGGTTCCTGAAACTATTCTAGAAGCTAAAGCAAAAGAAGGGGAAAAAATTGAATATGTCCACTTGAGTCAGAGGACTCACTTAGCTAGGGCCATGGAAGAGAAAAGAAGAAGAAGATTCAATGTAACACCACCATCTAATCCAAAAGAGCCTATTTAGGTTACTACTTTAGAGGATGAGCAATAGTAGTGGATCACATTCATGGAGGGTTAAGAGAGTATAGATGCCTTTGACCTTTTAGATTTTGATTTCATGCTAGTGGGAACTAAGATGGTGGTAAAAAAGATATAGGATACTCCTATAATTCAATCCATAGGAGAGAACTAGAACCAATTACCACCTCTACCTCAAGGACCTCTAGGCCTACCACAGCTACCATCTCAAGATTTTCCATTCCTAGAAAAAAGCTCGGCAATGCCACTTCCTTGTTAGAAATAATAGTCCACCAAGATAATTGAGAAGTGGGGGGGGGGGGGGGGGGGTGTGTGAATTAGTTATTGAACTAAATTTTTTTATCAACCTCAATTAATTTTAACCATGTAACCAAAGTAAACAACAACCATAAAAAGATGCACATACACAATTACACCAGATATGTTAACTAGGGAAACCCTAGTGGGAATGATGCCACAAGATGATGTACTAATATTAATATTACTTGTTATAGATAGACCTTGTTATGAGTCTATTACAACATTTAGTACATATCAGTCCCTATTAGGAAACTTTGAATCCCTGTTAGGAGTTGTAGTACAATCTATGCAAGAAGAGCTCACTACCAAAACATGCAAATTCAATTACAAGAAGAGTTCACTACTCAAAAAATTAATTTACTATTAATATTTTCTTTCCACTATTTTTTCACTTGAACCAATCACTATCAAACCATGTAGACTAGGTCATGAATCTTAGATTTGATTACCAAACCTTGCTTCTCACACTAAAACCTCAGCAATGAAGTCTTCTCCACCTTCGCTCAAAACTGCCTATTTTTGCATATCAATCTAATTACTCCACTTCTCTTGTTTTCCTTGTATGATTTTTGATCTTTCAAATTATATAAATAATGGAAAACATCCTCCTTTTATACCAAATCCACAAAAAAATTCCCTAAGTTTACTATTACACCTTCTCAATTAATTATTATAGGACCTCATTAAGAACATGTTATGCTTAGCGATAACATTAATTTTTCACCTTGTAACTTGAATAAGTCTCTACATGTGTGACATTATGATGAGTGAGATTATCTAGGTCATCTCTAGAATTTATTCTTCACATATTTAACTTTGGCTTCTTAGAATAACAAATCTGCTAAGAAATATAAAAAGTTTACCAAAACATGCTTAGGTAAACTCTATCTTAGAACTATCTTCACCAAAACTTGCATAAATTTTTCCAAACTTAATATATTATGATTTTGAGGTTAGCTAAATATACTAGACACTTAGTAGTACCTCCCTTTAACCTTTCTTAGTGAAAATGCTCAACAATCTATTCGTACCAACTTGATCTTTGTACTATTCTTCTTTCAGATACCACATAAAACTACTATGTTGACATCAATAACAAACATAGTCATGAATGTAAAATATCATCATGATAATGATCTAATTATTTTCCTACAATAATCCCCCATAGAAATATCATTATTATTCATGCTTTTAACAATCTCCCCTTTTGACATTGATGGAAACATAGATGAAAAATATCTAGTTCCAAGAATCCCAACTATAAAAGATTGTTATCCTTTCTTTTCAAATTCTCTTCATCAATAATTATCCTATTGATATGCCTCAATGTACTCTATATAAAACTATAATCTCTCCCTTCAATGTACTCTATATCAAACTATTTTTCATGTTGTAATCTCTCCCCCATTGACATCAATGTCAAAAGTTTCAACAACCATCTATCATTGTCAATCTCTATAGCAACTATCTCTAACTTCCTCAAGTGTCCAAAGACACTATTCAATATAACATCCAACAAGAGTTTAAGAAGACTCCGTCCATCATAGATACTCCCCCAAATAGGAAGCATTAGCATTCAGTCCAGAAAAAGAATAGTGCTCTATAACACTAGACTAATGCACTCTTGCATCATCTACTTTGATGTAGGAAGGGGCATAACCTATAGCATACCTCACAAATACTCAAAAGTCTCTTTGGGAAGAGACTTGGTGAAAATATTTGCAAGCTCTTTGGTGCTTACATACTCCAATATGATTTCCTTTTCTACAACTTTCTCTTTCAACATGTGATATTTGATAGAAATATGCTTAGTATTAGAATGTAACACTGGATTCTTAGACATATTCACTGTGCTTGTGTTATTACAATGAATGAAAATTGGTTCACTGAATTCTATGCTTATATCCTACAGCATCTACTTCATCCAAAAACCTTGATTACAATTGTTTGTTGTTGCAACATATTTTTCCTCTACTATACTTTGTGAGGTACAGTCCTGCTTCTTGCTTAACCAAGAAACTAGTCTTCTGCCAAGAAAGAAGGCTCCACATTGGTGCTCTTTCTGTCATCCATATTGCCTGCCCAATCAACATTAGTATAAGAATAGAAAGTGAGATCATTAGATCTATCATACCAAAATCTGAACTCTAGTGTTCCTTTTAGGTATCTAAATATCCTTTTGACTACTACATAATGTCCTTCTCTTGGATCAACTTGAAATCTCACAACAATTCCAACTACATTTTCTATATCTGGCCTTGTGTGAGTTAGATATTGCAACCTTCCAATCATAGATCTATAATTCTTCTTCTCAACAATAGGTGTGTCATCCTTTGTAGATAACTTGTGTCCAATTACCATAGGTGTTCCAAATTTACTAAATACAAGCTTTGTTAAATGCTTGTCCAACCTTGCATACCAAGTTCTAGGTTCTTAGTTTAAGCCATACAATGCTTTTTTCATTCTACATATCATGTCCTTGTCATCTATTAAAGGAAAACCTTCAGGCTATTCTATGTATACCTCCTCTTCAAGTTCTCCCTTCAGGAAATGTTGACTTGACATCCATCTGATACACATTGAATTTCTTTATGTGTTACATAGGCTAAGAATAACCTTATTGCTTCTATTATTGCCACAAGAGCATAGGTTTCATCATAGTATATTCCTTCTTTCCATGAGTAACCTTTACATACCAATCTTTCTTTATTCCTTACAACTTCACCTTGTTCATTCATCTTGTTCCTATATACCCATTTTTTTCCTATCACATTCTTGTCTAGTGGTCTAGGGACCAATTCTCATGTCTCATTCTTCACTATCCGATCCAACTCTTCTTTCATAGCTCACTTCCAATAGTGATCTTTTCATGCCTCATCTATGCTCTTTGGTTCTACTTGAGATATTAGACATAGTTGTTCATTGATTATACTTCTTCTCATCACACCTTTATCTCTATTGTGGATGATCTACTTTGGTGGGTTTCTTTGTCATATTCTTACTAGAATTAGGAGTTGTTATCTCAAATTTTTAGCTTAGTTCTAGGTTCTAAACTATGTTCCTGCCTTAGCTCTCCTTCGTTCTACAAATCATTGTTAGTCTCAAAGAATACTTCATCATTCTATCTAACAATTCTAGAATTATCCTCTTCTTCATCATCATCAATAATAGTTACCAAGGCTATCTCTTTTAATACTTCCTCTTTCTTAAACAATTCAAGCTCATTATCATAATCATTCAAGAATCTTTCCATACTTGCTTTAAATTCTTCATCTACATCAAAAAAGTGAACTCTTTTTAGTTTTCCTTACTCTCTAAGGGCATGCAGATGAAAAATGACCAAAATCATTACAATTTCAACAAGAAAAAACTTCCATACCTTCTTTCTCTCTTTTCATAAGTAGATCAATGCCTTCTTTGATTTACATGTCTTCTTTAGATTTGGATCTATATTTTCCTGTGCTTCTATCTAGAAACTCAATGTTCAATTCTATTCACAATTTTGATCTCTCACCAAGAACTTCCATTTTCTAGGTGTCAAAATTTCCTCCATCAAACTTAGGACTATCTTTTCTAAAATAACTTTCCACTAATCTCCCAAAGCTATTGAACTTTATCTTCAAGGACCTAATTCTTTGATACTAGTTGTTAGAAATAATAGTCCACCAAGATAAATAAGAGGATGGGGGTGAATAATTTATCCAACTAAATATTTATCAACCTTAATTAATCTTAACCATGTAACCAAAGTAAACAACAACCATAAAAAGATGCACATACACAATTACACCAGATATGTTAACTAGGGAAACCCTTGATCAGAGGGAAACTCTGGTGGGAATGATGCCCAAAAGATAATGTACTAATATAAATATTCCTTGTTAGAGGATAGAATTTGTTAGGATTCTATTACAAAATTTATTATATATGAGTCATTGTTAGGATATTTTGAATCCCTGTTATGAGATTCCAACATTGTTAGTAGTTGTAGTACAATGTATGCAAGAAGAGCTCACTGCCCAAACATGCAATTTCAATTACAAGAAGAGCTCACTTCTCAAACAAGTAATTTACTATTAAGATATTCTTTCCACTATTCTATCACTCAAATAAGTCACTATCAAGCCTTGTAGACTAAGTCACAAATCTTGGATCCAATTACCAAACCTCGGATCTCACAATAAAACCTCAACAAAAAAGTCTTCTCCAACTTTGCTCAACACTACTTATTTTTGCATATCAATCTGATTACTTTTCTTCACTTGCTTTTATTATATACTTTTTGATCTTTCAAATTCTATAAATAAAGTAAAACATCCTTCCTCTATACTAAATCCACAAAATAATTCCTTGAGTCAGCTATTACACCTCCTCAATTAATTATTATAGGACCTCATTAAGAACACATTACACTTAGCGATAATATTAATATTTTACCTTGTAACTTGAATAACTCTCCACACATGTGACATTCTGATGAGTGAGCTTAAATGTGTCATCTCTAGAATGTCTTCTTCACATATTTAACTTCAGCTTCTTAGAATAAGAAATTTGCTAAGAAATATAACAAGTTTATTAGAACATGCTTTGGTAAACTCTATCTCAAAACTTCCTTCACCAAAACTTGCATAACTTCTTCTAGACTTAATATCTTATGATTTGAAGGATAGATTAATATACTAGACACTTAGTAGTATCTCTCTTTAACCTCACTTAGTGAATTCTCAATGATTTTTCCATACCAACTTGATGTTTTCATTGTTCTTCTATTAGATACCACAAAAATAAGCTATGTTGACATCAATGACAAACACATTCATGAATGTAACATATCATCATGATAATGATCTAATCATGTTCCTATAATACTCCCCCATTGTAGTATCATTATAATTCATGTTTTCAACATTCCTCTCATGATAGACTCAGAAGAATAGGCAGCGAAGGAAGAATAACCCTAGCAAATGCAAGTTGATGAAGTATCGAAGGAAGGGAAAATACATGAGGAATCTCAACAAATTCCTCATGATACCAAGGCTAGGACCATAGCCCAAGTAGGTATAGAGACTCAAATTGGTGATCTCTCTCAATGAGAAAAGACTCTAGAGAGGACTAATAAGGGAAAGGGGCTTGCAGTGCAAACCCCCTCTTCAATCAAATATATGTCTACAATGGACACTACACCTAGTTGACTGAAGAGGGAGGTCATGGTTCAATATAAGAGGCCACTGAATGTAACTACTAAGGAGGGAATGGATGAGCTAGTATAAGCCATCAAGAAGCTTGAGCCAACTATGGGTGATGCACAACCACTGGCCTTCATCATGAAGAACCAAGATCATGACTTTCTTGCACACATAGCCATTCCTCCTCCATATGCTAACACTAAGGATTTGACTCCTAAAGATTATCAAATCAAGGAGGTTTTATTATGAAGGCCCATGGTAGATACCACCAAATTATTGATTACTACAACCATAAAAGAGGTGTTTAAGCATATGGACAAAGATGAGTTGGAACTGTTGTTATTACAAAGAAAAAATGAACTTATGGGAGGCTATCTGCATGGAATAGTGGACCCAATAGACTTGGATCATCCATAGATCACTCTTTATATGAAAATGTAGAGAAAGGAGAAGGGAATTTTTATAGTTTGGGGGCATCTTAGCAATGATGCAATAATTTTGAGGAAAATGCTGTACAAATAATACATGGCTATTTGAACCTATTACACTATATTTAGTTGAGCAAGGATAAAATGGTGTCCATGGTGAAACAAGATTTTGGGTTGATGGATGAGGTACATTAGAAAAAAGCTATATATATTTTGACACAAATAAAAGGTCAAAAGGTATCATACACTCATGGAGGTATATTTAGTAGAAGAGCTTGATAAGCTCAAGGATTGGATAGAGAAGATAGCTACTAGTAATAAAGTCATGGAAGGACTACATGAGGATATTCAGATATTAAGAGACCACATTCAAGAGAAAATTTTGGAAGAAGAGAAGTATTACAATGCTACCTTCCTTGACATTTTTGAAGATGAGTTGAAAACCAACTCAATTTAGTGAAATTAGTAGTCCAAAAATTCTAAAGAACTTTTGAGGATGCTTCATCTGATGAAGATAACAAGTAAACATTTAAGATTGAAGAGGTATTGTTGGAACTAGACACTAAAATTAATGATTTTGCATAAATATGTATGGAGGTTAGCAATTATCAAAAAATAGTTAAAGATAAATGGAGATTTGAATTTTCTAGAAGCTACCTAAGTAACATAGATCATAAAGAAATTCAATTGAAAACATCCAAACATTGCTTTGGGATAAGGAAGGAAAAACCTAGATGCTAGAAATTCAATTTTGACACTTGAGAAATTTTTTGGATTTTTGGAACCTATCATCAAGGTGCATAGGTACACAATGTGTGCAAGTGAAAAAGGTGCATAGGTGTACTATTTACAGAGGTGCACTGACAATTTTGAAGTAACAATGCTCTAATAGTTAACTACTACTTCCTAATTTAGAGCATTCTCTATACCAAAAATACATTTTGATGGTAGTTCAACTCCTAGAAATACTCAGAGAAGGTCAAGCTTCCATTTTTAGAGCTTTTACTAACACTTAGATCCTCTTGCAACTTTCTTCTTCTTATATCCTTCTTCTTTCATTATTTTAAGTCAAATAAAGGCTCATGCACCCATTATTTGGTATAAAAAAGGGTGTAGACCTACTTAGCACCATTTAGATAGTTAGTTTGTATATAATTAATTTTTTAAAATTAGTATTTAGTATGTATTTTCATTTTAAGAGCTCTCACTCTCAACACAAAAAGACAAGATGTTTTCTTATAAATACATGGATGTAATATGCACTATAGGCCATTATTTTGATGCAATAATATGTGCTATTGTTGCTTTCATTCTGAGTGTAGTTATTCTTGCCAGAGTGTGTTATTTTTATGAATGCATGTTCATGAATAATAATTGAGCTAATGGTTTTGTTGCATTGTTATGATTGTGCAACCTTTTAGTTCTAGTGTTTGCGTCATGTTAACAAATTCCACTAACATACTATGTTCGAGAAAAGATCACCTATTATTCCTACATAGCTTCTTGTCTCACATGAGGGCACCTTCCATGGCCTTGCTATTTGATGAGGAGTGAAACATCTTTTAGTTATTATTGAGTTCCCATTGACGATTGCATCAGTGGAATTGAGGAAGTACTACTCCTATTTTCATTGGTTTTCTACCCCATCTTTTCAACTATTTAACTCACAGACATGTTACCATGGTTTATGTCTTTTAGGAATTTCCCTTTCAAGTTATTGTTGGCAATATGACCAATCAATTAGATAAGGTAAGTTATATGGTTGTCATTTATGACAACATATTTGTTTTACAAATTAGTCATGATTATTCATGAAGGAAAATTGTCTAAGTATTAGAAAATGTTATAGCAGCATGACAAGATTTGATGATAGCAAAATATTCCCTTGGAATATTCTCTTGAACAGTTAACCAGAGATGCATGATGTCACACTAACTATGCAGGTAATAGAAGAAGATCTCACAACAATGAGAGTGGAGAAAGAAGACAAATTATTTTTTACAGATGCAAAAATCTTGGACACATTGTAAGAAATTTGAGAGCACCTAACAACCAGCAAAATGAACAAAGAAGAAATGTACCTATATGTCAGTTATGTAATAACTTTGGACACACAAAATTTTATTGCAAAATGGATAGGAAAAACATAAATAGTAATCAAAATTATAGAAGAAACAACAGAAGAAGTGATGATAGTCTGAAGGAATAAATGAAAGAGTTGACAAAAGAATTTAATGAAATATTTGTAAAAGCAAGAGAAGCTGGTAGCTCTCACACAATTCAGGAAGAAGCTCATCCTAATGTATCTAACAAGAGTAAAACCACTTGTTATTTGTGACTCCTACTATAATTAAGCATTCTCAATGAAATAGAGCATCAATTATTGATAACTGATGTTAGAAAGAATATCATAGGTTGTGTAGTTAATAGTATGTACTAGACATTGAGAAAATTTTGTAGCTAAGTGCACATTTCTTAATATGACTAGGATAAGGATATATAAGAAGAATAAACTCTTTGTTATATAGAGATAATATATAGAACAAGTTGCAAAATATTTAAATGATGTGATCTAATTTGCAAACATCATTTGTTGGTGCAAAATCTAAGAGTGAGATCGAAGCAAGATTTGAAGAATTAAAGAGGTCTGCAGACACGCAAACTTGTTAGAAACCATAATATGTGAAGTTAAGGTATTTTTTGAGTTTGTTGAGCATAATTATTTTCAAAAATGGCAAGACCAGAAGTTTTTAATGTCAACAATAGACCTAGGTAGAATTTTAGGAAACACCCATTTGTTTCTTTTCTTGATGACCCTATTGGAGCATTTTTACAAGTTCCAAAAAATTTTCTTCATGTCAAGGATATAAGAGGTTATATTCATTACAAAATTTAAAGTATAAGTGTTACAAAAATTCATAAAGAATTGGAGAAAATGTGTAAAAATGATTTGTCATTAAAACTAGAACATGAATACCTAGAACAACTTAACCTAGTTAAGCATATGTTCTACATGGATTTTGACAATCATGAATGGAAGGATAATTCTAAGTAGAGAACATGATGATCTTCTATGGTTGGGAGATTCTATCATATGTATTGATTATGACCTAATTCATAAGGTCATAGGATTAAACAATGGAGGATGCAATCTAGTAAACATTAAGAATGTGCACAAGATAGTTGAGATAAATCTCAACACATGTTTTGATGGTAGAAACATGAAGGTCAACAACATTCAAGATGATGGAGTAAGACTAATTTGCAAAATTTTGGGATACAAATTCAATCAAAGATCTAGGACAGATTCAGTACATGTAGGATTTCTTCATGCAACTTACCTTGCAGCAAAAGGTGAAGATGTTAATCTATGTGAGATTATCCAAATATAGTTGTTGGATAGTATATCAAGAATCAAGAAGTATAGGAGCATAGTCTTTAGGTTTGAATCCCCACTGACTCACATATTCTTCTATGCAACTATGAAGTTTCTTGGTACCATGGATTTGGATGGAAGTGCATGTGCAATACAAACAATCACTCATGCATACAAAGCTAGTCCTAAAATAGTCAAAGACAGTGATATTGACAGTATGATGAAATCTTTCCAACCTAAAATGAAGCAAAGGTAGGATACCTCCTATGCTAGTGGAAAAGTATAAGGATGAACTATGCTTCATGGTTGAAACAAATTTCACTTGTATGGAGGCTGTAGTTCCTCAAGTTAAGTTTATTGAACTTATGGGTTATGAGATGAGTGAGGAATTAATTGAAGGATATGTACAAATAATCCCACACGTAGAAGTTGATTCTAAATGTCATAGATAGGGGACATATATTGAAAATATGAGAGAAGTTAAGACAAGTTAGATAATAAAGGACTCCAAGAAGAAGGTGGAAAAGGTGGTTGGTTCTATTTTGAAGGAATCAGGAATGACAAGAAAGGAATTTGATGAGGTGAAAGGGATAGCCATGGAAATGAAGGCTAGTGGTCAATCTGAGCTATTGACCCCTACACCCATTGTAGTGGCAAGACCTACTGAAGAGGTCACAATTGCCTAGAAAAGTGCACAAAAAACTATTGTGCCATATGCAACTGTTGTATAGCAGCAACCTCCAAAGAATCTAGCAAAGACTAAGGAACCACCAAAACCTAGGAAGTCTACAAGGCTTGAAAGACCAAAAACCCTCCTAAGAAGAGAGTCAAGTAGAATACAAGTTTTCAAAGCAAGAAGAGAATAAATTTGCTGATTAGTTCTTCTAAATCTGAAGAAGAAACTGGTGACAGACCAATAGAGCTAGCTGATCAGGAAGCAAAAGCCAGACAAAAGGCATGGAAAAACAAGGTAGAGAATCTTAACATGGAAATTGTCAATGACAATAATTTTGTGCAATTAAATAAATACTATGATTTGTACAATAATATGGATACAAGATAGCTAGAGAACGTTGTAGTTAGGAATATGATTCTTAACGATAAAAGGTTTGATAGTATAAGAGGTCTAATACCAGAAGATCTGTACAATAGACTTTTAAATAAAAAAAGCATATTGATAGAGGAAGAAAAGAAAATAAGAATTAATCTGGTGAAAAAGTTATGTACTATAAATAATGAGGAAGAGTTAATAGAAATTCTAAAAGGAATAGCAACACTATTAAGGAATAAAAAGAGATCCATTCTCCTCATAGGAGGAAATTATGAAGAAGTAAATAAAGAAACTAAAAAGGTATAGTCACATACATTTCTACCATGCCAAAGAAGAGTGGGCAGATAGAAAAGGCAAGCCCTATGTTAGAGAAGAGTGCACAACTAGAGAAGACAAGCCCTATAAAGTCTAAGGAGTGTGCACAAATAGAGGAAGCAAGTCCTACTATAGGCAGTCCACCTCATAGTTTTGAGCAACAAACTAGAACACCAATTTCTAGTGAGTCACCAAATATCACCATTGGTAGTGAATCTATGCAAGTGGATAACACCAATGTGACAATTGATAGAACTGAGGACCCCTTTAAGGGTTTTGGTTCCAACATTTTTGGCAATATTGTGGTTTATAGTAGCTCATCTGATGAAGAAGAGGATTAGGAGCCAAAGGAAGAAGATGCACCTTCTATGAAGAAAGTTGAATCTAGAATTGAAGTGGCTACTTCAAGTGTGCCCTTAGCAACTGCAACACCAACAACCTCTCTAGCACCTACTCAAGTAACAATGCTCACAATAGCAATAATTCAATCAGATGACAATGATGAAGCACGAAACCTTATATCTTCTTTGAGTAAATTTCTTGAGAAGAAGAAATCAGTCAAGTCCATTAAAAAGACTTTGACTTTAGTTTTGGACAGAATGGAAAAGATAGTAATCCCTATTGACACACCTTTAGATATTAAAAAATGTGCAACAATTTTGTGTGAAAATTTTGATGATGAGTTCACAACACTTACTAAGGTGGCTACAATTTGAGTGCAAATAGAGCATGATGGTAAAATCCTTAATACCATGTATGCAAATATAAGGAATGATATATAAACTTTGAATGTATACATTAAGGCATTAAGAAAAAGTGTATAAGCAGGAAAATAGGCTTATGCTAAGTCCAACTTGGCATACATCCATCTTCAAAGTTTTGGTGATCAAATCAAAGAAAAGGTAACTAAGCTTTACACACTCACTGACAACTTTCTAAAATAAAATAAAAAGCTAGATACCATTGAGCATACAATGAAAGCACTTCATAACAACATTAGGGATTTACAAGAAGAAAATGAGAAACTTTTGAAAAGATTCACTCTTTTGAGAGATCACTTATCACCACAGATAACATTGCTAGAAAATTAGCTGGAGGAATTCTTGGCAACAAAGTCCTCATATGACAAGTTTGTGGCTACAAATTTTAACACAATAGAGATAGCCACATATGCCTTATGTGAGCTAATTAGTGTATCTAATGTACGAAAAGATATTTGGAAGAAACACCTTGCGCAGTTGAGGAATGATTTCAGTGATTGTTTCTCCAAGTTTTGATGCAACTACCATTTTTTGACATTTATTTCTCTTTTCCTTTTATTGGTACCTTTGTCATTGATGTCAAAGGGGGAGAAATATAGAAAATTGTAATTGTAAGGGGGAGAAATAAAGAAAAGTGTAATTGATGGTTATATTTTGAAGTATAGTAGTAAGTTTTGAACCAAGAAAACTTTGTAATCAGAGTTATAAAGGATGTAATCCTCTTAAAACATGAATACAATTTTTTTTTCTGAGTTATGGTTATTTATTTTGATTGGTATGACAACATGTTTGGGACTTAGCCAAATTTCCCAAAATGTTGCCATCAATGCCAAAGGGGGAGATTGTTGGCAATATTACCAATCAATTAGATAAGGTAAGTTATATGGTTGTCATTTATGATAACATATTTTTTTTGTATATTAGTCATGATTATTTGTGAAGAAAAATTGTCTAAGTATTAGACAGTGTTATAGTAGCATGACAAGATTTGATGATAGTAGAATATTCCCTTGGAATGTTCTCTTACACAATTAACCAAAGATGCATGATGTCATCCTAATGATGCATACAGGTGTTCATGTCTATATGATTAATCAAGTTCAATTTATGAAGCAAATAGTGATGCAATGATGATACAATGCAGAATAGAGCATGTCAACAGAATGTGTTAAACAACTTGAATAATTGCTTTAATTATTAATTCTCGATGAGCTGACTAAGGAAGAATTTACCAATATGTTTGGTATAAGTAAAGAACTTCATTTGCAAAGTTAGAGTGTAATATGAATGAATGAATGCCATGTGAAGTAATGATATGTGATGCAAGATATGATGTAATTTGATATATGCACAGTTACCCTTTGTGTCAAGCTCTGACAATCTGAAGAATTATGAAGTATAGCAAGTAATCCAGTTATGCATAGTTACTAACATTTAGAAGATTTGTGAAGTATAACAAGTGATCTAGTTTTGTATGTATATCTATTATCTTGAAGAACTTATTTTTATAGTTGCATGTTAGGGTAATGGGCTCTTCTTGCACACATTTTTATACTTCTAATAGATTTGAAGTAACTCCTAATGGGGTTGAGGCTTCTAACAAGGCTTAGTCTCCTAATAGGGACTCAAGACACTATAAATTCTTCATAGACTCCTAACAAGGTCAATATCCTTAACTGGATTCTATATATAGTGAACCATCTTGTAGGTTCCATCCCCACTAGGGTTTCCCCTTGGCCAAGGTTTCCCTAGTTAACAAATTATGGTATTATGAGTTATCTTCTTGTATGGTTGTTTATTTTTTTTAGCACTATTGGTTCTGTCTCTTATGCATGTGGAAAAGAAATTAATAAAATTTAGTTGTGGGAAAAAAGATTGAAAATACTAATTCACCCCTCTTAGTATTATGTATTTCTAACAATTATTTTCTTTAATATCTCATTACCTTATCTATGTCATTTGCTTTTGTAATACTTGGTCAAAATAGGAATTCATATAGTTGCATAAATAGAGTGCATTCATTATGAAATAGAAAATACCCAAAATATATCTCTTTTGTGGTTACTTTTCAAATAATAGATCAAACATCTTATCCAAAATTGGTTGGAACTAGCAAAGGCCTCCTTGTGAACATACACATTTATCTTCAATTGAGTGGATTCCAATAGTTCACAAGATTACTTGAAACCTTGGAGGTGACCCTAGATCAACTTTTCAAGAGAGTTCGAAAGGATTCTTGTCATTAAGCATTTTTTAAAATGATAGCTTAACAATGCCGAGGGGGTAGACTGATTCAAGATCTATTATTTCTTCAAACATAAACCATATTTGGTAGCTTCACCATAAACCCTTATCTCAACTCAATGTTATATCAATTCAAAAATTTCACTGCAATGTAATATCAGATCTAATATCTAATAACATAAATGAAACATGGTTAGCACCAAGGAGGAGGCTGCCCCTATTTCCCCTCCATGTAACCCCAGGAAAAGAAAGGCAAGCCAGGCCCTGATTCAGGAAGAAGCCTAGATTCTCGAAACCAATGGCCCTGTCTCACCCATATCCCCACCTAAGGAGATGAATGAAATTATGGTGGAAAGAAGTGGGGAGGTGGTAAGGAAGAATATGAGGAGGGCTTGGAGAAATTTCAACATGGACACAACTAGGCTGGGTATTGTCAGAGAACTGGAGAACATCTAGGTGTTGGAGGACCTTGATGGTAGAACCCACTATGATGAGTTAATTGACCCTACTATTTTGGTCATCTTTGACAACACACAAGAAATTGGCTTCAATTTCCTAAATAATGTGAAGAATTGCTTGGTACACAATTTTTCATTCTATCAAATGGTTGTTTCAGGAAATTGAGGCCCTTAAGGAAAAGAACAACTAGGACACCAATCAAAATACCCGCAGGGTTCAGGAGACCACAAGAAAGAATAATACCTAGGTTGGTAACTAGAACATCCATAGCAGCCAGGACACTAGGGATAGACAAGAGGACATACTCTCGTTGATTGAATAGAAAGTCCAGAAGTTCAAATCCATCCACTAGGTGCTAACTAAACAAATTGTGGACACCTTGCACACTCTGAATGAGAATATTGTCAACTTGGGTGACTCTCTGATGAGAGATAGCTTAGGTAGGGACATTTTATAGAGGACTAGGATGGATTTCAGGTAGGTGGAGTTTTCTCAGACTAAAGCTAGGGACCAAGTGAACAAGGCAAACTAGGTGGAGACCCAGAATAGGAATCAAGAAGGAGCAGATAGTCAGAAGGACAATGAAGCTATAGAAACCCTGTAAGACCTAGAGAAGGACAACCAATAGTCTACTTCACTTTTGGTTTTGTTCTTTTTTTTGGTTTCTAGCCTTTTCCTCCTAGCCCCAGGCCTTTTGTCAATTTTTGGCTTTTAGCAGCAGTCTCTTGTTAGTTGGACTTTTTAATTTTCTTTCTATTTTGATGTAAACTTTTGGGTTTTAGGATCCTTGTAAAACCTGTTTTACTTAATCAAAAACATAAATGAAACATGTAAGTAATGAATCAACACATAACACAAATATTTTCTAATCTATAAACCCTCCTAGGTAAAGGTAAAACGAGGGTGGGGATGACACCTACAAAATCTTCACTGCTACAACAATAAAGTGTGCTTGTTAGGGCTACAAAGTTTGAACACTTCTCATGATCTATCTTGTGAGGAGTCTACCCTATTAAGATCTTACAAGACTATTAGGTCTACCTTGATTAAAAGATTTTAACTACAAAATCAATTGAGCACTATGTTAGAAGATTTATGTTGGACTATTAGGACCACTCTCTTAAGATCTTTACCCTAAAACACCTATTGAAATGAACTAATACCTTTTTTGGTATGTACTTTGGATGGTAATAATAGACCACCTCTTTCCAATATGATATCACCTCTTTGTGATAGATATACTTTATC
The DNA here is from genome assembly GCA_028749045.1 of Cupressus sempervirens. Taxonomy (NCBI): domain Eukaryota; kingdom Viridiplantae; phylum Streptophyta; class Pinopsida; order Cupressales; family Cupressaceae; genus Cupressus; species Cupressus sempervirens. The sequence continues at coordinate 717,428,416 of CM053785.1, read as the reverse complement.
TCCTTGTTGCACTACTTCATTACCTCATTGCTTCTTAACTCTTAATTTCATTGAATTCACCTACAACTTTGTATTCAAAGTTCTAAATCACAACCTCTATAAATTAGGTCTAAAACCCTCAAATAACTTTTTGGTGAAGCTTCTAGATTATGATCAATGATCTATATTCAAATTTTTTTTTGCTTAGTCTTTGTAATTTTTTGATTGTTAACTACCTTTCATAGGGATTTATGATCCTCAACTACCTACATAATTAACTCCTTGCTCTCTAAAATATGCTTCCAGCTCAACAAAAATGGTTTACATCAATGTTTTTTCTATTCAAAACATTAATACAAAAAAAATTTAGTCAACACATATACCTTACTAATGCTCAATGTAAACTAGTTCTTCATGCTATCCCCCAACCTTAATTGTCCTTGGCTCTAAATGCTTTTCTCAGTCTTCGTATCACTCAACTTATGTTACATTGTGAATAACTTAACAACCATTGGAGTACTTGATGACACTAGAATTTCTTAATAGTAACAATTGCTCAACATCAACTGAGTATTTATATTCTCCTTTATATAACATTACTTGTCCGATATATAATTACTTGGCCATAGTGTTGACTTTATAACTCTTCCTAGGAAATGACTAAGTTTTTTGCACTAATTGAAAATGCTATATTTTCTTTAGGGTCAAAATTTTTATGGTGTATAATGGGCCAAATAATATTATGGATGAGTCCTTATGCAATATTCTTCACAAAAAACCTAACCAAAAAACTTATTTATGAGTACTTATTATCAAATACATAGAGTTAAGGATGAAAACTTGCATATTTCAATTGTTCAAGCAAAGAAAATAATTTCAAGATCATGTGTAATAAAGGATGAAATCCCTTTGGCTAAAAGACATTCTCATCAATTTCATAATTGAACTTCATGGTTGTGAACTTCATAGTCATTAATTTTTCACACTGTGACAATGGTTATGAGTATTACAAGCATTTGTATTCCAATTGGAAATAGTTTTTGTAGTGACATAATGCAATTTTATACAACCCCTTTTAATATAATATATTTCTATAATTTTTATGCATTTTGTGAACCTGATTATTGTAGTTAAAAATTACAATTTTGGTGCAGTCTATGTTATCTTAATGCCATTATATTTATTATTATTACAATATAGTGTAAACTATTTGTAGACCTATATGATAGAGAAAATCTTCTTGATTTTTTAACAATATTTTGGAACTAATCTATATACTAGGAATTTTTGTTAATGCAATTTTTTTTTGTAATTTGCATGTAAATGTTAGTGTACAAATATGAAAGAATATTTTGGTCTTTCTCAAATCCTACTTAAATCCCATAATTCTTATCATGTTAGTATTCATGCTATTATTTCTGTCAACCACCATAGCATTAATGCCAAATCATTGAAGATGGAAATAGATGATCGATGGAGAAGACTAGGGATTATTGATTGATAAGGAATCTTTGAAGACCCTAATATGTCAAGAAGAACATAAAATGTTTTATTTCATGGGATTATTTCTTGAATAAAAATAAGTGTTTGGCATTGTGTGTCCACCTCGTGTTCTATTAGCTTGATGATGATTCTAATAGAACTAGGATGGATATGTTATGTTTTTTATCACTAGATGGATATTAGACTATACATTTTAAAGGAAAACTTCCACTTTTAGATGCATACTACTGCTAAAACAATCACAAATTAGAAGATGGAGTAAATTAAAATCTTTTAGGATTTTCTATTTAGATTTTAAATATTTTTTAAATATTGTTTTGGAATTGATTTGAATCAAATTTTCTTTCTCCCACAAAACTAGTATCTTATTGAAAACATCATTTTGAAAGAGTGACACTCTTTTCATAGAACATGAATTTTTTACTAAAATAAATATCAATGTGATTATGTCAAATTTAATTTTTTAACATCCATATCAAGAGACCAAAATTGGCTTCATGACTTTATCCCTAGTATTTCATAATTTATTAATGTTTGAAGTTGACTCAACTATAATTTTGACATACATTCTTTTTATAGCTTGTAACTTATTGTGTATTTGTCAAATTTGAAAAAAATGATAGAAAGAAAATGTCAAAATGAGGAGTACAATTATTTTTAGAAAAAAAATTCTCTTGTTTACTATTTTTACATGAACATCAAGCACTAAACTCTATTTTTTAAAAGAAACTTACATTTGATTAATGTCAAAAAATATGTACATAATAAACTCAAAATTTATCAAGTCTATTGTGATTACTTGTGTTATGAAAATGCTCTTGTCTTTATAATTCTATTTAAGCCCTCTAATTCAGCCTCAAACTCATGAAATCTTTAGAAATTTCTTGATAGTTGCAAAATAGGCTTAATTAGAGGGTTTCAATAGAAAGTACTTATTGTAGTTCCATAATACACACCCTATTTTCAATCTCACAAATGGGAACCCTCTTCTTTATTTTTTCCTTACATCTTTTATCTCCTTTTTTTGTTAGATTAAGTTCATTTTTGAGGGACCTCGACATTTATGAAGCTCTATGTGATGTTAGGTAGGTTTCTAGGTCAGTTTCATTAATTTGATTTTGTGCCAATTTACCAATTTTTGTCTAAGTATTTTTTTCATTTTTCATTTTCATTCCTAGGACATGATGGTGACCTTTGGGATCCATTATAGTTAACATAGATTCATAAATGAGATCATAACTAGGCTGATTTAGTCATTGTGTTCGATAAAGCACTATTGATAATGACATTGTATGTGTAGATTCAACATAGGCACTTTAGGAGTTCAGATTGAAGAATCACAAGGAGCTCAAGTCCATGCCAATGCTAGAATATAGGAAAGGCATGAATCATCATAAAAATAAAAAAAATACACATGAGTGCTCCCAAACCCCATTTGATAAAAACCTAAAAAGCATTTCAAATTTGGAAACTTTGATTTTTGGGCAATTTACTCACCTTGGGACCTTACAAGGTCACAATGGTGCACATGTGCAAAAATGGACATAAATAATCAAAAAAATTAGAAATAAATACACAAGAGCGCTCCCACACCCCATATGAGAAAAAACTAAAAAATAATTTCAAATATGGGAACTTTGATTTTTTGGTGATTGTGCACCTTACACATGTGTGTAGGTCCTCAAGGTGTGCAGGTGCATAGGTCCACAATTTTGAAGACCTAGAGTTGTGCATGTGTAGGTCCCCAAGGTGCACAAGTACATAGTTTGTATTTTTAAAGTCTTGGAGTTTCACACATGCAAGGTCCCCAAACTATGTCCCCTAGGTGCTCAAGTGCATGGGAATGAAGGTGCGCATGTCCATAATTTTAAAGTCTTGGAGATGCACATGTACAAGACCCCTAGGGCCCCCCAAGTGTGCACATAGGTCAATAATTTTGAAGTCTTGGAGATGCACATGTACAAGGTCCCCAAGGTGCATAGGTGCATAAGTTTGATGTCTTGGAGATGCATACATCCAAATGTCCCCAAGTTACATAGGTTCACAAGCATGTAGATGTGATGATTTCAAACAACTTACAGTTATGCCACTAGTTTACTATTACTTTCTAAATTTGACATTTTCATGCACCAAAACCACTTTTTTTGAGCTCAGTGGTGGTTAACTAGTAGATATGCATAGAAGAGGTTAAGTTCCTATTTTTGGAAGGCTCTTAAGCTCTAGCTACCACTCAAAGATGTCTCCCTTCTATCTTTTTCTTCTCTTTATAGTTTTGATTCATGTAAAGGCCCATGCACCATTTTATTGATAAAAACAAGAGTGTAGACCTACTTAGCTTCATATTAGGGGTTAGTTTATATATATATATATAGTTTTAACATACTCGTTGCATGGGAAAATTTGTAGCTCCAAAAATCACATGAAGGAGAGGGTTCACTATATATATATATATATATATATATATATATATATATATATATATATATATATATATATATATATATATATATATATATATATATATATATATATATATATATATATATATATAACAGTTTTAGCATACTCTTTGCATGGGAAAAATTGTAACTCCAAAAATCACATGAAGGAGAGGGTTCACTATAAATACAAGGATATAATAGGTATAAGAGGAGTAACTAAGAGGGGAGGGGTGAATCAGTTACTACTAAAATAAATCCCAGATCCCTTAGATGTCAGTATAAAATACAAACTAAAAATTGAATATTGTTGATGCTCAGTAAACACACATAAAATGTTGTAACTTGGTAAGTGCTTGATAAATGCTTAACCTACAAAATTTAGATGTTATCTATAATTAAAATTACTCTAACTTAGTTGCAAACACATAAAAGAAAATAACATGAACACATTTGACACTGGGATTTAATGCGGAAACCCAATTTGGAAAAAACCACCAATTGCAACTAGTTATTGTTTTCACTCTTCTAAAATGAGCCCTATAGGAGCCAAGCTTTTTAAAGGTTACAAAACATAATGTTAGGTGTGACCCTATTAGAGTTAGGAGTAGCCTTGTTAGAGGTCTTTTGACAATTCAATAGAACTGCCAGCTTGTTAGAGGATTTACAAATAGCTATTAAGCCAACTCCATTATGAGATTTAGATCACTGGTACAATGGTTAGAAAGTAACAAGGAGGTGACCTGATTTGATTGCAACTGAATTGTTGATTACAGATCTCTGTTCTAGCTTGTACTTGGTCCTTCCTGATCGAATATAGCTTTTTTTTTTCCATAAGGATATTATGCTTATCCTTCAAATTTACTTCCTTTTCTCATCATTGAATCTTCAATCACATCTTCATACTTTCACATCCTGTCACACTTTGAAACCACAACTTGACCTTATACTTATATCTTTCATATTGTCAAGTCAGCTCAAATACAACTTAGAATAATTACTATTCATCACCTTAGTCAGCTAGAATCAATAGATAAATCAATTAAGCTTAATATGCCAAAATAAGAAAATCCTTTGTTAGCTAACCCAACTCGATAGAAACTAACTTAGAAATGTTTTCCTTTGTTAACCAATAGAAGCTTGGTTAACACTACAAACTTGCAAAAATCCTTTGGTGACTGAGTGAGCTCAATTAGCACTAGTTCCATCCAACTTTCCTTCATTAACCAAGTGAGCTCAGTTAACACTCATCATCTACATACTTTTCTTAGATGCCCAAGTGAGCTTGATAGACATTGCCTTCTGAACTAGGCAACCACAAGAATGCTCGATAGACACAGAAAACTATTTTCACTACTCGAGTGAGCTCGACATATAATGACTGATAATGATATGACATTTGTGTAATATCAAATACAATACACAATTAATGAATTATATCCAACAATATCCCTATTTGGCATTGATGGAAACACAACATGTCATAACACAATGAAATTTTGGATTCACTCTTGAGAACTCCCTCTATTAGTATGAGCTCTTCCTTTCATTGGATTGTTCCTCTGTCTGCAAAAATTTTTGCCAAGTTCATTTAGAACTTTCTCCCTCTTACAAAAAACTTCTCCTTATTTGGAATGACAATAAACTTTTCCTTCTTTTAGTTCCTTATTTATTTTGATTCCAAAAATTTCTCAGAGATATTAGAGTAAACTTCTCCCTCTTTGAAAACACATGTCAAAGACAACAATTTTATTAATACCAATGTACGTTAAGTACTAATTCATTTGCAATATGCCCTTGTCAATTCAACACCAACTAATTGATCTTCAACTTGGCTCTTATTGATGCATCACTTTTTGGAGTAATTATTTTGTTACACGTATTAATTAGATCATCTTGATTTAGTTAATTTAGTTATTGCTCTAGTTACTTAAGCTCTCTTAGGTGTATATAATTAATATTTTATATTAATTATAATGTTCAAACCTAATTTTCTTTCCTTTAGGGTTTTTTTCACCTTAAAAGGTTGAACCTTTGTACTTTTATTTTTTCAATAACTTGGAATACATTTTTCTCTCACTTCATGGAGAATTTCCAAGCTCTACTTTTTCTATTTTTCTAGTTTCTCTTCATTGCAGGATATTTGTATGCACATGTTCTTAAGGATTTATGATTTAGTTTTCTCAACTTCTACATCACTAATCTTTATTTACTGAGCTTCAAATAGGGGAATGACCCCTACCTTACCTCTTAGATACATAAATGCATCCTTAGGTAATGGCTTGGTGAATATGTCTACAATCTATTCTTTTGTATTAACATATTCCAATCTGACTTTTTTATCCCACACCAACTCTCTTAAGAAGTGATATTTTATAGCAATGTGCTTTTTTTTGGTATGCATAACTGGATTCTTTGGTATATTGATTGCACTCGTGTCATCACAATATATGACTATTGGATCCTTGATCTCTATCTTCATTCCTTCTAACAATTGTTTGAACCAAATAGTGCTAGAACAATTAGCTACTACTGCCACATATTCTACCTCTACTATGGATTGAGATGTACAATTTTGCTTCTTACTTGTCAAGGACACTAGCCTTTTGCCAAAAAAGAATGCTCCACCACTAGTGCTTTTTCTATCATCAATACTTCCTCCCCAATCAGCATCAATAATTACTTTTAAGTCCAAATTGCCTCCAAGTTTATACCATAAGCCATATTCTTTAGTACCTTTAAGATATCTCATGATTCTCTTAATCACGATCATGTGATTTTCCTTAAGATTTTCTTAGAATCTTGCCACTATTCCAATTGCTAGAGCAATATTAGGCCTTTTATTACTACACATTGCAATTTTCTAATCATTGATATGTGATCTAATCTACTTCTTTGGAATCATCATTTTTGGAGAGCTTATGTCTAGTAGACATAGGGGTTCCAACTAGTCTTGAATCTTCCATTCCAAACTTTTTTAGTATCTCCTTGATATACTTAGATTGAATGATGTAGATACCATTTTTGGTCTATTGTATCTACAATCCAACAAAGAATTTTATCTCACCAAACATGGACACCTCAAATTCAATACCCATTTCTTTTGAAAATGCTTTGAATAAGTCATCATTTCCTGTAAATAGAGTATCATCAACAAACATTTTTACCAACACAATCTTCTTGTCTAGTCCTTCCTTGATATACAGACTATTGTTATTATTTATTCTTTGAAAGCCAATTTGTACCAAGTAATTATGAAATCTTTCATACCAAGCTTTGGGAGCTTTCTTGAGACCATATAATACTTTTTGTAACTTGAAAACCATATCTCTTTCGTTAGGATCTACAAAACCTTTTGGTTGTTCAATGTAGACTTCCTTATCAATAATTCCTTTCAAGAATGCAAATTTAACATCCATTTGATACACTTTAAATGCTCTATGTGTTGCATATGCTAGTAAAGTTCTAACACCTTCTAGTCTTTCTATAGGAGAAAAAGTCTCACCATAATTAATACCTGCTTCTTGAGAATAACCTTTACACACCAATATTTCCTTATTTCTTGAAACTTTTTCATCTTCATTTAGCTTATTTTTGAATAGCCACTTTATGCCAATTACATTCTTATCCCTGGGTCCAAGAACAGGAGTCCAAGTTTTGTTCTTTTATATATGTTCTATCTCTTCATTCATTGCTTCAATCCAACTTTCATTTTCTAGAGCATCTTTAACATTTCTAGGTTCAAATTCAGCAAGTAAACATGTACCTCTTAATTTTCTTCTTGTCATTGTTCCATCAGATTTGTCTCCAATGATTTGATCAGGTGTATGATGCCTTCTGGCATATCTTGCTAACATGGGCTCTTTGGGATTTGAATGAGTTCCACTATCTTCATATTGAACTTTAGTTTCAAGATCAGGTCCTTCTGTCTATGACTCAAGTCCATAAACTCAGTTTGAACTAGCTTGGTAGCCTCTATCTATGACTCAAGTCCTTCAAATAGTAACTTAGGTTGCACTGTCTACAACTCAGTAACTATTTGAGATTTTGGGGACTCAGGAGATGAATCTTCCTTTCTTTCAAATAGATTTGGCACAGTATTAGGTTCATAATAAATAAATCTTCTATAATCCTCTAGCTCCTTGTTACTTTCTTCTTTACTCTTTTTTGCAAACTCATCAATTCTAATATGTGCACTTTCTATTATTTTATGAGTAAACAAATTCAAACATTTGTATGCTTTACTTCTCCAAAAGTATCCTAGAAATATGCCTTCATCACCTTTTACATAAAATTTTCCTTTTCTAGACTCTTTCAAGATATAACATTTGCTACCAAATACTTTCAAGTAACTTACATTAGGTTTGTAGCCATACCATAGTTGATAAGGAGTTTTGTTTGAATCTTTCTTCAACTATACTCTATTCAAAATATGAACCATAGTGCTGATAGCTTCCTTCCAATATTTGAGAGCAACATTCTTTTCAATCATTAGGGTTCTTGTACAATCCATGATAGATTTGTTTCTTCTTTTAGTGATACCATTCTGTTGTGGTGTACTAGTGGCTAATACTTGTCTTTTTATTCCTCTTTGAATGCAGAAATTATTGAATTCATTAGAGATGAATTCACCACCTCTATCTGATGTTAAGAATTTCAACCTTTTTCCAATTTTTTTCCTACTCTTGCCAAATACCACTTGAATTTTTGAAAGGTTTTTGATTGTTCTTTTAGATACATTATAGTCATCATTCTAGAATAGTCATAAAAATAAAGTATGAAAAATTTTTCTCCACTATAGCTCTCTATACCAATATGTCCACATTAGTTTATATGAACAATTTTCAAGACTTCTTTTGACTGATAGTTTTTGCTTTTGAAACTAGACTTTCCCATCTTACCAATTTGGCAATTCTTGCATAGTCCCATATCAGTTTTCTTCAAACTAGGAATACCTCTTACTCTTCTATGTTTGCTTATCTTAACCAAATTATAAAATTTTACATGACATAGCTTTTTGTGCCATAACCAACTTTCTTCTACTTGAGCAATAAAACATGAACAATCACTAAGATCAATATAAAATAGATTACTTTTTGTTTGATTGCCAGATCCAATTGGACTTCATTTTCTATCCAGTAGTTTGGCTTGTCCATTCATGAATTCTACCTTGAATCCAATGTTATTCAAATGTGCCACACTTTGTAGATTTTTTAGATTATGCTTTAGTCCTTCAACCCAATAAGCATTGTCGCATACAAGTTCTTTAGTCAATAAAATACATCCTTTTCCTTTTATGTTGCAAGGTTCATTGTTTCCAAATCTCACACTACCTCTATCATAATATTCCATGTGCTCAAACTTTGTTTTGTCTCCAATCATATGATGTGAGTAGCCACTATGAATAATCCATATATCATTTTTTCTAATATGAGATATAAGTGTCATCTTATCTCCTTCATAATCAGATTCATCTTTCATAGAAATATATACCATTTCATCTTCACTGTTATTATAATCTTTAGCTATAAAACAAGATTTCTTACATTTTTCCTTATAGTTCTTGTAGTTCTTGGAATCCTTCTTGCCTTTATGCTTATTGCTTTTCTTTTCATCCTTGATTTCCTTATTTGGACATCTTGCAGCAATGTGACCAATTTCTCCATAGGAAAAGCAGATTAGAGGAACTTTACCTTTGTACTTTCCTCTGCCTTTGGAATACTTCATTGCAAGTAGGGCTTCAAAAACTTCAAGATCACTATCTAAACTTTGTTCTGATGTTCCTTCTTCTTCACTTCCCGATTGACTGGACTTTGTTTCTCACCTTTTTCTTTGAGTGAGAGTTTAACTTTAAAAACAAAATCAATAACCTTTAAATTAGGAACATAGTTATCAAAGTTATCTAAGTCAAACACTGTCAATCTTCCAACTAGAGCATCCAAAGATATTTTATTATTTGGATCACATCTGATCTCTTAAATAGAATATACTCTAATTGCATAAATAGGAAGAAGAGTTCAAAGTACCTTGCTTACAACTATTTTCTCTTCAATGTCTCCTTTGGATGCTTTGATTGCACTTACACTTGCTTTGATCCTTTCCACATATTTTGCAATGTTCCCATCTTCTCTCATTTTGTCTAATCAAAATGACCTCTAAGAATTTTAGCCTTAACTCTTCTTACATTATCATCTCCTCCATATATGTCTTTTAGCTTGATCTACATCTCATGAGATGTCTTGTAGTTTTTGACTTCATCAAATTCAACATAACTAAGAGTAGATGCAATATCAATCATCATGATGTTATGATTCTTCTTTTCAGCAATATCTTCAATAGATAATGTTCCAATGGGAGTCTTGTATTCAATATCAAGATATTTGCATCCAAAGTCACTGATGACAGCCAAGTGTAACTTCATAAGTCCTTGCCATGCCACACAATTATCTTTATTCAGCTTGGGAATCTCTCTTTTATAAGACATCCTGATCTTTAGCTTAGGTCCTTGAAACTTTCTTTGCAAGCACCAAATGCTCTTATACCAATTGTTGGAAATTTAAGAGTAACTAAGAGGGGAGGGGTGAATTAGTTACTACTAAAATAAATCCTAGATCCCTTGGATGTCAATATAAAATATAAATAAAAAACTAAATACTATTAATGCTCAGTAAACACACATAAAATGTTGTAACTCAATAAGTGCTTTTGGTAAATGCTTAACATACAAACTTTAGATGTCATTTGTAATTAACATTACTCTAACTTATTTTCAAACACACATAAAAGAAAATAACATGAACACATTTGACACTAGGATTTAATGTGGAAACCCAATTTGGGAAAAACTAGTAATTGCAACTAGTTAATATTTTCACTCTTCTGAAGTGAGCCCTATTAGGAGCCAACCAGCTTATTAAAGGCTAAAAACCACACTATTAGGTGTGACCCTATTAGAGGATTTAAGAACCTTGTTAGGAGTGGCCTTGTTAGAGGTCTTTTCACAATTCAACAGAACTGCCACCTTGTTAGAGGATTTGCAAATAGTTGTTAAGCCAAATCTGTTAAGAGATTTAGATCACTGCTACAATGGTTAGAAAGTAACAATGAGATGACCTGATTTGAATGCAACTAAATTTCTGATTACAGATCTCTATTCTAGCTTGTACTTGATCCTTCCTGATCAAATATAGCTTTTATGCTCTATTAGGATATTCTACTTAGCCTTCAAATTTGCTTCCTCTTCTTATCATTAAATCTTCAATCACATCTTCATACTTTCACATCCACTCACACTTTGAAACCACAACTTGACATTATACTTATATCTTTTGTATTGTCATGTTGGCTCAAATATAGCTTAGAATAATTACTATTCATCACCTTAGTCAGTTGGAATCAATAAATTAATCAATTAAGCTTAATATGCCAAAATAAGAAAATCCTTCGTTAGCCAACCCAACTTGGTAGAAACTAACTTAGAAATGATTTCCTTTGTTAACCACATAAGCTCAGTTAACATTGCAAACTTGTGAAAATCCTTTGGCAACTGAGTGAGCTCGATTAGCACTAGTTCCATCCAACTTTCCTTCATTAACTAAGTGAGCTCAATTAGCACTCATCTTCTACATACTTTCCTTCGATGCTGAGTGAGCTCAGTAGACACTACCTTCTGAACTAGGCAACCATAGGAATGCTCGGTAGACACTAAAAACTATCTTCACTACCTAAGTGAGCTTAACATATATTGACTAATAATGATATGAAATTTGTGTAACATTAAAGATAATACATAATTAATCAATTGTATCCAATAGGTAGTTTATATATATATATATATTTATTTTAATAGTTTTGGCATACTCTTTGCATGGGAAAATTGTAGCTCCAAAAATCAACTGAAGGAGAAGGTTCACTATGAATACAAGGATATAACATGTATTCAAGGACAAAACTATGCGATAAGGTATGCTATTAGTGATTTTATTATCTGTGTAGTGATTCCTGTTGGAATCTACATTCTCTTTGTGAATTAATAGTTAGTGAATAACAAAGGAACTCATAGTCTTTTTATTTTAGAATGCTTCTATGATTTTAGTTTCTAGTAGTTAGTCACAATTAGCCATCATTAGCTATTTTGGGCCTCCATTCAACCCATCATTGATAACTGATCTGAGAGATCTTCAATGGGCTAGATTCTTTGATATGGGTTAACACTCTTTTTGGTCGAGTCAATATCTCATGTTAACTCGGGTTGTTCATGTGTTGAGCTAGTTCAATTTCTTCATGTACCAAGCTAGTTCAGTTCCTTCATGTGCTGAGCTGGCTCATTTTTTCTTCATATGCTAAGTTTCATGTTAATGCACATTTTCTACCGAGGTTAACATTTCGTGTTAACCATTTTCTCCATTTCAAAGAGTGACTTTTCTACTCTTTCTGAAATCATGAAATCATTGCTCTTTTCAATCAAACATTTAAGAAATGTGTCAACCAACTGTAGCATGCCATGTGATAGATTCTTGTTGTGCTAGGTTACTTTTGATTGGATGGTGGTCATATTTTTTCATCATTGCTTGGGTCTCTTGCAAAGATATGATGGTTGTTAGATTGTGAAGCATCACTAGTAAATTTTAAAGTCATTTTTTAACCCAATTTTTGACCAAATTTGAAAAACCCATTGGTCTTATTTATTCTGGTCAAAATTTTGATGAAAATCTGGTCAGTCAAAATTTGGTCAAAATTTTGACCAATGGGTTGGGCAAAAACTGTGTTGCCATGGTGCAATTTCCACCTAGATGTTGGTCTAAATTTTGACCAACACTTGGTAGTTTTTGACCATCATTGGTCAAAATACTTGGCAGTTTTTTACCATCATTGGTCAAAATTTTGACCAATGATGGTAAAAAATTGATAGGTGTTGGTCTAAATTTTGACCAACACCTGGGTGCAAATTTTTTTTGACTGGCATAAAATATAAGCTTCTAGTACTATATCCTATAGATGATGATGGCAAGTTTACTAAAGAAATTGGGTAGCTTGCTGGTTAGGATGTCTTGGGTGATGGAAATGTGGCAATTGTCAAGAGCTTAGATGAACACTTGTGTCTTATCATGGAAGAAGTGTAGAAACATAAATATCCATATAAGCTTCTAGTACTGTATCCTATAGATGATGATGGTAAGTTTACTGAAGAAACTGGGTAGATTGCTAGTTTGGATGTCTTGGGTGATGGAAATGTGGCAATTGTCAAGAGATTAGATGAACACTCATGTCTTATCATAGAAGAAGTGTACAAACATAAATATCCTTAAGGATATTTATGTTTGTACACTTCTTACATGATAAGACATGAGTGTTCATCTAAGATCTTGACAATGGCCATATCTCCATCACCCAAGAAATCCAAACCAAAAAGTTGCCCAATTTCTTTAGTAAACTTTCCATCATCATCTATGGGATACAATACTATAAGCTTATATTTCATGCTAGTCAAAAAATCTTCTTGGCCATGGCCTAGTGCAGTATGAACCAGCTGGATGAATGCCACATTCATCCACCTCAATACAATATCTCCTCGAAGAATTGAGTGAGGTAGGAGTCATAGAACACTAATGAAGGAATTGAATCATAATAGCCAACATGCTACAATTTACAAGCCATTGAGGCTGGTAAGCTTTCCTCCTACATTAAAGCCATAGAGAACTGATTCTTGGAAAATAGTCCTCTAATTCCTTGTCAGATTAATTTGAACCAATGGTATCATCTGAGGAATATCCACAAAACTTCTAAAAAACAAAAACCTTGATGATGGATCATAGCGTGTGATCCAAAATGTTGATGAAAAAAAGTTATACAATTAGATTTAGAAATCATAGTGATTGATTTCACCAATGGTCTTCATCTTTGTTGTGGGCTATGGACTGGGAAATTCTTCATTTGGAGAGAAGGTTTCCATCATGGCAGTAACACATAAAATATCTCAAGGGAAAACTGATATAAGTTTCTTGAGCTCAAATTTTTACAGTCCATAGACAAAGAGGCAAGGAAAGAGCTCACACCCTTGAAACTAAGAAAGAAAGTTGCTCAATTTACCAAGAAAATTGTTGATGCTCAAAGGAAATCATTTAGGAGATATGAAATATGGGGGGAGTGGGACAATCCCTATCTGACACTTTTTCTAGAGTATGAAGCTGCATAGATTGAAGTATTTGGGAAAATGTTTTTTTAGGAAATTTTTTGGCCAATATAGTAAATTGTGATGGCACTCAAAGCACTAAGGAGGTCTATCACACCCATGTGCATTTCTCCAACTTATCATATCAATAAGTGCATGCTTTTAAGGTTCATCTTGCCTCACATTTTAGATAGTGCCCAATATAACCCCTCATTTATAATGATAAAAGGGAAGAGAATAAACTTTCACATTCAAATCAAGAGTAATTTCTTGAAACAATTGGTATATTCATCTATTACACATTCTTTATTCTAAATCAAAAAATAGTATTTTATATTTTTTGAACCCTCTACTCAAAATGTTAAACAGGCAGATGTGACAAACTAGCTTCCTAGCAGATTAAAGGTACATTTTCTAAGGTCTTGTAGGTGAAGGTGAAGCTTTCCTAAGTTTTTCCAACATTTCTTAGAACTACCAATTATTAAGCTAGAATTCTAAAAAATTCATAGTTTTAAATGCAATCCCCATTCCATACTCATTTTCTATACCCAATGTCTCCCATCTCAGGTAACTATGATAATTACCAAGTAGAAGGCTCAAAATAAATAGATAGACATCTTTGAAGGCATTATATGTAGATACAAGATGTTTCCCATTTAAAAGGTGCCTATCCACACTATAGAGCTAATCTCCCAACATAGCTCATCTCTGTAAGGCTACTCTGAAAATTGATAGTGAATGGTAGCAATTGAATAAGGAAATATCCAGTAAGCATAAAAAATAAAAAAGAGAAGTACAAAATAAATGAGAAGTGCTTTAAGATTTAAGTGGTACTATATAAAAATTATACCTAACCCACCAGTCACCAGGACAAAATAAGCTTCACATTCAGAGAGATATTCCTATTCTAAGGTACACAATCCTAGTGAGCTGACATCATTATTTCTTGTTAGAGCTTTCAAAAAGGTAACCAAAGTATTAGCTTTATCAAGATTATACAAACATTAATAATGTCATTAATTATTGGTCATTTCATCTAATTTTCTCCACAACTTACAAAGGCCTTGATAACTAACAACATAAAATTAGAGATAGCATCAACATACATTTCTTAGTAAATAGTATGTCTATCTTTAAAATAACATAGTCAGAAGTTAAACTACCATGCACAAGGCAGCCAACAAACCTTTAATAGGATACCATCTCAAAAAAATCTGCAGCATTACAAAACATCCTACCTACATATTTCATTAACTAGTTGCCTTGAATGTTGGGCATCCCTAGATCCTTTAGTCACATTCCCAATCTGGGATAGCAACTCAATGAAGGCATTAAACATATCCATCGATAGAAATGTTAACAAGAGGTTGAAATCATAAAGTGTAAAATAATGGTATCATTCACCTAAACAAAAATGAAATAAAAATATTACTACTTTAACATTTTCTTCTCTCTCTTTGAACCTCTCTATCAGCCTTGGGCAAGCTTGCAAAATAGATTCCATGCAACCTTAGAACTCATTCGCATGCCAAATGAGACTATTAATCTCTCTGAGAAATTAATGAATGAAAAAGATTCATCTCAATACTATTAACATATTCATAGGGATATCACAAAATTGATGTGTTCAATAATTGAAGCAAAGAAAAATTTGGTGTATTGTGCAAGTCTAAATAATGCTATCATTTTATATTTATAAAAACACTTACTGGGAAAAATAATGAAGTGCTCTCCCCTTAGATTACTTCCCATTTAACAAACCAAGGAAAATGTAATAGATATATTTATCAATAAAGAAATAACATCGATGAGAGTAACCATGCCATCTCTTAGCATTCTTAGTATTGCCATTGGCACATAAAGAACTAGGCTACACTTCATAATGCCAAAACCTTGAGCAGAATTCACTGTGGGAAGAAGCAAGTTATGTTTCCTTGGTAGGTGTTAGCTAGCAATCATTTCATATAACATCTTATAAGATAATTCCTAAAGCTAACCACATTTTGAAATGAGATAACAATTGATACATATCATTCAAACTCAATTTATTCCTATTTGTGCATAAAATTAGTAGGTTAGTGTTATGCCAAGAGAATGGAATTTATGCATTCTCTTGACTCTAAAAAAGAGAAAGGGCCATTCTTGTCACTCTTTGGAGGTGAACCATAAACTTTGAAGAGACACTAAGTGAAAATTATTCGGCACACAAAGGTCAAAAAAATGGCAAATGTATAAGACAAATAGAGTCAAAGCAATAATTGAGAAAGGTTCAAAGCACATGCCTCCTCATACAACTTTAATAGCATTTCTAGATGAGATGTTATCACAGCAGACAAACACTTAGCTACTACCCTTTGAACCTTCCAATTGATATTGTCATCATCACTATATTCATTAGCACTATCTCTACATCAACAAAATAATATTCATATGTTGGTAATAAAATTCATAATTACATGAAAATAAAAGACACCATTGTGCAAAAATTAAATTTTCTCAAGAAAATAATTCTCTTAAGCAATTTTAACATACTCATCCTCCTCCGCTCCTAAGAAACCATTTGACATAAGGAAAAATGGAGTAAACCTAAAAAAGATTTCCACAAAAATACATATGGACAATATTTCATACAAAATATTTAATCTTTATTAAAGCTCAATTAGTGTACTCCCAACGAATCATCTACCTAAAGTGCATGCATATATAAACCAACTTTCTCACACAACTTGTTATACAAGGATGGTCATAGTGGCTAAAAATTCCATTTGCCAAGATAGCATCAACAACATTAGGGAAAGTGACCAAATTAATCTCAAGAATCTACAAGGAAAATAAAATTAGAAAAGACAAAACCATAGTAATTTCTACAATCAACAATGTATAAATAGTTACATTTTCACTCTTTCCAAACTTTGCATATTAGTGTACTTTTAAACTAGGTTTAAAAGCTAGTTGATTCATGATCATATTAACAACTTGCCTTAGTTTGAAGATGTGCATGTTCTGGCAAATTAGGCTTCAAAACATCAACAAAAATGATCTTGCTTCATAGATCATATTACACTGCATATAGATTTAAATTGGAAACAAAAGTATAGTAAGTTACAAAGAAGTTTCCTTGTGGTCTCCATAGTCTACCAAACCTTTTAAACATTTTAAAGCTTTTGCACAAAAATGATGTAAACAAGAACAAATCACAACTATTTTCTCATATCATATGGCTTCTTTAGCATGGATTTTTGCATCAAACCCTTTGCTTGGGGGGTACTTAGGCAAGTTTGATGAATCACAAGGAAGTGGCTTTGTAGTGAAGAACTAAAACTCCAAATCAAACAAAAAAAGATATTGTGATATTTCCATCCATACTAACTCATTAGCAACATAATAATCATTATAAAGATGAATAAACATGCATCTAAACATATTTAAAAGATGTAGGTATTTACAATTTAACTAAGATATTAACAATTATTATTATTAAGGTGGTTAATCATATTACCCATAACTGATTGCATGGTTAAACTAAAGTTATACTAACTCTAATCCTATTGAGGCATTAGGTTCTATTATTTAAGTCCCCAATAAAGAATGCTAAGTATGGCTTAGTTAGCTTGTATCTGCATTGACCAAATATGGGGTTTGACTGTGGTAAACCATGACCCAATGAACAATGCAAGAAATGGTTGATATGGTCAATGGGTCACTGATTTCAAATCCAAGTAATTTGCAAAATGTAACACATCACCCTCTATAGTATAGAAAATTAACAATGGTGGAAATGTCAAGTAAAGGCCTATTGGCAATGCAAAGCTCATAAGACTCAAAATTATATTCCAACATGATAGTGTTAAAAAATAAATTGATATATTTTTGGATTCGATTGTGTAAAGATTTTTTACCATCAACATTTCGAATCACACCAAGTGATCCATCATCAGGATGAAGAGAGAAAGAGATGTCAAACAAAATGATAGTGTTCATTTTCTATCCTTCTTACTACCATTCCCAATCGAATTATGGCTTGTCCACACTCTATGGTAGAATAATATTGTCATTGTATCACAACAATGTGAACCTTGTATTTATTGGTAAATGGGGATTATGTATGTAGTCTTCTAAGTCTATGGATGGCTCTTGATAGAAATAGTGAAGGTATATTTCTCTTGACTATACAAAATGACAAGTTATAAATAGTATTATTTTAGACATACTTTGTATACATATGCATGTATTACTTATGTTGATAATACAATAGCATAGCATTGATTATTTCTAAAAGCCTATAAGGTAACAACCACCAATATACCAAAGATAAATTCATTGAAGTGTTTTCCATTCAAAACTCCCTACAATTAATCTTTCAACATTCAGTATCAGAGTGAGGATGCCCTAGGTGAGGGTATCCTAAATGAGATTGAGTAAGCCCTACACAAGGATAAATCAATCACCAATATAGAAGGAATAAATGCTATGTGAAGATTATTAAATCCTAGTAGGCTGTTGAACGCAAAACACAAGCTGCTAGGACTGTCCTTGAAACAACAAGTGGCTAACCTAATATTTATTTTAGAATTATTGTTAGGACCAACAATTTTCACAATCCAAGGACAACTATGATTTTTGTAGGAAAAAGTATGAGGATATCATAGAATAGGTGTATAGATAGAGCAGAGCACAAAATAGATTTGACCATAAAAAATGAATCTATATTTTGAGATAATCCTTGTTCACTCCTATATTTCTAGATGCTTGAGTGCCAAATTTTCAAATCCATTGCAATTGTTTATGTTTAAGCTAAAACTTTGTGCCAGTCTAAAAGTTTTGAAGTGCAATTTCAATATGTTGAGGACCCTAATTTCTAGAAGCTATCTTTAAAGAATAAAGTTAAACATAGGGTGCATAATCAAGGCCAATATTCACAAGCTAATTTTAATTGAGCCCAAATAATCAACATGCCAAAACTTTAATGTTTGGAGCCACAAAAATGTCATTTTCACTATTGTTTTGTTAAGCATATAAATTAAAATAGATAGATCCTTAGAATAGAAATCATAACAGCTCCAAATCTTATTGATTTGATAACCATCATAAAACCTTCTTGTTGAAACCATCTTTCTTTGATGACTTGATCCTTGAAGTTTGGAAGTGCCTTATGCATCAAGCCAACTCTATAATAATCTTTCTTCTTCTCTTAAGCACCTCATTTTGTTGAGGAGTTTATAGAGTTAAAGACAATCTCTTAGCACTTCTCAAGATAATCCTATAACTACTTGGAAGTACACATGCCCCATTATCAAACTTCAATTTAAATCATCACAAAGTTTCTAGTGCAAGAAGAAGCAATGATGCACCATAGTCTTATGGGGAGTAAATCTCATATTTTGAATGAGGCCAAAAATTATTACATAATGCACTATGTATGCTTTCCAAAATTGAATAAGATGGAAAATGCTTCTTAGTCATGGAAAACAAATAAATCCTGCATCACTCTTTTAGCTTTCATTCATATCTAGGAATTTTTTTCCAATCGTACCTAATAATACTTGTTGTCATTGAACATCTAATTTCAACCTCCAAATCAATAAAAGCATAATCTGCTAATCAAGAATTATAGCTTTACTTAAGGAATTTTTATAGGGGAAAAATGTCTGAGGAACCCTCTCAAAGAGCCCATGACATTCAATTTATGTTGTGTGCAACTGGGCATTATTGGCATGTTCCAAAACTTGGTACATGAACTTTTATGGAGTTGTTTCATGCATTAAAGCATGGATGATACAAAATCCAATGCTTTTCTATACCTTATCCTGGCTACTTGAAGCCTCATAGCTTATTTGAACCATTCATTTGTTTCCTTCACTTACTTCTATTTAATGCTTTATCTCTTTGACACACAAGAAATGCATGTTATGTGCTTGTTGTAGTTCCTTGTATTTTTTTGACTAGCTCTATGTTTTCTTAGTCCTCATCTTTCTTCTATATCACGTGTCCAGCTATATTTTCTCCAACTAGTTAGTTTTCTCCATCTAGGATGCATGACTGAGATATTGTAAATAAAGGATCTATCTTTCTGTGGGTTAGGTTTTTTTTCTCTCATCAAGGAGGTTTTTCTAGGATAATAATCATGCCATTCATTATTATGATTTTTGGTATTCTTATATTCTAGTTTTAAAATCTAACACAAAGTACCATATTTCTAGATTAACATTACAACATAGTCAGGACCTAAGGTATGGGTATTATCATTTTTTAAGCATGAATATTTTATTGCATGCATATCTCTTTTGGGATGCATTTGTTAATCATGAATATTTTATTTCACTTATATAGTACTTCTCGATCAGTATTTGTTATTCATTTTTAGTCTTAGCAATTATTGCTTTAAGGTGTTGAGGATTCATGTTATTATGCTTCTAGAAAAGGAAGGAAATTTCACTACTCTTGTAAAAGTAGTGCAATACTTAGGGATTAAATTTGAACTTTTCTACCAATGATCTATCATTTTTTCTAGTGTGATTATATCTTATCTACGGAAAGCTCCTTTCAAAACACACTCTAAAAGTCATTGGCTGCCAGGGAATGCCCATTAGTTTCTTGAATGGTGGATGAACTTATAAGCTTCTCCTTTCCATTTTGGGAATGCTGGGACATTCCCACATTCTGGTGGCGAGTGGGTAGACAATGGTCATAGGTGAAGAAACTCAAAACACCATATCCATGTCCCAAAGATGTCTTTGTGCTAAGAATGAGGGGTTTTAGGTTGGGGACACATCCCTAGATTTCATTGCAATATACCATACAAAGCTAACAAATATGGAGCAAAGGGAGCAAGGAAGACAATGAGAAATTGATAGTAAACGTCGTGTTGATGGTGATTCTGCCAATGGGAGACATGATGATAATAATGATGATGGTGATCATCCAAATGGGCACATAATGATGATAATGATGATGATGCTGATGCTGATCTATGCAATGAGCTTTGGTGTTGAAATGAAGATCAAGAAGACAAAACAAGGGTAGTGGAGATGAAACGAGTGGTGGAAGAGAAACACAACCAACCATCCCAGAGTAAAGCAACTTTGCAACTCTCTTGCTTGTGGATTTTTCATAAGTTAAGGACTAAGATAGTCAATTCTACTAATTTGTATGAATCAAAAGCAGAGAAGCAACAAAAGATATGGATATTGCCTCAACAACTATGCCAACTACGATGGAAATTTCATCTAAAAGGTCTCTTGTTTTCACCTATTCTACCAAAAAAAAAAATTTAATGTCTATAATTGCAAACTAAGATTGTTGGACTACATAAAAAAGTATGTTGATTTAATTTTCTCTTAGACACAACCTGACAATTCCTATTTCTAAAATAGTTTTCCTTTTATATAAGGATTTTCAGTTTTGTACACCTGAAAGTAAAATAGAACTAGTACACATTATGGATTTTCTTGGATTTTTGAATGTGATATTGCTACTAGTTCTTACTGGGACAATATGTATATCCTACAATATTGGCTTGCCATTAGAAGACATTTCATGGAGGTAGCCAATAAAACAGTTCAAATGCCTTACCTATGATTCCACATTTTGAATGCATGTCTACCAAGGTAGTTGCAACTTAAACAAATATATTCTCTTAATGTATCTATTTTGTACATATCTAGCAACCATGGCTTTTGATGACCACATTATGTTCAAGCATCTTGTCAAATAGTTCACATGACTTAGCTATGCTTCCATTTTGTAGGCATGTCTCCCAAGGCAAATGCTACTACTTCATCTAAACTGTCTGAAAAAATCCTTTATGCTTTGATGGATGCTTATAGCTTATCCTAAAGATCTCACTCAGTAGTTATGACATGATCAATCAAGAGGAAATAGTTGAGAGCTTAGAGTGACACAATTTTCAGATGATCATATGAAATGAAATGGGTGTGCAAGTAAAAAGAGACTAGAAAGACATTGTGTATAGATGAAGGCATGAAATGGATGGTTTTGGAGCACTCAGCAGAGACACTCAACATTCAACACATATAATCATTTGAGATCAAATGGGTGTGTGGGATTATATGCATAGTGAATAATAAAGGAGGGAATTGAACCCTCCCTGAGGCTCACACTTGTTGAGGTCCACTTCAGCAATAGCCCTTCCTGTGAAATTGTTGTCTAAAAACTTTCTAATGAGATAATGTGTTATGAGCTCTTTATCAGTGGGATGGAACATGAATCTAGGAGACATTTGTGCATCAAAAATTTTGGTCTAAAAATAGACCAAATAACTGAAATATATGTATATTTTCTTCATGTCAACTTAGTAAATTCCAAGTCATTTTAGTGTAGAATAGCCATATCCCATTATCATGAATGGTCCACATGGTAGTTGATTCTCTTTTGAAAAAAATTGAATGTTCAAAGAATGTTAAAGGTTTTTAATGAGTAATGAATTGTCAATTTTTAAACAAGCTTATAGTGTACATGCATTTGGCCTGACC
Organism: Cupressus sempervirens; assembly: GCA_028749045.1. Taxonomy (NCBI): domain Eukaryota; kingdom Viridiplantae; phylum Streptophyta; class Pinopsida; order Cupressales; family Cupressaceae; genus Cupressus; species Cupressus sempervirens. The sequence goes on along the minus strand of CM053785.1, from coordinate 717,405,833 downwards.
ATATTTAGGCATGCTTTTTAGCTTTAACCTATTTCATGGAATCTCCCAAGGTGATGCTTTATCTACTTTAATGGAAGGATCTAATCAAATTTTCTTCACCTCTTGCAACAATCAAGATTTTAAATTACAAAAGGGTTCAAACGAAACCCAATGAAATCAAAATCAATAATCTCAACTTTCAACATATTTATGGAAATACAAAATTATGAGAAGACAAAGTCAAAAAATCAAAAATGGATGACATAGAGAGATCAACCACACCATTTTCAAGTCCACCAAGTAGTCATAATAAAACATCAGAGACTCTAATAATATATTCAACATATGAGTTAGAATGAATGTGTGGGTGTGCACTATAGAAGAAAGAAGCACTGAAGAATATCTCAATCATGATAATGAACTAGATCTGTCTTCATTTTATAATCAATACATTTATGCCAAGCTGGTTGATATTTGCTAGATAGTATAAACATAGTTTAGGGGAAATTTATCAAAACTAACATAATGTGTGCCCTAGTCATGATAGGGCTTCAAAGAAAATTCAAGTGTCTTTGTAAACAAAATATAAAGTTGTCATATTGTTACTATATTAGGGTTTTAAAAATATAGGACTTGATAGTTTGTTTAAAAAAAGACTTTTCAAGTGTAGCAAAGTGGAAAATCAATCAATCAAACACAAATCATACTTGGATTATCATCTAATCTTTGGAAATTTTATGCAAGAATGTCTATTTCTAATATTGCAAATGTTGTTAATGGCTTTAGTAGTCTAAATTACACCTTAGTAACAATATGTCCCTAATGTCCCATCACCAGGAGATAAATACCCCAACACCATTTGGATGGGATGCAAGTGCAAAATTTTTCCTATGTGAGGACTTCCCAAGCCACTATCGTGAAGCAACATAGGCGTATATGGAGTGCCACCATAGCTCGGCCCTGATTAACACCTATCTCTCAATGCCTTCAATGTTGACTGCCACCCAATCCCTCATCTACCTTTGTGACCTAAGATAAAATTTTAAAAAATCAGTATGAAAACTTAGAACCATAATTTTTTCTAAGATTTAAAATATCATATATGGTACTCTAATTTGATGAAAAAACCCGAGTTTTGTGCATGTGAGACAAAGTAGACAGAGCAGTGGATGACTATGACAATGTTGGTGGTGTTGATAGAAATAATATGCCACATTTCAGAAGTGGCCTTCTTTGCCCCTCTCCTCCACAAAAATGACCTAACATTGTCCCGTTCTTCCACCCTTGGTCATTAGCTGAACCCCTTGACACATTAACAATGAATTAGGGTGCATGAAATAGAACTTTTTTTGTTTTAACATAATGAAGCCCGTGTTGATCAAAATTTTGACCAACATTAGTATGGATTTTTAAAAATGACATTTTTCCTTGCCTATTCTAACCAATTTGACACCATTTTAATAAATGCTCAAAAATTTTGGTCTAAAAATGGGGTCAAATGTACCTATGCATCTTGTAGGTATTTTGAGTGCATCTTAGCCATCCATGGTTATAAAGGAAGATATGCATCTACGGTTGGGTTTTATTCACTTGTTGAGGAGATTTTCACAATGCTTGAGTTGTTCATTCCAAAATGAAGATCTACATTGACGATTCATCTTATATGGGTAAATCAAATCTTTTCCACATGGGTCAACTCTATATTTTCATGGTGGGTTAACTTGCATGTTATCCCATCTCGCATTTTCTTTGACAGTGGTGCAGATTTATTTGTTGCAGCCATGACACGTTACAAGGATTGATCTTTAATGCTAAACAACATCCTTTGGCCTTGTTTGCACAACATCTCTGCATCTCCATGCCTCATTAATGATTGTAATGATCAAATCTCATGGGATTTGATTTCTTATGGCTAGATGCATATGTGTTTGCCCTTCATGTCACTTCTATAGTAGATTGTATTTCATGATCATATTTAGTTCTAATATTCTTTTATTGCTACTCTTTGCAACTTGACTCCATCTTGGGTTGGGGTTTGGACTTCAAGTTAACATCTAAGTTATGCCTGATCTATAAAGGCAAGTTGTAAATACTTTTTTTGGGTTCTTCTCCATTTGTATTTTTGTAGCAACATTATGCTCTACAATTTTTTCCTTTCATGAATAGAAAACTTAACTTATACCTCATCTTGCTAGGCTAATATATTGTGCATTTTATTCCTTGTATATATTATTTCCTTGTTTATTCTTTCATGTTTGCATATCATGCATAGCCTACTATTGAATGTTGTTATGTGAATTTGTTTCCTTGCAACATTTCATTAGTTTTACCTTCATATGAATTTTGAAAGAGTAGATTTAAGCCAAGATTTGTGTATTTGGGTGATTTATTCATGTTTTGTGCAATTATAGGTAGAGTTTTAACCAATATTTCTATCTTGGTGCATCACCCCCCCTTCCCTTTCAATAATTTAATTTCTACCTTCCTTCTCCCTTTTCCTCTCAAGAAGTAGTTTAGGTGCATCCTGATAGTAAGGAAGTCAGCCTTCTCTAGAGATTTAGCCTCAAAGCACAAGTCCCATACTTGGAGGCTATTTCCATGTTACACAAGGTCACATGAGAAGTAGTTCCTTAGGCAAGGGTGCAAACTTTTGTGTCAATAGTTTTTGGCATGCCTGGTGGGACAAACAATTTCAGCCGCATAAGTCCACTAGAAGCCAATCCAATCTTCATGCATTGAGAATTTCGGTGTTATTCTTAGTGAAATCAGCCTTTGGAGGCATTCAATCAAACACCATGGTGACTCTAGTGCACATCTACTGGTTTCAAGATGAAACAGTGTTGGTATGTAAAGATCATTTTTTATCTTTTGTGATTTTCAAATATTTCTATGAAATTGTAGCTTTTATGATGCTCTAACCATGGATCCATTTCAAAGAAATGACTACTATTCCTCCCCTATATCATGAAAGTTTTAGTCCTTAGCCCTCATATTGCCAATTCCAATCTCAGCCCCAAGCTGGTTATAACTAGTATGCTCAAAAATTTTACTACCCTCCTACACCTGCTCCTCTAATCCCAAAATCTCCATATAAAAAACTTGAAGATACAATGTTGGAGTTTGAAAGGAAAATTAATTGCAAGCTCTAGGAGGGGAGTGTGAGAGTATAATAGAGGTTGCATGAAAAAGATGAGCGATTGTTGGCCTGTGATAGGCTACTTGATGAGGTTTCAAGGCAACAAGAGATAGAGAGGCATCAAGAGAAGATGTCATACAAGGCCTATATCTAGCAACAATAAGAAGAGAGGGAGAGATATAGACATTTTGAGGAGAATGTTGCAAGGCAAGTTTTTGCAGCAAGAGAGGAGGAAATGAGCCCACAGTTGGCTCATTTTCAGACCAAGGAAGTAGACACAAACCCTTCTCTAAAATTTGTCATCCCAAGCTTTAAGAAGCCCCCTCTAGTATAAGAACCTACTGCTACAACTTCTTCACTCCCTATGCAAGAAAACTAGTTGGTTCATGAGCCTTCCACCCCTATCACTATTTCACTCTTTAAGGGTGGATCAGTTTTATGGACTCCTGATGGCCCAAATAAAAAAAAATTGGAGAGTGAGATCAAGCCCACAAGGTTGTCATGGAAGTAGTTGTAGCATGCTAAAGAGGCAAAGGAGGTAGCATTTGAGAAGAAGGAAGAAGATTCAATCCCCTTATCTGAAGAGCTTCCCTTGTTTGTTGAGGAGGAAGAAGAAGAAATGATTGTTCCTACCTTTGAGGAAAAAATCATGGCTTTTGAGCCTTTACCAAAAGATGAGGATCTACTACAAGATGAGCAATAAGAGAACCATTTTTTGTAGTAGATAGTCCTCCATGATTTGGTGGATGGAGAAGAGGATCCCAATGATAACTTCATCCTTGAGGAGGAACGTGTTGACATGCATGAGGTTGCCCCTCAACCTATGCATGTTATTGCATCTATAATAGAGGAGATTGATGATGAGAATGATCTCTTGGATGAGTTCAATGCTATATTCTCTTCCATAGATGTTAAATCATCATCTCTGATACATGAGGAGTATGTTCTTCAATGGCAACAGGAGGAGAGTCACACCATACCAGTAGCTCCTGAGGAGATGGATCATGAACACGATGAAGAAGATGTCGAGATTTTTTCTTCACAAGAAGAGGAGCCACTTCCAAATTAGTTGGAAGCTACCATTATAGAGTACAACATGGTCAAGGTTGATAGCTAAGACCCTAAACCATCAAGAGGATTTTCCATTAGGTATCTAGCTTTGTAACAAATCAACAGGTTGCCCCTGGTCATGCTTATTCCAAAGCATGAGGAGGAAGATAAAAAAGAGGAGCAAGTATGTTTTGCTCCATAAGGTAATGCCCCTGTTTTGGATAGATTCATTATTTTCAGCATTGGGAGGAAGGTGTTCCATGTAGCTATATGCTTTTCATACCTATTGATTCACTTGACTGCCCTTATGCATGGAACAAGAAACCAACTTGTGAGGAAGGGAAGCTACTTCAATAAGCCAATCAATTGCTTTGTTTAATTTTTGCATTGAGAATACTTGTACATAGTAGAGTAGGAGTTTTCTAATTTCCAAGAAGTGCACATGCACATTTACTCCTTTTTTAGAATTGTCCTAAGCTTTTCATAGCTCCTCAAAGTTTTTTTTTTTGTTGGTTGCAGGTGGGATAACGTGTTAATTCTTGGTAGTGACTCTATGCCCAATGGATTTCTTAAGGCTATTGGTTTGTGCTTAGTAGGAAAACATCCCCTTTGAGTCACCAAGAATATTGGCCATTTTTGCCCCCATTTAGCCCATCATTGATAACTGATATGAGAGATCTTCAATGAGCTGGATTCTTTGATATGGGTTAACGTGCTTTTCAATTAGGTCAACATCTCATGTTAACTTGGGTCCTTCATGGGCCAAGATAGTTTAATTTCTTCGTGTGCCAAGCTAGTTTAGTTCCTTCATGTGTTGAGTTGGCTTATTTTTTCTTCATGTGTTGAGTTGTGTGTTAATGCACATTTTTTGCTGGGGTTAACATTTCATGTTAACCATTTTCACCATTTCAAAGAGTGACTTTTTTGCTCTTTTTAAAATCATTAATTCACTATTGTCTCTTCAACCAAATATTTAAGAAATGTGTTGACCAACTATTGCATGCCACATGGTAGAACCTTATTGTACTAGGTTGCTTTTGATCAGATGGTGGTCATATTTTTGCATCATTTCTTGGGTCTCTTGTGAAGATACGATGACCATTAGATTGTGAAGCATCTTGTGGGTATTTTGAGTGCATCTCAGCCATCCATGGTTATAAAGGAAGATATGCATCTACGGTTGGATTTTATTCACTTGTTGAGGATATTTTCATAGTGTCTAAGCCATTTATTCCAAAATGAAGATCTACATTGATGGTTCATCTTATTGGGGCCAATCAAACATTTTCCATGCAGGTCAACTCTATATTTTCATGGTGGGTTGACTTGCATGTTATCCCATCCCACATTTTCTTTGGTAGTGGTGCAATTTTATTTTTTGCGGCCATGACACATTACAAGGATTGATCTTTAATTCTAAATGACATCCTTTGGCCTTTTTTTCATGACATCTTTGCATCTCCATACCTTATTAATGATTGTAATGATCAAATCTCATGGGATTTGATTTCTTATGGCTAGATGCATATATCCTTGCCCTTCCTGTCACTTCTACATCAGATTGTATTTCATGATCATATTTAATTCTGATATTATTTTATTTCTGCTCTTTGCAACTTGACTCCATCTTAGGTTGGGGTTTGGACTTCAAGTTAACATCTGAGTTATGCCTAATCTATAAAGGCAAGTTGTAAATACTTTTTCTAGGTTCTTCTCTGATTGTATTTTTGCAGCAACATTATGCTTTGTGATGTTTTCCTTTCATGAATAGAAAAATTAGCTTCTACCTCATCTTGCTAGTCTAATATATTGTGCATTTTATGCCTTGTATGGATTATTTCCTTGTTTATTCTTTTGTATTCACATATCATGTGTAGCCTACTACTGAATGCTATTATGTGAATTTATTTCCTTGCAAAATTTCATTAGTTCTACCTTCATGTGAATTATGAAAGAGTAGATTTGAGCCAAGATTTGTGTATTTAGGTGATTTATTCATGTTTTGTGTAGTTATGGGCAGAGTTGTAACTCATATTTCTATCTTGGTGCATCAACTCCCTTCCATTTCAGCAATTTAATTTCTGCATTCATTTTCGCTTTTCCTCTCAAGAAGTAGTTTAGGTGCACCCTGATAGTAAGGAAGTTGGCCTTCTCCAGATATTCGGCCTTAGAGCACAAGTCCCATACTTAGAGGTTTTTTCCATGTTACACAAGGTCACTTGAGAAGTAGTTCCTTAGGCAAGGGTGTAGAATTTTGTGTCAATAGCCACACGATACCTTTGTAGTGACAAATTGGAGAAGAATATTTCCACACATGGATGATCATAGAAATTTTTCTCATGTGCTCACACTTTCATGGTCACACACTTTTATGAGTTGTGAAATATCATACTATGTTACAAAGTTCTCTTGATAATTGCATTAGGGAGATTATGGTTGCGGTCCTCTAAATTTTGTTGGTTTCCTACCATACCCTTTTAAGATTTAATTCACAGATGCATTGACACAATGGCTTATGTCCATTTAGATTACATTTTCAACAATTTATTTATTCTCTTGTTACCTTATATCTCTACAATTTGATTTACAACTCCCCCCCACCAAATTCCCCTACATAGATTAGAAATTCACATTTGTTTAGACTTGCATGCATCACCATAAAAATGAGAAAATACCAAAAATATTATTTTATACTAAATATTTTCCAAGTATCACATAGTAACAAATTGGACTTCACCAAACCAACAAAGGCCTCCTTGTTAAACATAAATATTTATCTTCAATTGAGTTATCTAGTTGATTGAAATAAAAACATTTGAGAACCTTAAAGTTGATATTTTATTGAAGTTTCAAGAAGGATATTCTCATGAATTTATGTCATTTTCATCATGCAATTATGATGCTCAACAATATTTTTGATTAAAACTCTTGAATTCTGATTGAAAGTACTTTTGATAATAATTGTTTCATAGATTTTACATGGTTAGCAACTTAATTTGGGTACTTTTGATCAAAACTTGGGCCAACCAATTCAATGTAATGTTAATTTACTAACAATCCCATATAAAAAAACATGTATTTGTACCATTCAACACATTTGGAAATTGAAGAACCCATTTTTTAGAAGACATTTGGAAGTGCTGTTTTTTCTATTTTGTCAAATTTTAGAAGAACATTTTGTGAATAAAAGTGACGAGAGATTAAAAAGAGAGAGTAAATAAGACTATAAAGAAACATTGGAAAGATATTATCATAGGAAGCAATCTCTCTCTCTCTCTCTCTCTCTCTCTCTCTCTCTCTCTCTCTCTCTCTCTCTCTCTCTCTCTCTCTCTCTCTCTCTCTCTCTCTCTCTCTCTCTCTCTCTCTCTAATTTTTAAAAGTTATATAATAGTATAGTTATAATATGTTAAAATGATATTCAAGGACCCCTTATTACATGCTAAAACTCTTTAAGATACCCATGGCCCCTTAAGTCACATAAGATCTCTTATTAGGACTTTTTAACACCTATCAAGTTCTCTTAACATCATATTTTAACATTTTGACATAATAAGACCTAATATTTTGGTGACAATTTTGGTCTCATTTGAAACAGTTATTATGACATAATATTTTGACAAAAGAGCCCTTAATATTTCATATTAACACATAATTATGTCTATTATGTATAATAAGGTCTATTATACATCATAGAGTCCCTTATAACATGATAGGATCCATTATTACCTAATATGATTGATTCAATATAAGAACCCTTAGTTTTGTACACTATGACCTATTTTGATATAAGAACCATTAGTTTTGTATATTATAGCATAATTAGGCCTATTATGACCTAATATCACCTATTTTTCTCTCTCTTGAAATATGAATACTTGCTATCTAGATTCCCTTAAGATATTCTATTCATATCCCCTTGATACACTCTTTCTCAATCCCCTTAAGACTATCTCTACATCCCCTTAAGACTCTCCCTCTCCGTAGATCCCCTTAAGGCCCCCCCTCTCTCGCTTTAGATCCATTTATGACTCTCTCCCCCCCTTTTAGTCTCTTCATACTTATTTTATAGACCCCCTTAATAAGGTCTACTTATTTTATAGATCTCTCTCTCTCTCATTACAATTATTTAATATATCCCCCTCTCTTTCTTCCTATATCCCCTTTCTCTTGATCCCATTAAGACTCTTTCTCTCTCACTCTCTCACACACTCTCTCTCTCTCACTCACTCACTCACTCACTCAATCTCATTATAGTTATTTCATAGATCCTCTCTCTCTCTCTCTCTATAATTTTAGTCTCTTTCTACATATTGATACTCTTAAGAGTCTCTCTCATTATATTTTTTCAATAATCCCCTCTCTCTAGGAACCCTTATTACATCATAGTACCCTTTAATATACCTAAGACCCCTTAGAAATCTCCCTCTCTCTCTATCTCTATAGAGTGGTTGATAGGTAGATCTTGATGGACATTTCCATTAAGGTCATGGTATGGGGGATGAGAAGGATGCAGTTGACCATATTTGATAACACTCACACAAACTCTATCAATCCAATATGGGGATATCATGGTCTTCTACTATAAATGCATATTCATCTAGAAGATCCTCATCCAAACTAGTCAATGTAACCTATGTCACCTCTCCTAGAAATTCCTCTAGTCTACAAAATAAATATATGTTTGTTGTACTAAAAATGTAATCTAAGGTACTACTAGAGGATGCTCCATGTAATTCCATACTAAGGAACCCAAAATGATAAGACTAAATGTTATAGACTTTGGTAAATAAAATTTTTGAACATCTTTTTCTTACTAAAATCACTTAATTATATATGTAAAGTCCTATCATGTTCCCATAAACAATGTTAATTGATTTCCTTCCTAAGAGTTAAAATTTATCATCTAATCAACCCAACAAGTTCTCTTTATCAATTCCCTACTTAATTTAATTAATAACATTCATCCTTACTACTTAAGTTAATCCATCTATTACTTTTACATCTACCAATGATTTGACTCTTTATCCATTCTAATATCATTTTTAAATTAGGAACTAATGTTATAATCTATATAATTAAATGAATCTACTTAAATTGCAATAAGGATACATGAAATAGATTAAAATCATCAACCATACATGTAAACCAAATCATCTTCTATTCACTAATTACTTAGATATTGTATTTTATAATATTGTGAAGACTACATGGTTATTTAATGCATTATACACTTATCTAAGTACAAGAAGTATATAATGTCCTAGTATAACTTTAATCATCCTTTGAATTAATATGATATGTTTCATTTATTCCTTCATTTATATTAGAGATATCTTTTACCCTCTTGCATAGCTTTTCATTCCATAATACATATAAATGAATTTTAATTTATTTAAGAATTTACATTACAATATTACATACATCTCTTTCAAATGAAATGTTAATAGGCTTTAACAATCAATCTTCAACAACATCCCAACAAGGATCCATATAAAGTCATCTGTGAAAACTCAAATAGTACCTTGAAAATATTTTTTCACCCAACCACATGGAGTCATAAATGGTCCACTCCCTTGAGCTAGGAGATAAGACCATGATCCACATAGGCTCTAAGTTAATCTAAGGCTTATACCAAAAAATCAAAGTACAAGGGTAACATAAAGCCACATAAAGCATAATGTCTAAAATCAAATGAAAAAGAAAATGGACAACTAGAGGCAAAAACATTTGTGAGAGGTTTGACCACATCTAGGTGAGTGTCAGTGTACCTTTCTATATGTTTGGATCCACCCCCTAGGATTAAGACCACCCTACCACACATAACATATTTTCCATGAGTACTCCAACATGAAAAGGTACAATCTAGTAGTGTTCAGATCAACCCCCTGAGCTAGAGACTTAAAAGATATGCAATGTATCCCTACTCTGAGTACTCCAAAAAAAATTCCATATTTATCTAGTTTAGAGAAAAGCTACAAAATGCCCCACAACTTATTAGTTCATTACTATGATCACTTATTAACCAACTCACATGTAGATCCAACCTGTATAGGGCTCTGGTCTTTGATGCTTAGGATCCCCTAGTAGCCACTTTTGGGCCCCAAAACCTATGGTAAGACACTCACATAGGGTATCTATCCTAATCACATATCCAAAATTAAAATCATAGAAGATTTTAGGGGAAAACATATGTAGGGTCCCATAACCCTAGTCTTAAACCCTAACTCATGCATCAAGCATAACTACATGAAAAACATCATAAAATCAAAATGATGTAAATAAATTCCTTTTATAAGGAAAAACAAAACCCAAAACCCTATAGTGACCCAAAGCAAACCTCATTAAGAATCTAATACAACCATTCACAAGAAAACTAGTTTAGGGCACAATTTTAGGGTCTTATACCCCTGAATCAGTCCACTAAACTTTAATTAATCACATAAGAAATAAGATGTAATAAGAAAATATAGAACACTTTACAAGAAAGAATATCACATATCCAAAAAGTAAATGCCTCAAAACTAGATACAAGATCATAGAAAGGAAACCTCAAAATCTAAAATATTTATTTTAACTTGTATGAGAATGAAACCTACCTCAAAAGGTGTTGGATGTATAACATAAAATATCACACATCCATTTCTTATTCTTGTGCATTTTTTTAATAGATTTGAGCTTGTATTCTTTATACCTACACATTCACCTTATATACCTACACATTTGTTATTTAGAACTGCACATTTGTTAAGTTCACCAAATTTGCACATCTAATAAGAAGATATGTGCATTTGTTCATTATGGTTGCATTTTTGTTATCTATAGTTGCCCTTTTTATTTCTTATTATTGCACTTTTGCTCAAGATTGTTACCCACATTCTAGACTCAACCTTTTCTATATGCCCTTTCTTGTTTTTCATAAGTCCTCACCATTTGAACCTTGAACTTGAACCCCAAGGTTAAAGGTTCAAAGCTTCAAAGATGTTTTTATTAAAAATATGCTCAGCTAGATGTCTAGAGTGTTGTCATTTATGGAAACATGTATTTAGTATTTCATTTATGTATTCAAAGTTAGAAAATTTTCTAAGTGTTATACAATTTGCAGTAGTACAAAGATAGATGTGATGTGTATGGATGCCACACTTTGAATTAACTTATGCATAGTTGAGGATAATGTTATGATAGTGTCATCATGATGTGTTCCAATGTGCAAATTTTTATGGACTATATGACATGAGTTATAGTTAAAATACCAGTTCAGGTATTTAACAAAGAAGAACAAAGCATATCAAAGTTTTTGATTTGTACAAATTAAGGAATTATTTTGGTAACAAAATAATTATTTAGTCATGGTTAGACAACATCCTAAATTATAATTGGGCAAGCTTGTGAGAGAATGAAGGCTGATAGAGCATAATTTTATAATCATCAAGGTATTTATGAAGATCTTATCTTGTGCAGATAAGAGTGAAATGAGTATGAAATGTGCAAGATATAATCGTTGATGTGAACTATTGCAAAGATAGTATATTTTTTGTGTGAGATTATATCGTGTAATATCTAAAGTTGAATTAGAGAAAGTGTAAGATACAACCGTAAGAAAGTATTGTATGTATATCTATTCTTTTGAAGGAACTTAATTGTATAAGTGCATGTTAGGGGAGTGGGATCTTCTTGCGTACATTGTATTTGATCTACCAACTCCTAACAGGGTTGAAGCAACACCTAATAGGGTTGAGGCTTTTAATAGGGCCCAGTCATCTAACAAGGACTCTAGACACTAGATGTACTTCATAAGACTCTTAATAGAGTCAATATCCTTAACATGATTCTTTTGTTTAATGGATCATCTTGTGGGTATCATCCCCACCAGGGTTTTCCCTTGGCCAAGGCTTCCCTAGTTAACAAATAATGGTGTTATGAATTCTCTTTGTGTATGGTTATATTTACTATTCAACATTGTTGGTTTACTTTCATACGCAAGTTATAAAGTAATTAACAATATTTAGTTGTGGGCAAAAGTTTGTAGAATATTGATTCAATCCTCCCCCCTCTTAGTATTATTTATTTATAGAAATTGGTATTAGAGCATAGTTACCTTGAAGATGCTTAACAACTTGAGTAAGATATTTATGGATATGGAATAGTTAAAGATAAATCTTGAAGAAGCTCTTGAGAAAATTGACCTTGTTACAGAAGAAAGAGATAACCTGAAGGATATGAAGATGTAAAAGTTTACATTCAAAAACTAAAAGAAAAGATTGATGATCTAAAATATGGTAGGCAATAAAATGTTCAAACTAGTGACAATGATGAATTAGGGAGTCTCAAGAAAAAAAATTAGATGTTGAAACATGAGTTGAAAATTGTTGAACTTAAATTGAGCTTGAAGAAAAATGACAGTAAGAATGAACTTGATCTAAAATCTGAGAATGTAGACCTTAGATCTTAGTTGAGTCAATAACATCTTAATTAGATTCTATCAAGATAGAACATGATGAGTTAGAAAATATAATACTATTGTGAAAGGAGAGTTGACACAAGCCAAACAATAGTTAGAGAAGCTTTACTATAGTTCTGAGAAAATTGATGAGCAGATATTTTTTTAGAGACGCTCTTATGACAAAATAGGTCTTGGATATCTTATTAGATAAAAGTCAACCAAGAAAGTTGAAATTAGGAAAGATCCATATCTAGTTGTAGAAGCCCCCAAAGAAATTGGTTAGAATAAGATCAAGTCATCTAAAGGATTTGATCTAGTTGATTTGTATGAGAAATATGATGACCCTACGATAACAAAGAAAATTGATCAACATAAGAAAGTTGAAACACCCAAGGAAGTTAGACATGAATTCAGAGGTAAATGTTTCATATGAAATGAAGTTGGTCTTATGAAGAGAGATTACATAGGTGAGTCTCTTAAACCTGTTAATAATTTTTATTTTTATACATGAAGCAATAGAATGTAAGAAACCTAAATTTGATGGTAATAATGAGAATAGTAGAATTTTTAGGAATACTAACCCTATAGGTAATGAAAGAGGAAGATCCTAGAGTAGATCCAATAATGGTGAAAGACCCAATGGTGAAAAGAAACATATTGTATTTTACAAGTGTAACAATCCTTGGCATATTGAAATAAACTATAGAGTACCTAATAGTTAGAATGGAACCAATTAGAGGAGGAATGCGCTTGTATGTAAGTTATGCAATAACTTTGGAAACACAACAAGATGTTTTAAAATGGACAGAAGGAACTTCACCAGGAATCCTAATCATAGAAGAAACACTAATAGAAATGATAGAAGGAATGATAATGAAAGTGAAAATAGTTAGAAAGAAATAATAAAAAATCATATAGATTAATTCAAAGAAGCGTTTCTGAAATCTTGTAATCTAGAGAGTTCTTACATAGTTTTGGAAGAACAATATTTTGATGCACTTAAAGGGAAATTGAAGTAAGAAATTATTTGTGGCTCATCCTATCTGAATTGAAAAGTTTTAAAAGAGGAAGAGAATAAACTAAATAGAATTGATGATAGAGAAAAAATTAGAAGTTACATAGTTAACAACATGTAGAGGACATAGAGAGGAAACTATGGTAGAGTGCACAAGCTTAGATATGATCACAATAAGTTGGAAGACATAAAAAAAAGTTTACTGGTGATCAGTAATAGTTTTTAAATTTGTGGTAGATGCACATTTAATGCAAAGTCTAATTTGAAGTGATTTAAAGATTATGAACAAGATTGTGAGTAGCATTTGATCATGGAAAGTGTTTAGAGAAATTTGAGAGTGATTTGACAATGATTCCAAGTGCAAAGAAAGGGATTTGAAGTACAAAGTTGTAAAAGACATAAACACGATATTTTGAGGTATTTTACAAAGTTTGAATTGAATTTCTAGTGTATACAATTAAGAATTATGGCAAGTTAGATAGTATATGATGTCAATGATAGGCCAAGGTATAAGTTCAAGAAACACACATTTGTTTCTTTAGTGGATGATCCATTGGGAGCATTTTCCAAAATCCTAACAAATATGCTTCATGTAGAAGATGTTTGAAGTTATATTCATTGTAAGATTGAAAGAATTGAAGATGAAGATATACACAAGGACTTTGGAGTCATGTGTAATAATGACCTAACCCTAAAATCTAAGTACGCTCACTTGATCGAGTTAAAGCTAGTAAAGTATATGTTCTACATGGAGTTTGACAATCATGAGTGGACCAAAATAATTATGAGTAGAGTTCATGATGAGATTTTTTGGATAGTTGATGTACCAATCACAATTGACAATGACCTAATTCACAAGGTCACAGGTATGAGCAATGAGGGATGCAACCTAGTGAATGACACAAATGTAAGGAAGTTAGTTAGACAAACTCGTATACTAGATTTGATGGAATAAATATGGTGGACATGATTTAGGAAAAAGGAGTCAAGGTGTTAAGTAAAATTTTAGGATACAAGTTTAACCATAGTTCAAGGGTTAACTCAATACTAGCAAGATTTATGTATACAACCTATGTAATGACAAATGAGAGAAGAAAAGTAAACATATGTGAGATAGTTAGAACTCACTTTGTAATGAAATAAATTACACAACAGAATAAATAATATGAAATATTATATAAATACTTGATAATAGCTAAGAGTAATAGGCCACTTCAAGGGGAAAACCTCCAAATATCTCCAATGAGAGCACACTTCATAATATGATGATGAAGTAAGACTCAAAACCTCTTATGTATACCTAATTATGCTTGGCTTGAGTAGACACAACCCTTCATAACACCTAGGCCAACCTACCTAAGTAAACTATAATATAATAATGATAACATGACTTAATTAAGGATTAAGATAGCCACAAGTTGACTATTCATAACCCTATATACAATAATATTAAGGGCATAGCATGCCCCCTCTCTTGAAAGAAACATTGTCCTCAATGCTAACCAAGTGTGAATTCTTTTGAATGAACTCCTCATCCTCCCATGTGGCCTCTTCAACTAGTAAATTCTTCCATTGGATGAGATATTGACTCAGGGTTTTGTTCCCCAGCTTTTTTGTATGTGCTTGAAGAATGCACTCTGGTTCCAAAATTATTCTTCCTTCTTCATCAAGTTCTGGTAGTACTATTTGAGTAGGAATATTCTACCCAATTACCTTCTTCAAACAAGAAACATGAAAAACTGGATGTATCTTTGAAGTTGGTGGCAACTCAAGCTTGTAGGCAACACTACCAATCTGTTTCATGATTTCGTATGGTCCATAATATCTTGGAGATAACTTATTATTCTTTTTTGTTGCTTCATTGAGATTTTTTATAAGGCTACAATCTCAAGAAGATCTAGTACCCAACTTCAAAATTTCTTTCACTACGAAATTGGGTCACTTGTTGTTTCATTCAATTTTGTGCCATAACTAAATTCTCCTTGAGTCTTGAAAGTATCTATTGTTGATGAATCACGTGATCTTGTATTGCTTGAACTCTTGGTAACACCTTTAATAATGATGTGATGGAAGGAAGATGATATCCATAAAGTGCCAAAAATGGAGACATTTTTAATGAGCTATGAAAAGAAGTATTGTACCACCATTCTACAAGAGGTAGCCCATCTACCCATTGAGATTATTTTTCTAAAGTGAAACAACATAGACATCCTTCCAAACATTTATTAACCACCTCAGTTTTCCCATCTGATTATAGATGGTATGAAGAACTATGAGCCAATTGATTACCCAAACATGAGAATATGTCTTTCCAAAAGTGACAAGTAAAGATAGGATTACAATCACTAATAATAACCTTAGTTGTACGATGTAGCTTTTGGATATCCTCCAAGAAAACTTTTTCCACTATACTTGCTATAAAAGGATGTGATAATGCAATAAAATGTGCATATTTAGTGAGGTGATCAACTACTACCAAGATGACATTATGACCTTTAGATGTGGGGAGCCTTGTGGTGAATTCCATGGATACCTCTTCCCAATGTTGGCTAGAAATAGATAAAGGCTACAAGAGACCTAGTGTCTTAATTGTTTCCCCCTTATTTCTTTGATAAACCAAACATTCAACCACAAAATTTTGAACATCACCTTTTAGCCCTTCCTAAAACAATCTTTCTTGACCCTATGATATGTCTTCAAAAATCCCGAATGACCATCAATTGGGGACTCATGTAGTTCTTTGAGAATCTTGTGTTTAAGAGTGGAATTCTTGCAAAGATACAAGCACTCTTTATACCAAAGAATATCCTCCTTTAAACAAAACTTATCTAAACTACTAGGGTCACTTTTTATTTGCTAGATGAGATTACTTGTTGCCACATCATTTTTCCACTCTTCTTTGGCTTCTACTAACCAATTTTCTTGTAATATTGAAAGGACACACAATAAGGCTTCATCTTTTTCATCCTTCCTAGAAAGTGCATCAATCACAATATTTTCCTTCCCTTTCTTTTATACAATTTCAATGTCATATCCCAACATCTTACGAAACCATTTTTGTTGATCTATTGATGATACTCTTTGTTCCAAAAAATATTTTAGGCTATCATGATCTATCTTAACCTTGAAGTATCGATCCATTAAATAAGGCTTCCATTTTCTAACTGCATGAAGGATTGCTAACATTGCCTTCTTGTAAATACGTTTGAGTTGATTTTAACCTTTTAATTGATGACTATCAAAAGAAATTGGTTGACCTTCTTGCATGATAACCACTCCTATCCCATTTCTAGAAGCATCACATTCCATAATGAATTCCTTGGTGAAGTCTGGAGTGGTAAGCACTGGAGTTGTACACATTGCCTTCTTCAATTGCTCAAATGATATATTACCATATTCATTCCAATGAAAAGAATCCTTCTTTAATAGAGTTGTAAGGGGTGCTACTATATGACCACAATTATTCACAAATCTTCTATAGTATCCTAACAATCCCAAGAAACCTATCAACTTCTAATAGTTTTTGGAATAGGCCATTCCATGATAGCCTTAAGTTTGTTAGGGTCCACCTTTACTCCTTCATGTGAAACTATGTGTCCCAAATAATCCACCTCCTTAAGACCAAAAGCACACTTAGATGGCTTAGCCTAGAGTTGATGATCTTTGAGTAATTGTAATGCTTGATCTACATGCTACAAATGTTCCTCCCAAGTCTTTCTATAAACTAATATATCATCAAAAAATACTAATACAATTTTTTTCAAGAACTTCTTAAAAATGGAATTCATCAAAATTTGGAATATAGATGGTGCATTGGCAAGACTAAATGGCATCACCAAAAATTCACAATTACCTTCATGAGTTTGAAATGTTGTCTTACAAATATCTTCCTCCTCAATCTAAATTTGGTGATAACCCGATCTAAGATCTAACTTGGTAAAATACATAGCTCCATTTAATTCATCTAGATGATCATAAATAATTGGAATAGGAAACTTATCTTTAATGGTGTACTTGTTGAGCACTCTATAATTTGGACACATGCACCAAGTTTCATCCTTCTTACAAACCAACACAAGAGGTGAAGAGTAAGCACTTTGGCTATGCCTAATAATTCTTGCCTCTAGCATTTCCTCCACAATTTTTTCTATCTCACTTTTTTGTTTTTGGGTACCTATAAGGCCTAATGTTTGGTGGTTGATTCCCTTGAACTTGTTGTATGGCATGGTCATGATCCCTCTTAGGAGGAAGTCCTTTGTTCATATCTCCAAGAATCACTGAGTGACGATCAATTATTGCTTGTAAATATGGATGAGTAAGAGCATTAGATTGAGAGATTTCTGATGAACATAGCTAGGCCACAAATCCATCTGCACCTTTCTTAATATTTTTTTGCATTTGATGAGAGTTTACCATTTGTGGGGATTTTTCCTTTAATCCCCTTAACTCCACTACCTTTCCTTGTGATTGAAATCACATGAATAGTTCTTGGAAGTTCATCTCAATTGTTCCCAATGTAGTAAGCCATTGTACTCCCAAAACAATATTTTTTGCACCCATGGATCATTGGGGTATCAATTTAATAATCTCCCATGGATAATTTGATGCTTTGACACTTCCTTGAACAACTAACTATGCCTCCATCTACAATTAAAACCTGAAACTCTAGAGCTAGATATTTAAAAAAAATTAGAAATTTTGTCAACTTTTTGTTGATGAAATTATGAGTACTACCTGAGTTGATCAACACTGTTACTTTTTTCTTCTTTAAGAAACCCACTACCTTGAGAGTTTGTGGTGCACTAAAACTTGAAAGTGCATGAAAAGAAATGATTGGTTGAGAATCATGTGATTCTTCACTTGACTCCCTATCCTCCTCTAATATGGGCTCATCCTCTTCTTCCTCGGTTGGACCTTCAATATATAATAATTTCTTTTCACTACATTATGTCCTCGACTATATTTGCTATCACAATTGAAACACAACCCTTTTTCTCTTTTCTCCTCAATTTCTTGTGGAGTCAACCTAGAAGGTTGAGGAAGAAAAGGTGTTGAATATCCTTTGTCTCTTGTCACATTAGCCCCTTGCTTTCTAGAAATCAAGAATTCTCCTCTACCCTACGTGCCAATATAAAAGACTCATTCACTGAACTAGGACAAAACATGCGTACCTCATATTGAATGTGATCCTTGAGACCACCCAAGAATAAATCATTCATGTTCTCCTTTGTAATTGCATCCACTTTTAAGTATAGATTTTGGAATTGTTGAATATAATCCTTAACTAATCCTATTTGTTGAAGCTTAGCAAGTTGGCTAAAGAAGTTTTCTATCACACTATTGCTATATTGTGCTTAGAGTTCTTCTATAAAAATTAACCATGATATAGTGAGACCCTTTTTCCTCCTATGAGTACAAAGCCAATGATACCAAATGAATTGATCTAGTTCTAGATATAAGGAAGCCATTGTAACCTTTTGTCCATATGGGATTTGATCTATTTCAAAAAAATTCTCCATTTGATTTATCCATGTTAGAGGATCCTTGACATCAAATTTTCACATATCCACCTTTGGAAAAAATTTCCTAGATCTCGCAAGATTAATAAAATTTGTCATTTTTAGTCGACTTGAAGGTTTCACCTTGATTACTTGAGGGACCCTTCCTTGTTTCATTCATATAGGCACTTAACATGCTTTGTATATCTGATATATCTCCTCATAGGTCACACATATCCTTCTCAACCTCTTACTTGAACTTACAAAGTTCCTCATTGTGCTTACTATCCTTTATTGCTTCCCAATATTGATCAGAGGATTTCCCTAGTGTGGTAGAATTCTTTTTGCCTCTTGTTGGAGGCCCTGTCATGATGGAAACCAATGTTTTTGAAATAAATCACACAAATGACATAAAAATTATCTAATTTATTTATTTTTATTATAGTTTACTTGGGCCAAGAAATCCTTATTGGAAAAAAATCCTCAAAAAAAATTAGCAAATTTGTTGCCTTGAGAGAGAATTTTCTTAATTTTATAATATCTTGATTATTTTTGTTTTCCAATTTCTCCAAGTTTTGAATTTAGGCTCCTCTACTATGTATTGAAAAACCCAATACAAGTTATACTCCAATGCAACAAGATGTGACAGATATAAAGATCTTAACAAATTGTGTAGAAATAGTAATTCTACAATAATTTCCTCAAATTTTCTCCAATTCCTCTAAATTTTGGGCTATAGGTTCTATAGTATGCTCTTTAAATACCCTTTAAAAATCTTTGAAATTTTTTCTAAAATATAAAAGTTATGCTCTTCCCAAAATCACTCCAATGTTGAGAAAAAATCTTGCCTATATGGTGCCAAGATTATGCTCTAATACCACTTGTAATGAAATAACTTGCACAATAGAAGAAATAATATGAAATATTATATAAATACTTGATAATAGCTGAGAGTAATTTGTCACTTCGAGGGGAAAACCTCCAAATATCTCCAATGAGAACATACATCACAATATGATGATGAAATAAGACTTACAACCTCATATATATACCTAATTATGGTTAATTTGAATAGACACAACCCTTCATAACACCTAGGCCGACCTACCTACCTAAATTATAATATAATAATGATAACATGACTTAATTAAGGATTAAGATAGCCACAAGTTGACTATTCATAACCCTATATACAATAATATTAAGGGTGTAGCATAGTTATTGGATAACATTGCAAAGCTAAAGGACACCAAGAATGCAGTTTTTAGATTTGAGCCTTTGCTGACACATCTATTCTTCTATGCAACCAAACAATTCCCTAATATGACTAGTTGGGAAACTGATGAATATTATATGAAGATGGTTACACAATATTATAGGGCTAGATTAGAGATAATCAGAGATAGTGACATTGACAAAATAATGAAGAAATTTTAGATCGAGATAAAGTAGAGGCACATAATCCCTCCCTCCATGGTAGAGAAGTAGAAAAATGAGTTATGTTTCATGGTGGAAACTAATGATACCTATATGGAAGTAGTTGAACCTAAGGTGAAATTCATTGAGCCCATGGGATATGAAATGAGTGCAAAACTCATAGAAGGGTATGCATTGATCATACTCCAATAAGAAAAGGATACTAAATGCCCTAGATGAGGTACATATGAAGAAAAGGTAAGGGGAGTACATTAAAAACTTCATAGTAAGGAAATTAAGAAAAATGTAGAGAAGAAGATAAATTCCATCCTCAAGGAATCAGACATGACTTGAGAAGAATTTAATGAAATCAAAGTTATTGCAGGGTAAAAGCACAAACATGTGTCAACTTTTATAAAGAAAAAGGATCCCATAATGCAGATAGTTCAACTTAAATGACATAAATATGGTATTTGTGCTTAGAATTTGAAGATGATGTAAACTGATGAAATGTGTAAAATTGGATGAATTTTATGGCTATAATTTTTTAAAAAAATATTTGAGTAATAATTTATTCAATTATTAAAAAAAATTGATGTCCTTTATTCAACTACAAAAGATATATTTGTAGTTCCCATCAAACATGTATATGCAAATGATCATCTTTTGCCCCAATTTAAAAACATGTTATAGATGACATGTATATCTAGGGAACAAAAAAATATATTGGTTTTTGATATATATTTTCTTTTTTTATAAGTAGTCAAGTTAGACCTTATAAAAAACTAATAGTTTTTGCCTCCCATCAAAAATTCCCTATCAAATCTACACCTTTTTGAAAAAAACTTACATTTTCATAAAAATGACTCTCTCCTCTAGGGATAAATATAAATTTTAAACTTTTTTGATATGATTTACTATTTTATTTTATCATTTTTTGAGGGAGCATCTTCTCAAATGTTAAAATACCTACTTATAATATTTTGAAATTATAACATATTATAACTAGTCATAACACTATGAAATTTATTTAATGATGATATGATGTTGACATCTGTAAAAGCATATTTTTAGGTTTTGAAAAAAGTTGAGTTTTGATAAAGAAATGAGATTTGACCAAAACAGGTTTAGAGGTCCTAAAAGGTGACATAGATCTATGCTTTTACCCTATGCTAGAAATGAAAGCCAGTGGACAGACTAAGGTGATAGCAACAACACCAATTGATGTTGTAACACCAAGTGTACATATAAAAATTGAAAACCCTAGTGTGCATGCACCTATGTAGTAATTGTGCAAGAGAAATTAGTTGAAGTATAGCTATCTAAGAAGAAATTAGAGGATATCACACCTATTGTGTAGAGGAAGTCTGGGAGATTGGTGAAAGTGTAACAAGAGCCTACACCATCTACCAAGAAAAGGGTCAAGTACACTACAAGTGGTCTTAGGAAAAGAAGAAGAAAATTACAATCAGGAATTTAGAGGAATTAGAGGATGAAACTAAGGAGAGGCTAGTTTAGCAAGCAACACAAGAAGGAAGAACACTATCAATTAAGAAGGCATGGAAACCAAAGGTAGATAATCTAAACATGCAGATAATTGATGATGATAATTTTATATTTTGAATAAGTCATATAGCTTGTATAATAATATAGATAGGAGGCAACAAGGGAATGCCATAGTAAGGAATATCATCTTCAGGAACAAGAGGTTTGATAGCATTTAGAACAAGATTCTAGAAGACCTATATAAAAGGTTATTAAACATGAAGAAAAGAGTGATAGAAGAAGACACAAAGTAGAGAGAGAACATGATTAATAAATTGTGTGAAGTTAACACAAAATAAGATATGAATAAAATTTTGAAAGGTATTGAGCCTTTTCTGAGGAACAATAGAAGAGAAATTCTTTTGATGAGAAGAAATTATGAAGAGGTTAAGAAGGAAACAAAAGAAGCCATAGTAAAATATATGACTTCTATGCTTAAGAAGAGTGCACAACTAAAATCACCAAGCTCAGTGTATGTAGAAACTAGTACACCATTTGATGGAAAACATGATGTTGAGGAGACACAACAAGCACCATCACCTCCTCACATAGTTATGGGTATTGAATCCATGCAAGTGGATAATACATACATTATAATAGATGCAAAGGAGAACCCATTTGAAGGTTATGGAACAATAATTATTAGCAATATTATTGCCTATACTAGCTCTAATGAGGAAGATAAAGAAGAGGAAAGGAATAAATATGTAGAAGAAGAGAAGAGAAAAGAAGAGAAGAAGGAAGAAGAAGAAAGGATAAATAAAAGAAATAAGAGGAGAAACATAGAGAAGCTGAGTTGAGGCAGAGATGGAAGATTGTGATGTAAGAGTCAACATTCTTACCCAATCTAAAACATGTGGAGATAGAACTTGGGAAGGTGGTGTTTCATCATGAAGTTGACATACCTTATGTAGCTCCAATAGTTGTACCTATTGCAGTATCAAAAACTACTCCAGTATCAACAACACAACTATTGACAACATTATCTGATGATGATGATGATTAGAATGAGTTAATGAGCTCTTTGAGAAAAATATCTAAAAATAATAAATCAGTGAAGTCTTTGGAAAAGACATTAATTGAAGTCTTGGAGAGAATACAAAAGATAGTTACTAAAACTATTACTAATCTAGACTTTCTATCAAAGGAAAAAGAATTGGTGATTTCTTGTGATGAAGAATTCACAACTTTGTCTGAAGTTATTTCAACACAAGTGCAAGCCCAACATGATGCATCATTGTTTGATATAGTATGCACAAATGTGAGAAATAAACATAAAGTTATTAGATGTATGCATCAAGGAATTGAGAAAGTATATTAATGAAGGTAAGAAGTTGTATGGATAGTGTGCACTATCATAAAATTACCTATCATATTTTGAGAATCAAATCAAAGGTTAAATAAGTGAGCTTCATACATTCACTAATAGATTGTAGTTACCTAAGGCCAACATTGAAGATTTTGGAAATAAAGTAGAAAAGATTCATAGTGTAGTCAAAGGCATAAAGACTAATAAGAAAAAGGTAATGAAAAGGTTTTCTACTCTTAGAGAAATTTTGTCACCTAAAATCAACATTTTGTAGAGGTAGTTGGAGGAGTGCCTTGTAGCTAAGGCCTCTTATGATAGATTTGTATATACTAACTTGAGCACGGTAAAAGTGGAATCATATGTACTTTTTGCACTAATTAGTATCTCTGATACAATCAAGGAGAATTAGAAGATATAAGTTTAGTGACTGAAACTTGTTTATACAAATTATTTTTCAAAAATATCAAGTTGATTAGCAGAAGGCCACACAATTTTTATATACGATTTTTTGACACCTTTGTCATTGATGTTAAAGGGGGAGAAATACATGTAAGGAAAATTGTATATGTATGTATATGTAATGGGGAATGCACTTATGTATCAATGTAAGGAGTGATAAGGAATGTAAATATACATCAAAACATGAATAAAATAACATCTATTTTGCAGGCAATTTTTGTATAGTTACTTTTATTTATTTTGTTTTGTATGACATCATTTTGGGAATTACCAATTTTTCTAAATGTTTCCATCTATGCCAAGGGGGGAGATTGTTGGGAATATCTTTAGTTAGATGTCTATGTGCCTTAGGGAAAAATCACACAAGATAAAGGAACTCAAGCACAAGCACAATAGTAGACCAACAAGGTATGATCAAAATAACAATATCCAAAATTGATTTATTGTCATTCAATTTTTAGTGGTGTCATATTCAAGTACACTAGGAGTGCCTGAATATAAAGGCCTCTAGAATGCTTCTAGAATGTCTAAAAGTCAACACAAGGCACATGTCCACCAGAGGTGGATTATCCTCCATTAAGCATAGGAGTAAGTGTGATGATGAGAGGATAAGCCTACAAAGGTGTAGCACAAAAAAATTTGTAGACACCATGTGCTAGTATAGGAGTGTGAATAACCATGTTGTCAACATGACAATAATAAGGCCAGGAAAGGTTCTAGTTTTACCTTTCCAATTAAACTAGGTCATTACTAGTGTAAGATCATCCAAGATGATTTTGGTCTTGACATTAAATTGAAAATGAAGAACTTGACATCCCACTTTGCCCAACCTAAATTCAATAACAAAGGGTTTACACAGTCTTAATTTGAGTTGTGTCCCTATTTCACTAATGTGCTAGAGATAGAGGATTTATGAGCTGATTGTGAAGACAATTATGAAATAAGGAAAATATGGCAGTCTAGGTTCTCTGTGAAGAAAATTAAAAAATTTAAGTTGCAAATAGATGTTATTGATATTGAAGAGTACAAAAATGAAGAAGTCATGGACCTATTTTACAAAGAAAAAATTGAATCTTTTCAAATACCTTAGCTAGACTCAAACTCACCTAAGGAAGATGATTTGCAAACCAAAAATCTTCCCATTATTGAAAGAATCAGAAAGTGGTTGGAAGATAAAAGTCAAGGTTGGGGCAAGCTAAATCAAAACTTCAAAAGGGTTCTACTAGTTCTATCTTAGCATTGCTTATTTTCCATACTGATAAAGTTATAACATGTTCTTCAACAAGTGATTTGAATCCTAAACCTGAAGTTGAACCTACTTTTCAATGTATAGTTCAACTTCCACCTCCATCTAGGGGGACTCATTCACACAACCAAAGGAAGAAGGCTCAGCAAGCTACCACAGTCAAAATTAAAGTTGAGATAGCTATTGAAAGCTCAATTTTAGCCATGGATCAAAGAAATAAACAAGTTGTAGATGGAGATAGTACTCTCAGTTTACAAGTTGTTGGAAATTTTGTAGTTTTTCAAACTCCTCCACCTAAGAGTGGTTCCTCTACAACAAACTAGTTTGATTTGTCAGTCAATAAGAAAATAAGTGTAGTTATGATGACTATCTTACTAGAGAATATGATGAGAAAATGCCTAGGAAAAACACCTAAGAGTAAGAAGCTTAAAATAGAGACCCTACTAGAGGTAGATGAGTAAATAGGGCATTGGGTAGTAGATGTATATAAGCCTATGATGGATAAGGTTTTTGATAATATTATTCCTCAATATTAGACTTTAGAGAAGATTATCTTTGGACTAGCATCCAAATTTGTAGACATGAAAATCTTAAATGTCAATAATGAAAGAGTTGCAAAAAAAATCTAGAAAGACTAGAAAGATAATAAAGAGTTTAAATAGTCCATACAATTGATGGTA
This sequence comes from Cupressus sempervirens, assembly GCA_028749045.1. Classification (NCBI taxonomy): domain Eukaryota; kingdom Viridiplantae; phylum Streptophyta; class Pinopsida; order Cupressales; family Cupressaceae; genus Cupressus; species Cupressus sempervirens. The sequence continues at coordinate 717,380,060 of CM053785.1, read as the reverse complement.
GAATATATCCATTCTCTACAAAATCCTGATACTGAAACATTGCCTAACATTGTCTCCATGGTTGATGTTAATTATATAGCTAATCATATTTCTATTGAATAGGTAAAAGGAGATACATCAATTACCTACATATTTGATAAATGGCTCGATTTAGTTATCTTTCATGAAGTTAACTATAATTCCCACTTCAATAAAATGAAGACTAAGAGTGGTAAGGTGATGACTGATATGGAGTCTAAGATAAATATTTGGAAAGTAGAGAAGGAGAAATGGGATGAATATATTATCCATATCATTGAGATTCAAGAGTATAGGGTAGAGAAATTTCTAGTTTAGAAACCAAATGTTGGCATAGCCATTGACTTCATATTTATATCCCAAGTAGACTTGGAATGGAGAAATGTAGTGATCAAGAAAAATTTGGATGAATGCTCTAAACTATTAAAATATTTAGAATATCTAAAATAATTTCTTAGCAATGACATCAAGTGCATTGATAGTGGTATCATGGAGAATGATGACAAGATAAATAAGGAGTTGAAAGACATTGGATAAGCCTGCTAGGACAAATTGAAGTTCATGAAAGAGGCTAAGGAAGTCTCAATTAAGAATTTCACAACTATAGCCCAGGTGGAATCCCTGATGATCATTAGTGATGATCAATTGTTAGCTCAAGACAAGAAGTTGGAACACTCTCACATGATAATAACCATGTGGAAGTTAAGGATGCAGTAGTTGGGCATACCTAAACAAAAAGAATTGGTCGAGTTCATGGTTGTTCACAAGCAATGGAAAGAGGTTGGAGTAGGGCTCCCTACAAACCACATGCATAACCAAGATGATGCCAACTTAGCTACCAATTAGATAGGTTTAGGGGCATTGAGCCAATAGTATTGCTTTCTTTTTGTTTATTAGTAGTTATATTTTTCAAAAAATACTATAGTTACTTTGGATAACTCCTTAAGAGGGTTAGTTTTCAAAACTAGTTTTGGATCCCTCCAACGATTTAAAAGTTGAAAGAATTTTGAGATATTCTATAGTTTTGACTATATGAAATTTTAAATTTTTCATTTAAATGCTCTGAGCATGAATTGGAGACTAAATTTTCAAATGAGTTCCAGATGAGCCATTTTTATTAGAAACATAGAGTGTAGTATATTGTTGGAATTAGGAGAAGACAAAATTTCCATTTTGGTAGTCAGAACATGCACATGTAGTCACCAGTAAAGGTTATAACCAATTTTGTAAATTATAGTGCATTATCAATAGAATGAGAAATTTTTAGGATGAAGCATCAAATTTGGTTAGAGAGTAGACATGGGAGTTTGTTCGATCTTGGTTTGGGGGAAAATGTTTCTAAGAGTTTCATTTTACCTCTAAAGGTCATTTGGTGGGTGTTTTGGCCCTTGTTTACTATTAGATCTAGAAACTTCTTGCAAATCAGTTACATGTTTCCATCATTCTAAAGATATTTCATGCCTTCTTTAGAAATAAGGATTAGATCTAATTTTTAGTTACAGAATGAGGGTAGAGAGAAGTTTTGCATCAATAGGTGGAGTTTTCCAAGTGGATAAATGATAACACCAGATCTAATTTGGGAATTTTTCATGTCTTCATGTTCTCTTCTCTCCTCTTTCTCTAGGGTGGTTGATGGTTGGCTATTTCCAAACTATTGAGAAGAGCTCTACCTATGGTCCCACCATTCATGCCCATCATTTCTCTCATGTAATGAACAATAGTTAATGAGAATACAAAGATAATCTTAGTCTATTTAGTTGTTCCAAGTTATTTTCATGCATCCTTTATGTATTTGTTTCAAGGAAATGAATAAAAATGGAGCACACAAGTTTATCTTCTGAATAGGAAGAAAATAGGATCTATCCTCAACCCAAATTCCCAATAGAAATGATTCAAATTGATTAACCACAAGGAAGTGATCAATGCACAAATGGATCAAGCAATGGAGAATATGAAGGAATGAATAGATCATATAGTATTTCTATTTGAGAAGTATGTTCTTAAATCTTGAATAGATAAAAGACAAATACTAACCATAAAGAAGGATAAATCTTGAAAATGCTGATTTCTGATGTCTGTGTATAGTTTTGAGGAATTTTGCAACCTTTTTTGGACTATAAATGTTGAGAAGGAGAAAACCTAGAAAAAATTTGTCCTTTTGAAGGGAAGGCAACCTTGACCTAGATAGAGGGGCACAATTTTACCCTAGGGCACAATTGTACCTTGACAATATGACCTTGACATGAACTGCTCTGACAAAAATTTTGTTCACAGATACTACAAGTTCAATGAAAGGGTATCTAAATCTACTCTTAATTTTTTTTTTCCACATCTATATCTACAATAAAAATGGTTTTTTATTTGGATGGGAGGTTTGGCTTGGTCAAACCCTAGTTTGGAATCAACCTTGAAATGTAATTGAAATTGTAATATGTATAAACAAAGTAAATGAAACTATTCATCTTGCTTATATTGAAATCCTTATGGAGGATTTGAATCCTTGAATCCACAAGTATAGATGCTTCAATTGAATGTAGAAATTTATGCAGGATGTCTCAAATAAAAGGAATTAGATCTTCAACACTAATCTTGAATGTATCTTTACATAGGAAAAGGCTTGGAAGAATATGGATGGAGAAATCTTCAACAAGAGGGTTCCATAGATATTGAATCCTTTAATAGCTAACAATGGACATCCTTGATGAGTTGGATCTTGAATAATTGAACACTTGAATGCTTAGAAGATCTTCACTTCATAGAATAATGGGTGTAGAGAGGTAATATTTTATCTAATATCACAATGCGTCTTAGAGAAAAATGAGAGGAGGAGACTTCCTTATATAGAGATCTATGACACAAACTCTTAGAGAAAGCCAACATTGGAACATTAAATCCTAATTAACCTTAACCCCTAAAAATGGACCTAGATTGAATGCAATGTAAGAGTCTACCATTCTAACCTTAAATAGCTAACCTAGAAGTAGGAAAAAGAAACTTTTTGAAGCCTAATATCCTAAAACTCTTGGAAATTGAAAATTAAACCTAGGGATAGGGATGAGGCCAACCTTGAACCATAAATTCAAAGTCCTCAACTTCATAAAGAAAGCTATCAGAAATAGGCTAGAAATAGAGAGAGAAGGAAAAAAAGGGGAAAATAGCTAGATCTATGCAAAGACCCATTCAAGGCACTTGACAGGACCATAGACCACTTACTCAAAGGGCTAAACACTATTAACATGGAAGTTCTTCCATTTTAAGATGATATATTTAGTCCCCACTTTACCAAGAGTATGGACTTGATGTAAACTCTTGGTAAAGTAGATCGTAATGAAAAGATAATGTTATTAAAATCAAATGGACAAAGAGATCCTCAAGCCCCCAAAGACTCAAGTTTTCATCAACTCTAAGATCACAATATAAGAGACATATCTAAAAAAAGAGAAAAGGTAAAATGAATGTGATCATCTTCCCCAATGAGAACTTATGTCCCATTGTGAACCATACAAGGAAACTGTGCAATTAGAAAGATGAAATTGAACTGCCTAGTCAATGTGGCTACTCACTAGTCAACCCATCAAGGATCTACCCTCAAGAATATTCTATTCAAACCAAAAAATAAAAAGAGATCCAATCTTAAGGACACATTCAACCTTAAGGGATTAAAAATATTTGAAATGAGAGGGATCAAGAGATTCAAAAATATAAATCCATGCTTTAAGGATTAGGCATTAATCCAAGAAGAGAGAAAAGGTATCTTCAAAAATAATATATATGTTTTGAAAAGTGTGTGTGTGCAATAAGTGAGTAGAGTGTATGCCCCCACATTAATGCTATTGCTAACACTTTAATAGGAGTAATGGCTTTAACAAAAATATAAACAACTCCACTGCTTATGTTTCCACTTCGAGATGCCCCCAGATGAAGACAAATCAAGAGAAATAGTACATAAACATACAGAGAACACAAAAGGGATCTCCCTATTGTGGGGTTAGTATGATCATAAGATTATATGTGTGTGTGTGTGTGTGTGTGTGTGTGTGTGTGTGTGCGCGCGTATACATATATATGATATTATTGTAAATGATTTGAAATCATTCCCCAAAGAAAGTATAAGTACAATCACAAAGGAAGAAAGATTACATAAGAGATACAAAAAAAAATCTTTTCAGACCATGACCTAGAGACCAAAAAGAACTAGTGCTACCAAGTTGGAAATCCAAGAAAATCACACAAGGAAACATGTACAGACAATAACATAGGTATCACATAACATGAAACAACATATGGAAGAATAGAGATACATATAGAGGAATAATATCATAGGTTCAATTCTTTTATCACCTTGTACTAACAAAGAAACAAACATTGTATAAAAGAATCTAAAATCAATTATCAAATGCATTACAAGAGAAATATAGTATAGTAGATAAATATACAAAAGTATACCATGAAGGACTAGCTAATCAAGCACGTTGCATACTCTCCCAATCTTGTTGTATATCATTTGGGGAAGGTGGGTAACTCACAAGAGGGACTATATTCAACATATAATGAATGATAGCCAATTCCAAACAAGGATCCTATTGAGAATCACAATGTTCAATACTAGGTGTAAGTGTTAATTATGAGGATAGAATATTAGGTAAATCAATGTCAATGTCAATAATTTGATATTCATCATTAACATCATCAACATCAATAAGAGTATCTTCTTCATCTAGATTAATCAAAATATGATCTAATCATCAGAATCATGCATCTTAACATCATTATTAGCAACAAATTCTTCTAACACATCATGCATAGTTGTATCCAAAGAAGGTAAAGATTTTTAAAGAACAAAATTGCAAGATTTATCTTGAGCATGACACTTTTTATGATTTTAATTAGTAGATTGATTAAGTTTTTCCTTGAAATATGTTCAAAACTAGGAGGAACAATTATGGGATCCTTCACAGGTTCTATAGGAGGATTAATAGGATTATCAGGAGACTGACAAGCAATAGGAGGAGCTTGGTTAAAAATGTAGAAGCCATAGATAAAGGAGGTATCGAAGGCATAGGCAAAAGACCACGGTTAAGATCCATAGGAGGTAAACTTAACTCAAGAATATCACAATGCTTATAGGCTTGATATGAATGGAAAAGATGATCAAGATGAGAAGGACATGAATTAGGTAATGAAGGCCAAAATAAGTAAATGGTAGTAGAATCCCTAGGCCTAGAAGTATGATATAAACCATGATTATCTATCTTCACTTCATCATCATAAAAAAACTTAAGACATTTATGAGTAGGTGAAGTAACAACATGTATGGCATTTAACCATGACAAACCAAGCTTAACTTGAAACTAATCAAAAGTAGGAAACAACAACAAAGGTAGTGTTCACAATTTTTTGACAAAGTTCAACTATTAACTCAATAGAACCAAATGATGAATAAAGAAAACCATTACAAGTTTGAATCCACACATCTGATGTATCATAAAAATCATGTTGCAATCCTTTCATAAAAAGATTTTCTTTTGTAATTACATTAACTAAGGAGGTAGAATCAACAAGACAACCACAAGTGGGTATCTTAGTATTCTTAGCATATATATAAGGGGACCATCAAGAGCTTTAATAGTCTTATAATCATCAAAGGTAATAAAAAGTTCCCAAGGTCATTTTTTATTAGGTTGTTGTTGAGCCTTCAATTTAGGCTTAGGATTTAGTTGAAGTAGAGCTAAAACTTGAGATTGAAGTGGAGGTTGAGATAGAGGTGGCGATACAAATTAAATTGCATGCTCCATTTGATTAACAATGTGATTAAGATCATCCATATTTCAATCATACACAATATCCATAGAAGATGGCTAAGAATAGTATTAGTGTCATGTCTAGGTAAAGGATTCATATAGATTTGCAAATTTTGATTAGGAGGAGAAACAAAATTTATTCCCACCACCATCAAAATTATCAATAGATAAAGCATTATAATCAATTAAATCCTTAACTTTATGTTTTGAAGAGTAACATTTCTTAGTATCATGACCATTTTGGTGATGATATTGACAAATTGCTTTTAGATCAAAAGATTTTGATGCCATTGTAGAAGGTAAAAGAGGTCAAATAGGAGGTAAAGTAATCATATTAGTAGTTAACAAACTATTCATAATAGAATTTAAATATTTAGAAAGAGGAGTAAACATATAATTAATATAAAAGTAGTGGATGAAGAAGTGGCATTATGAGATGAGACAATAACTTAATCAACAACTGCATTTTCTTGTTTATTTATCTTGATATAGTTGTTGAATTTTATAACTTTTTTTGGATTAGGAGAAGCATCACCTTTATCAAAAGGAACATGAGCCATTGGAGTGGTGCTCTCAAATTGACTCACTTGTAATTAAGAATGATGAAACATTGCACAAAGTTGTTGAAAAGAGGTAAATTCAGTAAGCAAAATCTTATCTCTAATATCCTTTTGCAAATTTGAAATAAACATACATTGAATATCAATATCAAGAATAGGATAGGAAATATGAGCATGAAAATTCTTAATTCTACCAATAAATTTAGTTAATTTTTCCTTAGAATTTTTTTTACAATACATCAAATTAGTCAAAAACACTTGTGGGCCAATGTTGTTTTGAAATCATTGAATAAAAGCATTAGCAAGTTAAGGAAATGAATTAATAGAATAAGGAGTCAAGGAACAGAACACTTGTAATGCCTTGTCATGAAAAGTTTGAGCAAACATCTTAGCTAAAATCCTATGATCATGAGGATAATAACTACAAAAGATTTGAAATGTTTTAACATGATGAATAGGGTCCCTTACCATTGTAATTCTCAAGACAAGGCATATCGGCTTGCTAAGGAATGAGAGTATAGATGATATCTTGTGACAAAGGACTTCCCATGTCACAAGTAGAAAAACTAGACTTGTTTTGAGTTACGGTAGCAAGTTTTTATTGTAAAGATGACATGGTTTGAGCCAAACTAATAATTGTTGAGTCATTAGAAGAAATAGGAGAACTAGAAACATTAGAAACACTAGGTAAAGTGTATAAAGCTATAGGAATAGAAGACACAACTATAGGAATGCTAGGAACTAAAATTGGCAAAGGATTAGAATAAGTAAAAGGAACATTATGATAATAAGGTTTTAATATAGGAAGGGACATAGCAGGAACACTCATAGGGATAGAGGGAATCATCACAGTCACAAAAGGAGTATAGGTAGGAACACTAGGGAAAGGAATAGAAAAAGGTTCTACACTAGTGATAGGAGGAATCAACCCTAAATCTTGAGCTTCTTGAGCTAAAGGTTTAACATTGTAATGTATAAGGTGATTCTTTCCATGCAAGACATTAACATCTTGATCACTATCATGAAGAAATTTCTTAAGAGCCTCTATAGTTTGAATATAATCTTGATTATGCTTTCCTTGAATAACCCAATAACTCATTTTATCAAGTTTAGTTGAAAGTTTTTGGACTTGTTTAGGAGGAAATATTAAATCATCATCCTCATCATGAGATGAGTGAGAAGATTTTTGCTCCATAAGAGGATTAGAATTAGGAAGAATCAAAGTCTTATCCAAAATCCTAAGGAAAGGAGAAGAAGATTCAAGCTCAAAGATACCCATCAATCTATGACTACATCTAACCCTAAGCTTAGAAGTAGGACTAGAAGTAATAAAGCTCATAAACTAATGCAATGAAAATGAACTAAATTAATAAAACATAAAGCATAAATATTTTTGTATTTTGAAAGAGATTTTACAATTTTTAAATTTTTTTTGTATTTTTTTAATGTTAAAATGTAAGAGCATAAACTAAATCTAATATTAATGCAAGAAAAGAACTAACAAATATAAAAATGAAATTTAACAACACAAAACACAATCGAGCATCTAATTCCAAAAAAGATAGGGGGTAAGTGTGTCGGGTTCATCAAAATGAATAGGAAGAAAATAGGACCTATCCTCACCCAAATTCCCAATAGGAATGATCCAAATTAATTAACCACAAGCAAGTGATCAATGCACAAATGGATCAAGCAATGAAGAATATGAAGAAAAGAATAGATCCTATGGTCTTTCTATTTGAGAAGTATGTGCTTAAATCTTGAATAGATAAAAGAAAAATACTAACCTTAAACTAGGATAAATCTGGAAAATGCTGATATCTAATGTCTGTGTATAGTTTCAGGGAATTCTGCAACCTATTCTGAATTGGAAATGTTGAGAAGGAGAAAACCTATAAAAAAAAATTTCTTAGGTTGACCTTGACCCAAATAGAGGGGCACAATTTTACTCTATGGTAGAATTTTACCCTGAAAAGTCAACCTTGACCTATACTACTCTGATGCAATTTTTGTTCGTGGATACTGCAAGTTTAATGAAAAGGGTATCTAAATCTACTCTTTAATTCACTATTCAACACCTATATCTGCAATAAAAATGATTTATTTGGATGGGAGGTTTGCCTTGGTCAAATCCCAATTTGTAATCAACCTTGAAATGTAATTGAAATTGCAATATGTATAAACAAAGTAAATGAAACTATTCACCTTGCTTATATTGGAATCTTTATGGAAGATTCAAATCGTTGAATCCACAAGTAAAGATGCTTCAAATGAATGTAGAAATATATGTAGGATGTCTCAAATCAAAGGAATTAGATCTTCAACACTAATCTTGAATGTATCTTTGCATAGGAAAAGGCTTGGATGAATATGGATGGAGAAATCTTCAACAAGAGGGCTCCATAGAGATTGAATCCTTCAATAACTAAAAATGGATCTCCTTGATGAATTGGATCTTGAATGCTTGGAATATCTTCACTTCATAGAATAATGGATGTAGAAAGGTAATAGTTCATCCAATATCACAATGTGTCTTAGAGAAAAATGAGAGCAGGCTTCCTTATATAGAGATCTATGGCACAAACTCCTAGAGAAAGTTGACATGGGAACATCATATCCCAGTTAACCTTAACTCCTAGAAATGGACCTAGATTAAATTCAATGTAAGATTCTACCATTCTAAAAACCAAAATAGTTGACCCAAAAGTGGGGAAAAGAAAATTTCTGAAGCCCGATATCCTAAAACTCCCAGAAATTAAAAATTGGACTTGGGGTCAAGGATGAGGTCGACCTTGCCCTAGGTTAGCACTAAGGTCATCCTTGACCTAGGTTAGGGTTGATTTTTACCTTGACCCTTTAGCTCATCCTTGACCCAAAAAGTCAAAGTCCTCAGTTTCACAAAGAAAGTTGTCAGAAATAGGCTATAAATAGAAAGAGAGAGAGAGAGAGAGAGAGAGAGAAGCAAAAAAGGGAAAAAATAGCTAGATCTATGCAAAGACCCATTCAAGGCACTTGACATGACCCTAGACCAATTAATCAGAGGGCTAAGCACTCTTAACATGGAAGTGCTTCCATTTTAAGATGATTCATTTAGTCTCCACTTTTGCAAGAGTATGGACTCAATGCAAACTCTTCATAAAGTAGATCATAATGAAAAGATAATCTTACTAAAATCAAAGGGACAAAGAGATCCTTAAGCCCCCAAAGACTCAACTCTTTGTCAAATATAAGATCAAAATAAGAGAGAGATCTCTAAAAAAAAGAGAAAAGGAAATAAGAATGTGATTATCTCACTCAATAAGAACTTATGTCCCATTGTGAACTACACAAGGAAATTGTACAACTTGAAAGATGGAATTGAACCACCTAGTGAATGTGTCTACTCACTAGTCAACCCATCTAGGATTTTCCCTCAAGAATATTCTATTCTATAAGAGTAAAACCAAAAAACAAAAAGAGATTCAATCATAAGGACACATTTGACCTTAAGGGATCAAAAATATTTGAAATTGAATGGATCAAGAGATCCTAAAATATAAATCCATGCTTTAATGATTAGTCATTAATCCAAAAAGGGAGAAAATGTATCTTGAAAAATAATATATATGTTTTGAAAAGTTTCTATGTGCAATAAGTGAGCAGAGCGTATGCCACCATGTTAAAGTTATTGCTATCACTTTAATAGGAGCATTGGCTTTAATAAAAACATAAAAAACTCCACTTATTATGTTTACACTACGATATGCCCCTAGACAAAGACAAATCAAGGGAAATACCTCATAAACATATAGAGAGAAAAAAAGGGATCTACCTACTGCGGGCTCTGTATGATCACAAAGCAGGAAAGATCACATAAGAAATATGAAGAAAAAACTTTTCAGATCATGACCTAGAGACCAAAAAGAGTCAGTGCTACCAAGTTGTAAATCCAAGTAGATTACACAAGAAAACATGTATGAACAATAGAACATGTACAACATAACATGAAACAACATATTTAAGAATAGGGATACATATAGAGGAGTAATACCATAGGTTGTAGTGGATGTCAAAGTGGCATTATGAGATACAACAACAATTTGATCAAGAATTGCATTTTCTTGTTAATTTATCTTGATATAGTTGTTGAATATTTGAACTTTATTTAGATTAGGAGCATCATCACCTTTATCAACAAGAATAGGAGCCATTGGAGTGGTGCTCTCAAATTGACTCACTTGTAATTAATAATGATGAAGTGCCACACAAAGTTTCTGAAAAGAGATAAATTCAATAAGCAAAACCTTATCTCTAATATCCTTTTGCAAATTTAAAATAAACATATGTTGAATATCAATAACAAGAACATGATAGGAAATCTAAGCATGCAAATGTTCAAATATACCAATAAATTTAGTCAAATTATTCTTAGAATTTTGTGTATAATACATAAAATCAGTCGAAGACACTTGTAGGCTGATGTTGCTTTGAAATTGTTGAATAAAAGCATTAGTAAGTTGAGGAAATGATTTATTAAAAGAAGGAGTCAAGGAACAAAACCATTTTAATGCCTTACCAAAAAAAGTTTGAGCAAACAACTTAGCTAAAATCCTATTATCATGAGCATAATCACTACAAAAGATTTGAAATGTTTTAACATGATGAACATGGTCTCCCTTACCATTTTAATTCTCAAGAAAAGGCATATTGGCTTGCCGCGAAATAGGAGTATGAATGATATCTTGAGACTAAGGACTTCCAATGTCACAAGTAGAAATACTAAACTTGTTTTGAGTTAAGGTAGCAAGTTGTTTTGTAAAGATGTCACAATTTGCACCAAACTAATAATTGTTGAATTGTTAGAGAAATAAGAAAACTAGCAACATTAGAAACACTAGGTAAAGTGAATGAAGCTATAGGAATAGAAGACACAACTCGAGGAACACTAGGAACTATAGTTGGTAGAGTATTTGAATAAGTAAAAGGAAAATTATGATAAGAAGGTTATGATATAGGAAGGGACACAGGAGGAACACTCATAGGGATAGAGGGAACCATCACAGTCACCAAAGAAGGAGTGTAGGTAGGAACACTAGGGAAAGGAGCAGAAGAAGGTTCTACACTATTGATAGGAGGAATCAACCATAAATCTTGAGCTTCTTGAGCTAAAAGTTTAACATCAAAATGAACAAGGTGAGTAATACTATGCAAGAGATTAACACCTTGATCACTTTCATCATGAAGAAATTTCTTAAGAGCCTCTAAAGCTTGAATAGAATCTTAATTATGGTTTTCTTGAATAATCCAATTACCCATTTTATCAAGTTTAGTCGAAAGTCTTTGAACTTGTTCAGGAGGAAATCTTAAAGAATCATCCTCATCATGAAATGAGTGAGAAGAGTTTTGCTCCATAAGAGGATTAGAATTAGGAAGAATCAAAGTCTCATCCATAATCCTAAGGAAAGGAGAAGAAAACTCAGGCTCAAAGATACCCATAAGTCTACGACTACATCTAACCCTAAGATTAGAAGTAGGACTAGAATTGATAATGCTCATAAACCAATGCAATTCAAATGAACTAAACTAATAAAACATAAAGCATAAATATTTTTGTATTTTTGAAAGGGATTTTTCATTTTTTGATTTTTTTTTTGTTGTATTTTTTAATGTTAAAATGCAAGGGCATAAACTAAATCTAATCTTAATGCAAGAAAAGACCTAAAAAATATAAAAATGAAATTTAACACCACAAAACACAATAGGGCATCTAATTCCACAAAAGATAGGGTAGGCGTGTCAAGTTCACCAAAATGAATAGGAAGAAAATAGGACCTATCGTCAACCCAAATTCCCAATAAGAATGATCCAAATTGATTAGTCATAAGGAAGTGATCAATGCACAAATGGATCAAGCAATGGATAATATGAAGAAAAGATTAGTGTAGTGCCTACCCCTAGTTCGCATTTTGTTATCGTTGCTGAACTCTTTTAGAGCTAATTTTATGTTGTTGGTTAGCAGCATTCTTTTGAGAGTATCAAATATTGTGCTATGGATTCAGTTTATTATGTGATGAGATTACTTAGATTTTGCATTTCATATATGCATGATGATTATTTTCAGTGTTTACAGTTATTAATGATGATTAGTAAGATGATTTATTATCATGTGTTTTCTTATGGATACTTACCCCATACTTGCATGTGTATGGTGTGCATGTTTGCTTTGCGTGTTTTCTTTTGTATGGCATGTCTGATGTGGTTAAGGAAGGGAGTCGTAGTCACCTGCTAGTCGGGATCCACACAATGCACCACTTCCTGCCATTGCCTGTTTAGGTTAGTATGTATTGTGCTTGTACATGCATAGTTTTTATGCAGGTTACAGGTACCGGGTATCAACTTCCCTAAATTGTCAAGATGAGCGTACCCTATCACATTATCTCAATGATAAGAGGGGAGATAAATTCTCAAGTCCAAATCCCAACCCTTTAAGCCATTTGTTCTAATTGGAAAATTAGGACAAGTATCCAAGTTGGGTACCCTCCGAATATGTCGGATGACATAATTCGTGATATAAACCTTTGGTTTGATTTTGTATGTATTTTGGCTACGATGGGTTTTCATATTTTTACCTTATGAATCTTTGATGTATTTTCTATTAATTAAACTTAATTAAAAGATTTAATCAATGGTTTAATTAATAAGGTATTTTAATATTTATTTTATTTAATTAATTGAAAAATTAATTAAATTTGAAAATAAAAGTTAAAAGTTTAAATTTGGAATGTGACAATATTTATTTTAATAATAATATATTTGGAGTTCATTTTTAAAGAAATGACTAAATAATATTATTATTAAAGCTAATAAATATTTTAACAATTAAGTTTTGGAAAATAAAATTTAAAAGTGAAAAATATATTTTAAATTATTAAAAGATTCTAAATTTCATGTGCTTAAAATATAAATATATTAAGATTGAAAAGTGGAATTATTAAAGTTAGTGCATGAGATTTAATAAATAAATTAATTAAATTGAAAAGAGTAAATTAAATATTATATTAATTAATGTGCATTATTTTAATATTTGCTCACATAGGAGTTGGCAAATTCTCGAAAGTTCTCATGTAGACAACACATGAATTTGCACTCTAAGAATGCACAAGTTGTCTACACTTAGAAGTTAGCATTTTATTTGAGCACATGGTGTCTACAACCTTAAGACTCATCTAGAAGGTTGGAGGAGACTCATGCTTGGTTGTCATGCTTATCTTCTAGTTGTTTCTAGAGACACTCTAGATGCATCCTAGAGGCCTTTAAATAGAGGCTCTCCTAGTGTGTTTGGACAAGCTTAAATGAAAGTTTAAATGGAAGCTACAAGCTTCAAGCTAAAATGGAAGCTTCAAAGCTTATATTCATTGAGAAGATCATATGCTTCTACATGCTCATATATTTTCTACATGCTTCTATGCTTCTTCAAGCGCTTCTAGTCACTTGGAGGATTCGGTTGGCTTGGATCTTGGAGAAATTGCGAATGATGGAGAAGGAAAGGGATTTTCTATGGACTTCTGAAGCATGAAGGATTAGCATCAGTGTCTAGGTGCACTCGTGATATTCGCATATTATTTTCCTGTCATCATCATGTTTGTTATATGTGTCTGAATACTCTTTGTGATTGAATCTACAATTAAATTGGAATCTAGATATGTATGGTTGCAAAGAAAATAATAGAAAAATCCTAGATTCAATTAAGGAAGAAATTAGATTTAAAGGGGTTTGGGTTCGAATTAGAATCAAATTGAAATAGATTTGAAAATGGTTTCAAGATTTATGGCCAAATCCATTAGTGAAATTATTGGATAAATTTAGTGAACAATTACCTTTTTAAGAGAAAAATTTTAATTCATCACAAATTGTCCTGTCGCTGCCCCATGGATAGATCCGAACTCAGTCATTCATAACTTTTTATCGAGATCGAATTTATTCGATCGCTCTAGTCAGAATTGATGCAACTTGGCCCTCTCTAATATATTTCAATTTCAGCCCGATCCAACAGTTCATTAGGGAGATATGGCCATCGTACTGGGACTGTTTTATTCAAGGACATATATTTTTTCATTTTCCATAACCAAGAGTTCTTTATGCTTAAACTTCACAAAAATAATATATGAAAGCATGGAATGAATTAAAGATATTATTGCAATCTTTTTTTATTAGAATCTTATTAATATACATTAGTTTTATATGGTTTATTATCTAATCTAATTAAATCAAATTTAATTAAGATTAGTTAATAGTAGAAGTGTAATTAATTATTAGTCAATCTAAGTAAATGGATTTTTAAATGAGAATTTTTTTTTAAAAAAAAGATATTTTAATATAGTTATATAGTGAAATTTTTATAATATATATATTGAATACTATTTAATATATATTAAACAATTTTAGAGTTGTTTAATGAAGATGATAATGTTAAGAATTTGGAGATTATTCATCTTAAAATCTACAATGAGTCTTATTGGTTTGTGATAGGGATCTTTTTCAAACAATGTTTATATAAACAAAATATTATTAGAACAATTAGAAAATGGAGTCTAATGGTTGATTTTAATATTGATTAAATAATTGTAAGATGATAATTTATATTATGTTGATTTAAATTTAGAAACTCTGAATGATATTGGATTAAAACTGAATTATTATGTTATTGGTTAATATGTTTGAATACCTTAATGGAGTTAAGAGTTAGTCAAATATTAACTAATGAATTTATGGAAGGGTTCTATAGATCGAGTATTTATAGTTTGATGAGTTTATTATTTATTAATGTTTGTAAGGACTAACAAACTATTAATAAATAATGGACAAAATAGTTATCAATAAATGTGAATACAGTTAATCTAGTGGAGATTATTTTATGATTAAAATTTTGTAAAAAGATATTAGTTTTTGGTTTGAAGTATGATTGATTTTTAATCAATTAATATTCATTGAGTTGTCGATATAATTATGCGATTGAGATTTATCTTGAGATGACTATCATTAATACGAATTAATTAAGGAAACATTAATATTCATAAAGAATGATGAATGTGATCTATTAATAAGATTCCCAATATAGCTTGTCATTAAATATTAGCAAGTTATTATTATTGAACTATGAACATGAATATTTGTGTATAGTTGACTTTTAGTTATTAGTCAACTAATATTCATTGGGTTGATGGTTTGGTTGTGAAATTATTAATTAAATCAATTAACTAGAGTTAATTAGATTTAATTAATAATTAAGTTATGTAATAGAGATTTAATTGATATAATTATTTTAACAAGATTGTAGATTATCTATATTGAAGTTGATAAATCTTATGACTTGAATTATGACTTTAGATATTATATGATTGTCAATGATGATAACGATTAAATTAAAAGACTAAAACTTTAGTAATACTTAATTAAGTTTCTAATTGAAAACTAATAAGATGTTAATAGGTCATGGATGGTGTACCTATGTTAATGGATTGAGATAAATAAAGTTATCTTCTTCTTATTCGAAAATTGATAATTGGTTCTTTTATAAATGAATAATGGTCTTTGATTCATGTTGAAAGTTGAAGTAACATTAAACGAGAGTTAATCAATTAAAATATGGATCTTAGTTAAATATAGTGAACAATTTAATTAAAGGTCAACGATGATCAGTTAGTGAATATTTATCCTTAAGTTATTCTTAGAATGTAATTCTTAATAATGGAAGGATAATGCTTTCGGAGAATAATTGGGTTGACTTGTAGGTCAAATGATGAAACTTAAGACATTTGAAAGTATACTTGCAAACAGAAAATTGGAAACCCCTACATATTATTCAACTATGTGAATTTAGTAAATCAAAACATGTGTTTGCATCGTGTATTCTATATGCTTCTTGTTTTGGGTTTTGGGTTGACTAGTGTTGACCAGTCTTAGGTTGTTACCAGAGGCTCAGGGGTTATGAGATGTGTTGGCATGTTGATCTTATTTGGTCTCGATCTTTATAAGCCCAACCATGGTATGCGATCGTATGCTCTATGAAATGTTTGTATTTACTGATTGTTATTGTTCATCAGTCTTCATGAGTGAAGCTGAGATGTATGTGTATGAGACACTTGAGCTAATCATTTTTGAGTCATTGATCAGTTATCCTTGGATTATTTTTTAGTCGCCATGATGGGACTGAAATGTGGATTTATTTCTTGATGATGTCATGTGACATGTTTTGACTCAACCATTTTGGAGTCTTCGATCAGTATGATTTTGAGATGTATTTTGGTTATTGAGAACCAACGGATACTTATGATTATCAGTGATGCCTTCAGTTGCTAATAGAGAACTATTGTGGTCATGATTTTCTATGGATTCTTTTCAGATGCTTATGGAGATTTGATGATTCTTATTATGGATATTTGATGCTTATATTGCGGATATTTGATGATTCTTTTTATGGATTATCTTTTGAATTTTCTTTCCAGTCACTTGTATAGGACTGGGGTGATTTTATGATTCCATGAGCTTAGGGTAGGTTATCCACTTGTAGTGTCAGGAAGTGGCTTGCAATGGGGGCCGGGGCCCTAAGTGGCTGCCAGGGTAACTCATTATAAGTTTTGTTAATAAGTGAGAACATTTACACACTAAATGGGGATTAAATGAACCTAAAAAGATAATTGTTTTGATGTTCTCGCCCATGCCTTGAGTGCTTGTACAGGCTAAGATGGGAGTAGTGAGAACGCATGGTTGCGACCGTGCATTTCGTAGTGTGCCTCGTCAGTATGAGAGGATACTAGTGGCTGCATGAGATCAGTATGGACCCATGGAGTTTAGCTAACTACCAGGGTAACTTGTACATGATAAATGCGATGACACTTTCTTGCTTACATAGTAGGTTTCCTACATGTCATTGTGTGTCTCTGAGAATTAGATGTCGATTTTGTGTGATTGGAACCTTTGAGTAGTATACTTTTAGGATTCTTGGACTTAGAGAGTAATTATGCTATGTGTTTTGGATAGCCTATTTGGGACTTGAGATTATCTCCTCAACATGGTGGGAGTGGACCACTTAGGTTCCACACGGTCGGGTGGTAGTGTTTTTCCACTCTTATCATTTGAGATCCGTCTGAGACACCATGGCTGATTCTTTCTTGGTTGGTATTTATCTTCATTATGATCTTGGAACATTATGATAGATGATATGCCTTATGATGGATGTATTTATTGATATGTTTCTTAGATTGATGATTTGCATATGTTAGATGATGATATTCTATGCTTTACTTTGCATGTTAGTAGGATGTTTTAGGAGTGACATTCCTACTATGTTAATAGCCGATGATCTCTTCGGTGCTTTGGAATGTTACGCACGGAGGGATGGCTAGGATCCACGATGGTCTAATGATGATATTTACGGTTGAGAGGAACCGTGCACTTAGTTATTTATGTTTGTGATATATGGTTATCGTTTATGATAGATGTTTATATCTTTATGATGATGATGTATCATGTATAAAATGTAGTTTCATTTACTTTAATTGCATCATGGATTAATATTGGATGCTGATGTACTTCATTTACATGGATTTTTATTCTTTTAAGCTTTTCATACCTTGTGATATGTATGGTGAATGATTGAGCAATCTGAAAATGTAACTTATGAACATTGGATGTATCATTGTTATTTCATAAAGATGTGATGTTAGATGATTAGTTATGTTAGATGTAATTCAATGTTAAGGGATCCTTAAAGAATGTAATCTATTATGTTATGTGTACTTTTATTCAAATTGTTTCTATTGCTTCCGCAGATGTTATGAATGGTTTTACTTTCATGTTTAAAAAAAAAAATTGTTTGGCAAACTTAGTGAAATTCTTTCGATCCCTTGGCGGGGCATTACAATTAGATCCTATGGTCTTTCTATTTGAGAAGTATCTGCTTAAATCTTGAATAGATAAAAGAAAAATACTAACCTTAAAGTAGAATAAATCTAGAAAATGTTGATTTTTGATGTCTGTGTATAGTTTCAGGGAATTCTACAACTCGTTCTAGACTGAAAATGTCAACATTGAGAAAACCTAGAAAAATTATGTCCTTTTGAAGGAAGGCCCACCTTGAACTAGAGAGAGGGGCACAATATTACCTTGAGACACAACTGTACCTTAAAAAATTGACCTTGACCTACATTACTTCAACAAAATTTTCATTTGCAGATCCCACATGTTTGACAAAAAGGGTATCCAAATCTACTCTTTAATTTTCTATTCTACACCTATAGTTGCATGAAAAATGGTTTTCTTATTTGGATGGGGGATTTTCCTTGGTCAAACCCTAGTTTGGAATCAACTTTTGCCTAAGTGTCAAACAATGACATGAAGTTTAGTTTGCAATTGAATATCTTGCACCTGGTTATGTTTCATGACTCACCACTTTGGGAAGATTTAGGATGCATATCTAAAAACTTATGTTTCATTTTTAAATTCATTTTGACATGTTTTGACTAGGTTTTGAATCCCTCAAAGTTTGTTGTTTACTGTTGTCATGCTGATGCAAATTGTTTAGAATTCTAGGAGGCCCACTTTGACCAGTTATAACTTTGACCTAGTTGACCCTAATGAAAAATTTTCTTTTTCATTGCATTCTAGAAGTCAGACACTTATTATGTTCTAGAGTTGAGCATATGATGAATTTGTTTTACTAGTTTTCAAATGTGATTTGAAATGCATTTTGTAAAGTTTCACTAGTGTCAAAAAGTATAGATTGATTTGTAGCCCTATCTGTGATCTCATAATTCTAAATTTGTGATAGATGAGACCAAATGAATTGTATCACTATGTTTTACTCTAAAAATTCTTTAAGTGTGCCATTTTTCAAGTCTTGACCAATCCATCTGCACACTTTCCCAAGTCCATTTCATTTGTGAAAAACACTATTTTCCCATTGTTCCCAATTCTGCAACTTCAAGTACCTAACTTTGACTACTTTCCAAATGCACCCAGTTATTTTTCATGAACTCAAATCATATATTTATACTCTCCTCATGATATTGAACTAATGCCCCAATTTTTGTGCTCCCAAGTGTTAGTTTGACCTTTTTTCAAAGCCAAAACCAAATGTATTTTATGGTTTTCTGACATGTTTGTTTACAAGAAGTTTTAAGAGGGAAACTTTGATAGTCAATATCTTTTAACCTAGATGTCTTCATGATACAAAATTTGACAGGGTGCAAGAATGTGGAACAAAGAATCCATGTGTCAGATTTTAGGGCTCGGTCAAGTGTTTTTGTCAATTTTTAAAGCCAACTTTCATACCTCTTAGTCAAAAAATCACAGTTTGAAAGAAAGGGCTAAAATGAGTTTTAAAATATTCAATCAATGATCAATTTTGATTTCAACCACTACAATGAGTTCAGGTTGATCAGTCTAAATGATCAGGTGTTTCATTTTGAAATTTATTTTAGTTGGACCCACTTTGGGGATTGGTTGTTTTCAGTGCATTAATAAGATGTTCAAGAAATAAAAGATTCTTTGAGAAGATTATAATGATTATGATGGTCAAATATATTCTACAATCGCATACTTTCATTTGAGATCAAAAGGGTATGTGGAGTTATGTGTATACAGTAGACAATAATGATGGGAGTTGGACTTACTAAGGAGATTTGGTGCTTTGAAATTGTCTTTTAAGATCAATTCACAAATAACCCTCTTTTGACATCATGATCTAAAAGTTATTTCTCATGAGATAATATGCCACAATCTTAATCAAACCATCAAGTTGTATGAAGGGTCTAGATTATAAATAGGATAGGTTGACATCTTAATGAGGCCAATTAGTAACTTGAGTGAAGCGGAGACACTAGATATTTATAGAGGATTGGTGTGCTTTTGAAAGGTAGATAATAAATGAATTTTCCCAAACACCCATGGTTTTGCAAATTTTAACATCTTTTATTTATGTTGGTAGAAAATAGGAAATGGAGGAGCACAAACCAATAAAGTCATTCATTCCTGATGGAAATGATGAATGATGCTCACTCAGTGTTTTTCATTGATTCTTTTTACAATGTTGAGGGCTGCCATGAACAAGTTTTCTAAAAGGTTTACACACAATGAGTTTTTTTTTTCTCAAATGAATATTGTGGTTGGAGTCTAACAGAGTGTTGTGTAAGGTGTGCACAAGGAAATAAATGGTTTTTTTAAAACTGTTCTATGCAATGATTAGAATAGTGTTGATCATATATTGGAGATTGTGTTTGGAAAATATTGGGCATTATATATGTAAAATGTGTCATCTTTATCATAGCTACAATTCAGATCTCCACTAGAAGAGGTTTGCATTTTCTCTCATGGCTCTAGGATTTTCTTTATTAAGGGTGTGTGAGATGGAGGAGTCGAGGGAGTGGCATAACCCTATGTAGTTCTATATGTCTTTGTTAGGATTAAACCTCAAGAAGAAATAAAAATTACATGAAAATATAAATAATATCAAAAAATAATAGATCACACATAAGAGAACACAAGACAACAAGATTTAACATGGTTCACCCAATCCCTAGGCTACATCCACCAAACATCAAGTCCAATATTATTATGATCCAAAGATTACAAGTTGATTACAATCTATAATCCCTTACAACTCTTTACCACTACAAGAAGTAATTATTGTATCACACCCTTATAAAAAAATCCCTAACCCTAAACCCTTTTATACAAGTATTTTTGTTGCTTTAGGGTTAAAATTATTTACAACATGTCAACCATAAATTGGTGAATAAATAATAGCCAATTGGAAAATATTAGCCATTAGCAAATAGTAGTCCAAAGAATTTATCAAGTATGTCTAGTACTTCCCTGATTAGTCACCACCAACTAACAATCCCCTACTAGGGGACTGATCAAACTCCACACTAGACAAAAATATCCCACTTGGAGACTGATCTTGTAGCAATATCCCTTCCATATGGGGCTCCCACTGGATCAAACCACTTTGGACTATGTTGTTCTTTTATTTTATTTAGTCTAGAAGACCAATTGAAGCTAAAGAGGAATTTGGCTTCTCCCTTGTCACTACTTTTGTAAACATGTCTATTGGATTGCATTTGAATGTATCTTGTCCAACTTTAACTATCCATCATCCAAAACTAGCCAAATAAAATGGTTCCACAACTGTATGTGTTTTTTCTTTGAATGTAGAGTTGAATTCTTTGCAAGATGAATGCCACTCTAACTATTTGTAAATAAATAATTATCTCTCTAAGGGAGTCCCAATTCTTCTAAGAAGATCTAAATCCATATCATCTCCTTGGCTACCTCTATAGTAGCAACATACTCTACCTCTATAGTGGATAAAGCATTAACCTTCTGTAACCTAGAAACTCAGTTCATTGTTGCTCCACCAATAGTAAATACATAACCTATAGTACTCTACCTAGTATTAATATATCCTACCAAATTTGAGTCAACATAACACTATAAAGTAGTAGAAGATCCCCCAAAGTGTAAACACTTACTGGATGTTCCTCTCAAATATTTGAGAATCCATTCAACTGCATTCCAATGCTCAATTCATGGATGACTCATATACTTACTAATGAAACCCACTACATGTGCAATATTTGGCCTTGTACATACCACAACATACATCAAAATTCCTATAGCTAAAGCATAGGGTACCTTGGACATCTTATCCTCCTCTTCTTGTGTCTTGGGTCACATCTCCTTAGTCAACTTCAAATGACTAGGTAAAGGTGTGCTGACAACGTTAGCATTCTCCATAGAGAAATGTTGCAACAACTTATCAACATAATCAGCCTAAAATAACATCAATTTCCTAGTCTTCCTATCTTTGCAAATCTTCATACCAAGGATTTTTTTTGTCACCCCCAAATCCTTCATATCAAATGCATGTCCTAACTGGCATTTCAGCCCCTTAATGTGATCCATGTTAGACCCAACTATAAGCATATGATCAACATATAACCAACATCTTAAAATAAATACAATGATCTAAATGACACCTACTATATTCATGCTCATACATAAAATTTTCAAATTTTAGATACCATTGCCAAGGTGTTTGCTTCAAGCCATATAAACTTTTCTTCAATCTGCACACTAGGTTTTCTTTACCTTTGAACTCAAATCCCTATGGCTATTCCATATATATCTGTTCATCCAAATCACCATGAAAGAAGGTTGTTTCAACATCAAGCTATTGTAAATGCAAATCTTTAGTAGCCACAATACTTAAAATAGTATGGATAGAAGTCATTTTAACAATAGGAGAGAATATCTCATCAAAATCAATACCTTTTTTTTGTACAAATCCTTTTACAACTAACATATCTTTAAATATTTTCTTACCTCCATCCTCTTTTTTTAACCTATAAACCCATTTATTCTATAAAGATCTTTTACTTGCAGGCAACTTGTATAAATCCCATATCTTATTTTTCAAAAAAGAGTCCATTTTGTCTTTCATTGTAGACTCCCACTGAATCTTAGTATCCACTTGCATAGCTTCATTGTAAAATTCAAGTTCACCAGCATCTATAAGTAAAATATAATACAAGGATGGAGAAAATATTTTTGGAGGTCTACTTAGCCTTTTTGACCATCTAACATTCACTGGGGTGTGTTGTATTTGTTGTTACAATTGTTGCACATTATGAGAAATTGTTGTAACATCATCTTTTGGAGTATCATCATCATCCAACCTCTTAAAATAATTACAATGATTTGAATGAAACCTACTATATCCATGCTCAAGCATAAAACTATCAAATTTTAGATACCATTTCCAAAGTGCTTGGTTCAAGCCATATAAACTTTTCTTCAATTTGCACACTATGTTCTCCTTACCTTTGACCTCAAATCCTTGTAATTTGTGTCATATATATCTATTCATTCAAATCACCATGAAGAAATTCTATTTTAACAACAAGCTTCTCTAAATGCAAATCTTCAGTAGCCACAATACTTAAAATAATATGGATAGAAGTCATTTTAACAACAAGAGAGAATATCTTGTCAAAATCAATGCATTTTTTGTGTAAATCCTTTTACAACTAACCTAAATTTAAATGCTTTCTTACCTCTATCCTCTTCTTTTAATCTTTAAACCCATTTATTCTTTAAATCTCTTTTACCTGCAAACAACTTGCATAAATCCCATGTTTTATTTTTTAGCAAAGAATTCATCTCATCTTTCATTGTGGACTCCCACTGAATCTTAGTATCCACCTACACAACTTCATCATAACATTCAGGTTCACCAACATCTGTAAGGAAAATAGAATACAAGGAAGGAGAAAATATTTTTGGAGGTCTACTTAGCCTTTTTTACCATCTAACATTCATTGGGGTGTGTGGTATTTTTTGTTGTGATTGTTACACATCATGAGGAATTGCTAGAACATCATCTTTTAGAGTATCATCTAACACTGCATAATCATCTTCTTTCTTCTCATGTTGCTGCAACAGATCTTTGTACAACATATTCTCATTGAATATGACATCCTTGCTTCTTACAATTTTATAATTTTCAAAATCTTGAAGCCTATAACCAAATTCATTAATGCCATATCCAACAAATACACATTTCTTTGACTTAGCTTCCAGCTTGGTTCTATTTTCAAAATCTATATGAGCAAATGCTTCACAAATGAAGGTTTTGGGAAAATAATAACTCACCTTCTTACCAGTCCATGATTCCTCTTGAATACCACAACCCAAAGGAGTAGAGGGACCTCTATTAATCATATATAATAGTAGTATTTATAGCCTCCACCCACATGTATAAGAGAAACCCATCATGCAACCTCATGCTCCTTGCATGCTCCATTATAGTCTTGTTCATGCGTTCAACAACTCCATTTTCCTGTAGAGTCTATGGAATAATTTTTTATCTAATAATACCATTAGTGGAGAAATAATCTTCAAATTCATGACTACAATACTCATCCACCATTATTAGAGCTCAGACATTTTAATTTCTTACAAGTCTCATTTTCAACCAAGCATTTCCATTTGTTAAAAGTTTGAAATACATTAGATTTATGTCTAAGAAAATAAACCCATACTTTTCTAGTTGAATCATCAATAAATCTAACATAATAATGAGAGCCACAAATAGAAGATACCTGAGTTGCTCCCCATACATCTATATGCACAAGCTCTAATTTCTTACTTTTATATGTCTTCCAAATCTTCACAAAACTCACTCTCTTTTATTTTTTATGCACACAACTTTTATAGAAATCCCTATTAACACATTTTAGACTTAATAAAACTTGCTTTGAAAGAAGTACTTTCATACTTTTCTCACTTATGTGCCCAAGTCTATTGTGCCACAATGTTCTATCAGAATCTATAGTAACTATTTGTTCTCCCTGCTCAACTGTAGCAACTAGTCCTGAACATTCACTTTTATCTAAAACAATCAAAGTCGAAGGAACAGTATGACTTGTATAAAGATATAAGGTGCCTATGTTCACACCTCTTACTACTATAAGGGAACCTTTTGAAACCTTCTAATTTTGATAATTAAAAGTAACTACACAACCCTCATCATTGAGTTGCCCTACTGAAATTAAATTCTTACTCAGCCTTGGAACATGTCTTACCTCATGTGGTAGCCAATGATTCCCATTCTACAACTTAATCTTAAATTTTCCCTTTCCAACAATCTGACAGGGTTCATTATCCCCCAAATAAACAAGTCCAAAATCCCCTTAGACATAATCAATGAAATAACCTCTATGAGGTATAGCATGAAATGAAACACTAGAATCTAAAACCCATGAATCATCAACACTTTCTAAAGATAGAAGCAAAGCACCTTCTTCAGATTTGTTACTTACCACATTTGCATCCTTGTTCCCTTCTAGTTTATCTCCTTCATTTGTCTTTCAATTCCAGCAATCTTTCTTTTTTATGCCCTGGTTTCCCATAGTACTAGCAGTCATTTGGTCCTCTCGATTGAGACCTCTTCCCCTTTGATTTTCCTCTTGATTTCCCATGATTTCTAGAATTATTTCCTCTCTTAGTCATTCTACCTCTACTTTGTGCATTCAAAGCACTTCCTAATGTAGACCCACTTGATGATTTCCTACAAGTTTTCTCACTTAAATAACACTGAATACATCATCATATTTTAAGGTATCAGATCCAAATTACTCATAACCATTACCAAGCCATGCTAGCTTTTAGGCAAAGAACACAAAATCAAGAGAGCCTTAATTTCTTCATCAAAATTAATATCCATAGAAGATAACTAACTAGTAATAATATTAAACTCATTTAGATGATCCACAATAGATCCATCTTCTTCCATTTTCATATTAAATAAACACCTCATGAGAAATACCTTATTTGAAGTGGAGAACTTTTCATAAAATTTTGCTAGGGTTTCCATCAACTCTTCTATTGCCTTAGCTTTTGTAATGTTAAATATCACTAATGGTACCAAGCATAATCAAATTCTTCCAAGTGTGTTTCTATCTAAAATCTCCCAATCCTCATTTTTCATAGTTCCCTATTTTTTAGTTTTTCCTTCCAATAGCTTCCATAAATCCTTCTAATAGAGATAGTCATTGATTTGCATTTTCCATAACTAAAAGTTTTTCCCATTAAACTTGTCAACCCTTAGATTACCCTTGTCTTCCACTACTCTCACTCAACCATGAGACTCCCACTCAATTGTGAGACTTTCCTATAGAGGATAACTAAAAAACAAGTAGGCTCTTATACCACTTGTTAGGATTAAGCTTTAGATAGAAATAATAATTACATGCAAATATAAACAATATCAAAAAATAATAGATCACATAGAAGATAACACAAGACACCAAGATTTAATGTGATTCACCCAATCCCTAGGCTACGTCCACCAAACAAAAAGTCCAATATTATTATGATCCAGTGATTACAACCTGATTACAATCTATAATCCCTTACAACTCTTTATCATCACAAGAAGCAATTTTTGCATCACACCCTTATAAAAAAATACCTAACCCTAAGCCCTTTTATACAATTATTTTTTTTGCTTTAGGGTTAAAATTAGTGACAACATGTTGGCCATAAATTGGTGAATATTAACCATTGGCAAATAGTAGCCCAAAAAATTTATGAAGTATGTATAGTACTTCCCTGACTAGTCACCACAAACTAATAGTCTCAAGCATCATTTTTGCCTGACCTCCATGGGACATCATGTTTCATCTTACCCCCAACACTCTTGCCACCATTCACATTTAGATCATGTTGATTTTCCTAGTCACAAAGCCTACCATGGTTACAAATTCAAAGTGAACTAGTTTAATTGCCACTTTTATTTGAGTAAATTTATCTATGGGGGTAGATTCTTGAGATAAAACACATTGGAGCAGATGGACCCCAATGGTTGAATGTTTGATACCATGTAAGATGGGTAGTTCGAGATCTAAAATGGAATGCACAAATTGTTCAAGTCAATATTTTTCAATATAGAGTATTAGGTATGGTCGTTGAGGGTGAGTATGGTTTTAATGATTTATGTTATGTGAGGCATTCCACAACTTCAAGTAAACTATGGTAGAGAAACCATGACTAAGGGTGGATGGCTAAGGCATGGCAGCAGATGACACCACAAAAGAATTTATCCCACATTTATTATGCAAAGGGATCTTTAGGTATTTAAATACATGAAGGCACAAATGCTTAGTGTCTTAAGAAACAAGGGGATTTTGGAGGATGCAAGTTTGCTTGCATGGGGCCCATTATGGATGGATGACAGCTGGTGGCTAAATACAATTTTTTAACTAAATCATAGATGAAAGCATGAGATGATGATGTCACCAAGAGGACATGTGGTATGCATTCACTCATACATGAGGTTAACTATGTAGTTAGGCCTAACAATGACAAAAGAGTGATGTAGTTGGTTAATTAGTGGTTGCACGGTTGCTACATCAAATGTTAATTCTAAAAAAATGCCTTGATCAATTGAAAAGATTGATTTGGCATCATTGCAAGGCTTAACCAAAATTAAAGAGAATGAGTTCCAATGGTGTAAAATGGAGTTAATCACCAGGTCACTTGGGTTAAGCCATGGTTAAGAGTTAAGGCTCTGACTATGCAAAATTGTGACATGTAGTAGGGACTACTGACAAGACAATGGTGAGATGGTAGAGGCTAGCCAATCAAGGATTGACATGTGGCACCTAGTTAGAGGTCAATAGGAGGTTTGACCCATATTCAAGAAAGGGGAAAATTGAAAAGTTATAAAAAATGAGATTTTATTATTTTTCCTTCATTCAAACGTGCACCTCCAAAGATTTAAAAGTTGAAAGAATTTTGAGATATTCTATAGTTTTGACTAATGAAGCTTTAATTTTTTTATTTAAATGCTCTAAGCATGAGTTGGAGACTAAATTTTTAAATGAATGCTAGAGGGCCCATTTTTATTAGATAAATAAAGAGCAACATACGATTGGAATCAAGAGAAGATGAGCTTTATATTTTTATAGTTAGAATGTGCATAGGTATTCACTAGTAAAGGTTATAAGCTGTTCTGTAAATTTTGGGGCATTCTTAGTAGAATGAGAAATTTTCATGATGAAGCACCCAATTCAGTTAGAGAGCAGACATGGAAGTTAGTTGGCTATAGATTTGGGGGAAAATGTTTCTGAGAATTTCATTTTTCCTCTAAAGGTCATCTGGAAGGTGTTTTGGCCCTTGTTTAATATCAAATCTGGTAACTTCTTGCAAATCAGTTACATGTTTCTATCATTTTGAAGATATTTCATGCATTCTTTAGCAACAAGGATAAGATATAATTTTTAGTTATAGAAAGAGGGTAGAGAGAAGTTCTACATCAACAAGTGGAAGTTTTCCAAGTGGGCAAATAGCAGCATCAGATCTGATCTAGGAATTCTTCATGTCTTCTTATTCTCTTCTCTCCTTTTTCTCTAAGGTGGTTGATGGTTGGCTATTTCCAAACTATTAAACAAAGTTCTAGCTATGATCCCACCATTCATGCCCAATATTTCTCTCATCTAATGAACAATAGTTAATGAGAATATAGTGATAGTCTTAGTCTATTCAGTTGTTTCTAAGTTATCTTCATGCATCCTTTATGTATTTGTTTCAAGGAAATGAATGAAAATGCAACAAGTTTTTTTTATCTTCAATCTAAATCTTGTCTCCTATTCATGTTGTTTGTAATCTCTTGTGGTTTGTGATCAAAGAGCACAAAACTTAGTTACAATCTATTTTAGGTTGTATGTGTTGATATATTTTGCTTGTGATTCAAGGAGTGATGTAAATGATTAATTTATCATCATAGGGTTGTAAATTTCATGAAGGAATAGGTCGAGTATGGGATTCATAATTGATGCAAATGTCTAATTCACAAGGTGAATGGATAGATCTAGAAGTCCTGATACATGAAATGTATCAACAATTTCCAAGGATGTACATTAGTGATTTGTGGAATTGCCCCAATAGATAAGGCATTGATCAACTACAAGATCCATGTGTTTTGTTTTTCATGTCTTGGTGATGCTGAAATAAATATTACAAGCAAAATCCTTTTCCCTTTTTGTTGAAGAGCTAGAAAGAGTTTCCCTCACATAGCTTGTCTAGTTCATAGGTCATGTTACTAGCTATTTCATGTCTATGTTGTTTGCATAAGTATAGAAGATTCATGGTTTTTTTAGCTTTATATGATTTAGTTGTATGCTTTGAAACTAGTACCATATGAAGAATACGAGGTTCACCTATCTAGGTCTTGTAGAGCCTAAAGAAGGAGTATTTCCTTATAGTTGGACCAGATGATTAAATGGGTATGTTGTAGATGGGAATTAGCTTCCCCTAGATGTATTATGTTCTCATCATTTGGTTTTTGAAACATGGGATTTTAAAACACCAACAAATTCTATGCCACATGACATCAATTTTTAGTTGATGCATGATGGAGTAGTTGATGTCAATGCAGCTCAAAGATTAGCTAAAGAGTTAGAAGATAATCTTATTGTTACAAGAAAGTGGAGGAGGCATGTACAAGTTCCAAATTTACAAGCTTATACTTTAGGTACAATTGATCCTCTAGTTCAAAGGTTGGTGAATGATATGAAAAAAATTACAAGAAAAATTCCTAAGGCCAATACACCTTATCAAGATATTCGAAGGAAATATCCAAACTCAGGGATGATGGGGAAAACACCTAATATGTTACCTAACAATCAAAAGCTATTAATTGAATGCCCTTCTACTAATATGGCAATTATGTGTATTTTCTATTTGATATATGATTAGAATAGCACCTCCTATCTAGAGATGGTATGTTACAATGAGATGGAAAATATTAAGGAAACTATAGAAGAATTACCTACTAATGAAGAAAATTCAAGAGGAATCAGTGACTCTATAAGTTATTAACTTGAATATGAGTCTAATTTTAAATGAGGTGGTGATATTATTATCACTCTTGAGGATGCTTCCTACTATGTGCTCACAAGTAACCAACATGGAGTTAAATCCCATGTCCATTCTTCAGCTTCTACACTAACCAAAAAATGGAAAGAACCAACCAAAGAGTGATTCAAAGATCTAGAAGGTTTTTGTGCTAGAGGTGAATGTAGACACCTAAATCTGATTACACCGCTTCAGTAATCTTATTTAGCTATCTCTAAAGGCATCATTAATTAAATTCCTATTTAATTAATCCTTTTGCCATCCCCTAGCTAATTAATTTAATTAATCATCTATAGTCCTAATTGATAAATCAAATAACCCATTGTTTATCAATTAATCCTATTCTCCTATCTAATTCCAAATCCCTCATTTATTAAATAAATCTATTTGATAAATAAATCCTTCAAATATAATAACCCCTAAACTATCCTAAACCCCATTTTTAGCCTAATCCACCCCATCCACCCATACTAACCAAGCTTAGCCACTAACTCAACCACCCTCATTAAATGCCATCCACTTGCATATCTCTAACAAGCCTAATCTAATCCTAAACCATCTCTAATCCCACCCATAACCTTGTCACATTCCCTAAGCAAGCTTAAGACTTTCCTAAGCCAAGAAAAGTCAACAATCTCAACTCCCTCCAAAATATCCCAAACACTAAGCCATCAATGCTCTTACAAAGGCCATAAAGACTCTTACAAGCCCATTCATTGCTCTTACAAGCCATTAAGAATGGTCTTTATGAAGATATTATCCCTTGAGCCTCCTTTGTTGACTCATCCTTTCCCTTTCCTCCATCCACTCACCCTGTGACATGTGTCACTCCCTGATTGGCTATAAGGAAGCACAATCTATGTGCTCTCCTCTCATGCAATCTGAGCCCTCCATGAGATTTTCTCCATCCTTGCATCTTAGCCCTCCATCCCTCAAGCCCTTAGCCTATAAATTGAATCCCCTCCCAAGCCATTTCATCACAATCCTTGAGTTAAAGTTATAATTCTAGTTTGAGAAACAAAGCCTTTAAACCATACCCTTATAATGCCAAATTGAGAGCTCACAAGGCTACCAATTTTTCATTACCCATCCATCTCCATTGAAGCTAGTTTTTAGAACCTTGAGCATACATACCAAATATAAGCAAATAGACTCATCCCAAAATCAAGTGACCATCCTCATTGGGAGAGCCATTCTATGGCTCATATTCTCATTTGAGGGTTTCACTTTGTCTCTCATATATGTTATGATTTTTATGCTAGTTAATGCTTTGTTCTCTTAATAGATTAGTATTTCTTGCTAACATATTTCTCATATATAGTGAAGATCTTAAAGAAGCTTGAACTTGAACCTATTTTTGATGTCATCAAATTTTGTAAGTCTTCAAGGATTAAAATATCTCCCAGTGATTATTTAAGATCTAATCCTAATGAATTAAATCAGTTGATTGAATATGTAAGAGGAGTTGCTTCCCCTAGCATGTATCAAAAAATTAATATTGTATTAATGCCTAAACCTTCTTTTGAACCCAAAGAAAAAACTTGAATAGAATTTAAACTCATACATGCAAAAGTTTCTCAAAATTTTCTTTCCATTGAAAAACCCAATCCTTTATATGTATCTATGTGCATCCATGCTTATAAGCTAAGTAACTATATCATAGATTCTGGAGCTTCATATAACATTATGTTGTCCTCTATTGTCAAGGCTATTGACCTTCCTATGACCAAAACATTTGGTAAATTCTATGTGAGTCCAAATAGGTCCCATTAGTTGGTCAAATCAAGGATGCAAAAGTCTATTTGGCTAAATTCCCTAGCAAAAGAATCAAATTGACCATTCTAGTTGTAGACATCCCAACTAGTAATGAGATGCCACTAATTCAAAACTTTTTCAAGGATCTAGGTGAAGAAATCAAACTTTATTGGTCTCAAGCCACCATACCCATAGGTAGTAAAAAGGTAACCTTGAAGCCTTAAATAAAGTAAAAATTCATAGTCTTCCCCTCAGAAGACCCTAGGCCCCATATACTATACCACGAAAATAATTTTTCTAACTATGTTGTTTTACCTAAAGAATATGTAGTAGAATTAGAGGAGTTAGTAAACAAAGGGTTGTGGGTTCTAAAATTTGATGCCAGTTGTACCTCAAGGGTAGGTGTAGTGTTAGTATCCCCTTATGGAGAAAGAATTCCTCAAGAATTCAAGTTAGAGTTTTATAATTCCAACAACACAAAAAAATATGAAGTGCTAGTGTTGGGTATTGAAGAAGCCAAGAAAAGAGGTATTAAATTATTGAAGGCCAAAGGTGATGCCAAGATGGTTGTCAAGAAGGTCACGAATGTCTTTTCTGTGAAGAATGAAAAACTCAAACATTATAGAAATTAGGTTTGGGACAAGTTGGAATGATTTGACACTTTCTCTATTGAAGAAATTCTAATGGACCTCAACTCTAGAGAAGATGCCTTGGCTAGTTCAACATCTCTAATGATACCACATCCAAACTTTTCCAAAGGTCTTTACACTATTTAGTTGGTTCATCAACCCAATATTCTAAATAATTCATATTCTTGGTAAGTCTTTCATGATGATGCACATATCAATTCTTTCATTAAAGGTACATATAAGTTTTTGTCCTTATTTTTTGAAGGTTCAAATTCAAAGTTTCAAGAGTTCTATCCAATAGAGGTAGAGGAAAGTGGTTTTAGGATTGTTCAACTCTAGGGGGATCATATCAAAAAAGGCTTGGTGCCACTAGAAACACTATTAGACTAAAAATATTTCTTTATTGGAAAATTTGAGAAAAGAAAAGATGAGCAATGGGGATAATATGAGAAAATCAATGTTGGAATTGATGATAATCCTAAGTTGGTTAAGCCTGCTAAGTATTATACTGATATTGAGAAAAAAATATTTTATAGGTTACTGGAGTTTGGTAATATCTTCACTTAGTCGTATGAAGACCTTAAAGATTTTAGGTAAGGACAATTTAAATATCAAATCCCATTAAAACCAAGAGCAAATCTCGTCAGGAAAAAGATAAGGAATTACAATTCTAGGGTGGTAGATGCAATCTTCAAAGATATTGACAAGATGTTGAAGGAACACATCATTTACCCTATCCATCACTCAACTTGGGTGGTTCGTATAGTGCTTGTTAGAAAGAAGAATGAAGAAATATGGATTTGTGTTGATTTTAGGAACCTGAATCAGGCTAGTTTAAAAGATAATTTTGCACTACTCAACATGCATTATATGTTACAAATAGTGGTTGGCTCAAAGATGATGTTGATTCTAGATGGTTTCTTTAGCTATAATCAAATTAGTGTAGTCCCTGAGGACCAACATAAGACAACATTCACCACCCCATGGGTTACATTTGTTTATAGAAAAATGCCATTTGGGATAATAAATACATGCACAACCTTCCCATGGGTGATGAACTCTTCTTTTAGCCATTTTGTAAACAAAGTGATTGTCATTTATCTTGATGATATGAATTTCTTCTTTAGGAGAAGAAAGACACATCTCCGGGACTTAAAGCTTATTCTTCAACAATTTCAAGAACATGGGATGTCTTTAAATCCCAAGAAGTCTATTTTTTTGTGTAACCAAAGGAAAGTTATTGGGTCATTTAGTACTTAGGGAAGGCATTAAGATGTTTAGGGAAGGCATTAAGATTGATCTAGAGAGAGTAAATGCAATCCATCAATTATGCCTACCTATAAATCATAATGGAGTTAAATCTTTCTTTGGTCAAATTATTTTCTTGAGGAGATATATCCCAGGCTTCTTAGAAACTAATAGACTAATAGTTGTGTTGCTTAGTGAAAAGTCAACTTTTAAATGGAGTGAAGAAGACATGAAGTATTTTGAAGAGGTAAAAAATTCTATTTCTCAAGCTCCAATGCTTTCTCATTCTAATTACAGAAAAGATTTTATAATTTATTATTATGCAAGCATGCACACCATGTCTATTGTTCTCCTCCAAAAGAATGACTAGGATGAAGAAGTCCTCATTTCTTTTATTAGTATTGCATTAAAAAATCATGAATTGAAATACTTATTTAAATAATAACATGCATTTTTGGTGGTCAAAGTAGTAAACAAATTTCACTACTACATCTTGCATTAACATTTAATTGTGTTTGTGTCCAACATTGTAGTTAAGAGCATCTTAACCCAACAAGAAGTAACTATCAACAATAGAGAAATGTGGGTAGCACAAGTACATGAATTTGATCTGGACACTAGGCCAACTAAACTTGTGCGAGAACAAGGTTTATGTAGATTGCTAGTGGAAAGTTGAGAAGAAGAAAGCTAAGAGGAACCATCTGCATTGTTGGTAGGACTCAAAGATCCATGGTACACATACATTGCTTATTTTCTCAGCTATGGTAAGTATCCTGAACACCTTTCTAGCAAAGAAAAGAGAGAAATAAGCTTGAAATCTTCTAAATTTATAATATTTGATGATGTCTTATATAAAAAGGGTCTTGATGGGATGTTCTTAAGATGCATTGACATAAACCAACAAAATAAATTATTGCAAACTTTGCATAATGAAGCATGAAGAGGGCACTACTCAATATTCATGGCATTTAAAATTCTTAGAAACACCTACTATTGGCATGGGATGTTTTATGATGCATATAATGTTAATCTTAGATTGGTTTTGACAAGTGAATGTCTATACACTTAAGCCATTTACTTATGCCAAGCACATGATGTAAGTTAGAGCATGCGAAGTAAATAGTGAGTGCCGAGTCATTCAAGTATCAAGAAGATAGTATGTACCAAGTGATTTAGGATCTAAGTAAGTAGTGCATGCTGAGTCATTCAGTTGTCGAGTGGCAAAATTCACAATTAGTGCCGAACACAAGGGACTTCAGATGTCGAGTAACACAGTTTTGACATAGTCATTTGTATTGGCACAGACTACTATGTAAACTAATTTTGAGCTGATTTAAGGATTAATTTACAATCTTTTGTAGATAAGGACAAATCTTAAGTGGCAATCCCTATGTATTACATGCATCCAATTAGGTAGAGGGAAGGTTTAAGTGGCATCATGGGTAAATTACAACCATTGATTCATACCTAATCCTAAGTCACCAAGGTCTTCTTAAGTATAACAAACCTTAAAATTTTTATGAGAGATCAAAGAGAGAGGAGGAGAGTTTGCATGAAAAAATAGGAAATTCATGGTGACCAAGGTATTATGATTGAGTTGCATTGCAGAATTAGTTAAAGGAGAACAAAAGAAGGAAACAATGAACAACAGAGAGACATCTAATCAAAGAGGATCAAGTACACATCAGTATAGAGGTGTTCTAGCATCAATAAATAGAGTGTTAATCCTAAGATCATTACTAAGACATTCTAAAAGATGAATTAGTTAAATCTTTTAATAGACTAGTCCCAATAGGCTATATTGAAATCCTCTAAAAATGTGCTTACTTAATTGTGAGTTGAACTCCTTTAATCAAGCACACTTCTAATAGGATGTTGAAATCATTTAATAGGGTAAGACCTAACAATCTATGTAAGATTTTAATAGGGAAAACCTTTCATAGGGTAGATCATATTTCATGATCAAACATTATAACCTTCATTGGATACACTTTAGTACTATGGTAGTGAAGATTTTTGGGTGTCATACTTGCTCCAATTTTACCTTCTTATTGGAGGCTTTTTGGGTAATCATATCTTGTGTCATACATGTGTGAAAGCTTACTTGTTTACATACTTTAGATGTATATTCTTTATATGGTATTGTAGTTTACTTATTAAATTTTGAGATGGATGTATGGTGAATGATTTGATGGGTAAAAGTTTGAAGCACTAATTAATCCCCCCCCTCCCTCAAAGTTTACCTTTCCTATTATAATTTCAACAATTGATATTAGATCCTTGTCCTCTAGAAGTCAAGCTTTGTATCTTTGAGGAAAGATCTTGGAAATGGAAGTCAACAAGTTGGGAAAGATTATTGAGAACCAAGAGATTGAAATACAACTCATTCTACATTAGTTGAATGAAGCAAGAGAAGATCTAAAGAAATTATTGAGAAGAAAGAAGGAAATTTCTATTGAGGAGAATGGCACACAATACCATGAGATAGACACTACTAAACTATTTGCAAATGGAAGCTCCAATGAGTTTGATGTAGCAGTTACAGTTCTAATGGAAAAGAATAGAACCATAGCTAAAGAGATCAGAAATATTAAGCTAGAGCAATAATCACAAGCCATATTACTATGTGAAATATGACCAAATAGAAAAAGAAAGCTATGGAAGAAAAAGTCATGATTGAAGATGAAAAAAGAGTTTTGACCAATAGACTAGAAGAGAAATCATTAGAAATAAATAGGATTGCTCACATGCAATTGGAAACAATGAATCAAGTCATGATTGCTAATCATGAAATAAATAGTAAAGACATTAAGATCACAACATTAAAGTTACAAAATTGATAGTTGAGAAATGATCTAAAAAGGGAAAAGGATTTTACTAAAAGTTTCAATAAACCTAGTGAAGCCATCAAGTACTTTGAACAATTGATGAGATCCCCTAGATCTAACAATGATACATCTGGACTAGGATACACTAGTACTAAAGAAGGAGAATCATCCAAAAGTGTTGAAGAAAGAAGTAACAAAGGTAAGAAATCTAAACCTATTTGTCATAATTTTAGTAAGAAAGGACATACTACTAATGTTTGTAGGAGCAAGACTGTAAATCCATATGTTAAGTAGAAGAACAAGGCTCACTGCCATAAGTGCAAAAAACAAGGTCATCAGACACATGAATGCAAAACCAAGAACATGCACACTCAAAGATTTGAAGTATACTATTATAACTATTAGAAGTATGGATATAGAGCTTTTGAAAGTAGATCCAAACCCAAGTGGTCATCAAACAAGAAAATAAATGTAAAGAATAATGGTAACTCTTATAATTGGGATTAAAATACAAGGTATAGTTGTCACTACTATTAAGAGTATGGATATGTTCCTGAGAACTATATTAGGACACATTTTAGAAGTGATTACAAAAGGTGGTTGAGTCAAACCACATGTTTTAGCTATTTGAAGACTGGTCACATAAGCAAATATTATCCAACAAGGTCAAAGAAAACAAGTTGTGAGTTCAAAAAAGGCAAAGGAAAGGTAGATGTTGAGGATGTTAGAGATGATATGAACAAGACATGTAAGAGAAAGGAATATTAAAAAATCATGTGGAGATGGGATCACTTCACCTAATGGGTCAGGTGATCACACCTCATCAAATTAAGTAATCAAGAGGCATGTGGGATTGATATTTAAAAAGATATACCATACATCAGTTCCAATGATTTAGTTTTGAAAATATTACATATGCATGAATAGAGATGCAAAGTATTGTTAGGAATCAAGTATAAATCTTTAAGTTTTGTCAATTTTCATGATATTGTCAAGTGTGAAAAGTTTCATATGGTTTTTGAGTGAAATGTTAGCTGATGTTGAGCTAACAAAATTGTTAGTTGAGGTTGAGATTTTAGTGGTTACTAAGTGTATGGTAAAACACATGGATTTTGAGTGAGCCAGAAATTCAATTGAAGCTGCGCTTATAGCTGTGTAAGCACTTAGCATTAAATGTAATGTTTTAAGGGCTATTTGATCAATTTTTCTCATACAACATCATTCAAATTTGAAGAAGAGCACAAAGAGCTAAAGGTGATCTGGAGAATTTGATCTAATCATTTGTAGGAGATTTAAAAGGTAGTTTGACATCATTCTAGGAGGATTCAAAAGGTATTTATCATGTGCTGAGCTACACAGTTTTAAATTTTGAAAACCCTAGTTTCATATAATGGCATCTACTTCATCAATAGCTAAAGGTATAGAGGGAAAGAGGTTTTAAATGTTCAATTGATAAGTAATAAAATCAAACAACCTACTTTTAGGGCTATCCCAAGTATAGCTTATAAACAAGACCCTTTTGGTGCATTATCCATGGTACCACCACAAGTTTTAACAAGTTAGGATGTTAGAAATTGTTATGCATGCAAAATTGGAAGCATAGGTGATATGAAGATTAGGGAAACTTATGAAAAATTATGTGAAAATATAGTGTTGAAGGAAGAGTTTAGAAAATTGTTGAGAAGAAAGGGTTAACTCGTGCCCTAGGTTTCCCCAATGTATTCAAGATAGAGTGGATTAAAATTTATTTGAGTAGAATTCATGATAACTTTGTATGGTTAGAAAATGGGCCAATAAAAATCACTAATAAGATTGTTCATAGAGTAATAGGGTATCCAACCCTAGATCAACCAAAGACCATGAGAAGTAAAACAAAGGAAATAATTGAATAGAGAATAGGGGATGTGTGGTATAAAAGAGGTATGATAATTGATACTATCATAGATCCTCTAATAGCTTTTGTAGTAAGGGTCACAACACACAAATTTTATCAATCTAGCAAATCAAACAATGTACTCTACATTGTAGTTGATATGGGTTACAAATTTGTGAAGAAGGATCATACTTATGATCTTTCCAAGTTGCAGTTGCAACAATTGATCGAGAATTTGGGAGTTATGTGGAAGACGATGAGTGCACAGTGTAAATTCTAATTTGTTCTTGTATGTATTTTCTTTTATGTCCATAATAAATTCCCTCCATTTGGCAAGGTTTCATGGAAGGTGAGTAGACCTATTGTAGTTCAAATATGTGAATTTATTGAGCAATTAGGTGAAAACTTTGAATTTGTCATGACAAGCTATTTTGAAGATTTCAACAAGAAATCAAGAAAAGATTAAGGATACCAGTCTCACTCCAGGAGAACCATTTTAATGATGTTTGATTCCTAGTTGATACTAATTTCACATATGTTTAGATAGCAATTCCCAAGGTGAGATGGCTAAGGGGATTAGGATATGAAATAAATGTGAATGAAGCCTTTGTAACAATCACAAAATTACTTGCAAAAAAAGTGGATAAGGAAGCCAAATCATTTGGAAATTATGACTTGGTAAAATCAAAGATCAACTATGGAATTGAAGACTACTTCAGTGATCAAGAGGAAGAACAAACTAGTAAAGAAATTGAAAGAAAAATTTGGTGAAGGAGATGAGAAAGAAGAATCCAATGAAGCACCTAAAGCTACTAAGAAAAAAGAGGAAAGAAAAGACTCAAGAAGTGAACAAACCAAATTAGGTTGCTAAACCTAATCAGCCCAAACCTACAACACCTACCACAAGGGATAGTACTAGAGTCACTACATAGAAGGCTAAAGAAGTAGCCAAGCCTAAGGAGAAGAAAGCTGAAACATAAACGAGACTGAGGAGGAAGTATGTGGCACAAGTTGAATTTGATGAAGAGAAGATTGAATCAAATGACAATAGCCGATTTCAAGTGGTGAGCCACAGTCCCTCTTCAGATTTAGATAATTTATGTGAGAACATTAGAAACAATGCTAATTTATTAGGTTTCTCTCACATTGAGTTTGAAAATCTTGGGAAGATTGAGAAGAACCAATTTGAAGAGGAAGTATATACCATGATGGCTACATTTAAAAAGGCTCCTCTAGAACTTGCCAACTCCATACCTAAAATTTTATATGATAGAGTTGAGCAAAAAATAGCATTATTGTTTAGACACTAGAAAAAAATTAGGGAGATAGACCTTGCTAAAGTTATGCCAGAACTTAATAAGGATGAAATGTCTAATCCATTAAGAAGTATATTGTAAGATTTGTGCCAAAATACAGGGCATTTTGCATATTACAAAACAATTTAGAGGATGTTGTACATAAGTCTAAAAAAATGTGGAAGTTAGCATATGAAATGTCAATATCAAGAGAAGCTAACTGGACACCTATTGAGGTAGGAGAGGCTTAAAAAGATGATATTGAAGAAGGCATAGTAGAGGGAGGCATAAATATGAATATTGAAAACTAGGCACCAGTTGAGGAAGAGTGGCAAATAGAAAAAAGTATACAAGATACACAAATGTCGAGTGCTAGCCCTCTATAGGAGACAAGTGTAAACACGAAAATTGTCAAAGTAAAGGATGCTTCTAAGAATACTACTTAGAATATCAATCCCATTATAGAGGATGACTTGAAAGAGATACTTGTCTAGTCCACTCTCTAGGTTAAACTATGCGACAACCCTATACTAGTGAGTGTAGATGAAATTTAGAAGACAAAAAACAATAACTACAAGGGAGGAAGTGAAAAAAAAAAAAACATATTTAATCACTCCTCAAGTTACAAGTGTACAATCTTCACAACCTTTAGTGGTATATCAAAGGAAGGAAACAACAAGTTTCACTATCAGTACACTTATGCAAGACACTCTAGTCCCAGTGAATGTCCAAGAACCTAAAAAAGATAAGGATGAGATAGTTGGAGAAGACAAGATAGAAACACCAGAAAATGATGGAACCCAAGGCCAAAGAGGTTAGGTAGATGCACCTGCACCTCCTTCACAAGATCAAGGTGCAACTGGAACTATAGAGGAAGAAAAGGATAAGATTGAAGAGTCAAGATTGACACCCAAGACAAAGGAGCTACTGGCTATTCTAGAATTGGTGACATTACAAGAATTTAGTACTCCTTCAAGTCAAGCTCTTCAGAGGTGGAGCATAGATGCTACACCATTGCAATTCTCAAGGCTGAGTCTTAGCTCATCTAAGGTAGAAGAGGTAACTACTTATGGAGATGTTAGCCTAGTTAAAGAGATTGTATTGCCTAAATTTGATTATGTAGAAATTATAATTGAGTAGCTAGGTATATTACAAGAGGACCTAGAAAAGAAGAAACATCAAGAACCACTCATAAGCGAGCATAGGTAGAAACAAAATTTGATTGAGAGCAAAGAGATTTTCCTAGATACATTCAGCCTACCAGCTCCAAATGAAACCAAGCCCATCATTGAACAATTAACCAATATAGTGGAAAGGGTTAGTGACACAGACCTGGATAATAATGTAAAACTACTAGAATGGTCTGAAAGGAAATTTCAAAACAAGGTAAATGAGAAGATATCAAGTGATATTGCACTAACATAGGTTGCATTGGCAACCAAGATAAATAGTGTGAAGAAGGTACTATAGAAAATTTTCTCCTTGTAGACCAAACTATGTAATCCTGCACTCTTCACAAAAGAAATAAGGAATCAAATCTTAAATTTGGAGACCCATATGCAGACATCCAATGCTACTTTTCCCAAGTCTCCAACTCAAAGTAAGAAACATTTTAGATACCTATTGTAATCCCAAAGTCAATTAGCATCATTACAAGTAGATGAAGCTAACATAAGGGCTAGATTGATCAACATCTAGTTGACATTGACTCCTCACATGGAGATTTTACACAAGGAACTAGGATATTTAGAAACACTTATGAAGAAAGACCCAAATATTTCTACATTGGATGGCTTAATACACCTTGCTGCTGAGTTGGCCATGAAAATCAAGTCTTTGGAGGTAGCATGTGATAATTGGGATGTAGCTCTTAAGATTATACTTGAGGTCCATAAATCTTGTTTTGGAAAAATACACTATTAGTGTATAACCCATTGATATCAGTGTCAAAAAGGGGGAGTAAGAGCAATGGGGGAGCAAGCAAGCTAAGCAAAGAGATATCTATACCCAAGGGGGAGTAAGAACAAAAGAAGAGTAAGAGAACAACAAAATGTACACATCAGTTCATACATGCACAGAGAAATAGTATAATTTGATGCAAATCCACTCAGCGGGAGAAAGATTTTGATATAGAATATAATAAAGAACATTCAATTCAAGGGGAGTTATGAAAATTTTGAGGTATAAATCATGTATTGCAAAATTTTGATATTTTGAAATTTTGTATAGAAGTTGAATAAAAATATATGTTATGCTCATAAGGATAAGATCATTAATGCATGACCAAGTGTTTTTAACACTTATGTCAAAGGGGGAGATTGGTAATCTCATATTGGTTTTGACAAGTGAGTGTCTATACACTTAAGTCATTTACTTAGTTCATGCAGAACAAGTAACATATGTTGAGCACAACATGTAAGTTAGAGCATGCTGAGTAAACAGTGAGTACTAAGTCACTCATGTGCCGAGTCATTCAAGTTCCAAGCAGATAGTATGGGCCAAGTGATTTAGGAGCCAAGTATGTAGTGCATGTTGAGTCATTAAATTGTTGAGTGATAGCATTAAAGTCATAGTTAGTTTTGAGCACCAAGGACTTTAGATGTCAAGTAACATATTTTTGACATAGTTATTTGTATTGGCACAAACTACTATGTAAACCATTTTTTATCTAACTTAAGGATTGATTTACAATCATTTGTAGATAAGGATGAATCTTAAGTGGGAATCCCTATGTATTACATGCATCCAATCATGCAAAGAGAAGTTTTAAGTGGCAATATGGGTGAATCACAACCATTGATTCATACCTAATCCTAAGTCACCTAGGTCTTCTTAAGGAGGACAAACCCTAAATTTTTTATGAAAGATCAAAGAGAGAGGACAATTTTCATGTGCAAATACGACATTCATGGTGACCAAGGTATTATGATTTGAGTTATATTGTAGAATCAATTAAAGGATAATAGAGGTAGGCAACAATGAACAACAAAGAGACATCTTATCAGAGATGATCAAGTACACATTAGTATAGAGGTGACCTAACATCAAGCAATAGAGTGCTAATCACAAGATCATTACTAAGACATTCTAATAGATGAATCAATTAGATCTCTTAACAAAGTAGTCCTAATAGGCTATATTGAAATCCTCTAACAAGGTGCTTACTTAATTATGAGTTGAATTCCTTTAATTAGGTACACTTCTAATAGGGTGCTGAAATCCTTTAATAGTGTAAGACCTAAAAATCTTTGTAAGCTTTTAATAGGGTAGAACTTTCATAGGGTAGATCATGTTTCATGATCACACATTGTAACCTTCATTGGATACACTTTATTACTATAGTAGTGAAGATTTGTGGGTGTCATCCCCACCCTAGTTTTACCTTCTCATTGGAAAGTTTTTGGGTAATCATATCTTGTGTCATACATGTGTGAATGCTTACTTGTTTACATACTTTAGATGTATATGATTTATATGGTATTTTAGTTTACTTATTGAATTATGAGATGGATGTATGGTGAATTTTTTTATGGGTAAAAGTTTGAATCACTAATTAGCCACCCCCCAACACCCCCCCCCCCCCCCCCCCTGCCCAAGAGTTTACCTTTCCTATTGTAATTACAACATATAAATGGGTTGGTAACTGTGGAAATTGTAAATTTTTCATAGGAAATCCATGGCTAGCAACTCTATCCCTGAGAATTATAGTCAGTGAAGAGCCTTTCAAGCTGTGGGATCTTGATTTCATAGATCCATTGAACCAAGCTTCAAGTGTTGGATACGCCAATTATTTCACCAAGTGGGTTGAAGCCACCTCGATGAAGAAAATGGCCTTAGAGGTCATGTGCCATTTTCTAAACTTAGATAGTAGTAGATAGTGCACAAAAAAATTCTTCTAATTAATTAAAAATTTTGTGCTATGATCATGGTATTCCTCTGTCACATTCATATCACTATTTTCCCCAAGGAAATGGTCAAGCTGAGTCAACAAACAAGAACCTCATCTTTATCATGAGGAAGCTTGTAAGTGTAATTCAAAGGATTGACATAAGATATTATATGAAGACTTGTGTGTAGATAGAGAATCACCCAAAAGACCCATCAGAATGATGCCCTTCAAATTTGTATATTTTGTGGAAGCCCATTTATCATTACCATTTGAACTAATAGTAGTGAAGCTCCAAAAG
Source organism: Cupressus sempervirens (assembly GCA_028749045.1). Lineage (NCBI taxonomy): Eukaryota > Viridiplantae > Streptophyta > Pinopsida > Cupressales > Cupressaceae > Cupressus > Cupressus sempervirens. The sequence goes on along the minus strand of CM053785.1, from coordinate 717,336,406 downwards.
GTACTTAAAGATGAAGTTTTTTAGGATGCTTTGGAAAGGACCTACTACCTCATGAAGATAGAGGAGGAAAGAGAAAATGTAGTAGACCATATCACTAATCATCAAGCTTGTATGAAAAGGATTTTTGACCAAAAAGCTAGGCCTAAGACATTCATGCATAATGACAAGGTTCTATTATGAGATAAGCAAAAGGAACCTAAGGGAGCTCATTGAAAATATGAATCCCTCTAGAAAGGTAATTTTGAGATCAACAAGGTGTTGGAGCCTGATTCATTTAGATTGTGCTATTTGAATGAGAGGAAGATGACCCTAACCTATAATGGGTAGCATCTAAGATTATACCAACTGTAATGAATTTCTTTGTCTCTCTATATATATTGCATATAATGTTTTAGTTGTGTCATAGTTTAGATTGTCTTTCCTATTTTTGTTATTTCCTTATTGTTAGTTAGTTGCAAACTAGAGAGTTTGAATCCCTTTTCAATCACTAGTACATTTGACCCTATTTTTCGACCAAAATTTTTGACCATCTATTAAAATGTTTTAGATTGGTCAAAATATGGAAGGAAAAACATCTTGTTTTAAAAAATCCATTCCTGTGTTGGTCAAAATTTTGACCAACACGGGCTTCATAATGTTAAATTGAAAAAGGGATTTCGCTATTTCATTGTTATGCACTTGCCCGCGCGTGGGAGCTGCATGCAAAAATGGTTTTCGCTCTTCTGAATGCCTCAGAAAGATATGTCCTCATTGTGAAATGCCAGTAGATTCTCTTTGCAAGTTTCTCTTGTCTTCATTCATCCATTTTCATTTTGATCTAAGATCGATTGGTGGAGTATTGAGGAAGAATGACTTGCTGTAATAGTGGAAGCCATGGGCATGCCCTAGTTTGTCATTTTTTAAGCTTCAAACTTCTGTTTCTTCCAATGAACCGATAGATGCCTTTAAATTTTGGGGAGGAAGAATGTAAGATTATATTTTTCAAAGTTTGTTTTCTTTTTGTTAACTCCTATTTGAATATTGGTGCTCGAAGACCACAGTTTGGGTTTGAAAGACTCACCTCAAATCAAATTCATCATGGCCATGAGTAGGAGCCAAGTCTAAGACACCTTACTGCACGCCCTTGGATATTCAGATCCCACTAAATTTAAGAGATCGTGGACAGGAGAATCTCCAAGTCCCACTAGGTATATACTTCCAGAATTACCTGTATATATTTATATTTATCAAAGAAATACAAAATATATAGTAAATAAAATTTGGGTAAATTAAACACAGTGCATTGCAAATGATAACAGAGCACATTTATTTTTCTATCAGTAATGGATACTGTGTGTTTACTTGCAAAATGACAACTAAGAAACTCAACAAAAGAAGGAAAAGATTGGATGAAAAAGATGAATAATTGTAGAAGTAATATATCCTATGAAGTGCACTATGATGAGACATGTCTATTCAGACACCCCACCCTTTCTGAAACTGTTGCAGTTGCACCTCTCTGTTCTTATTGAAAACCATAACATCATTAAAATATGAAATTTTTTTGAATAGTAAATAAGTTGAATGACAAGAAGTCACTTCATTTGAATATGCTTTTGTAAGATAAATATATTAAAATGATATTATTGATATGACTTTGGTTAATAAGTTTCATCTGCAAAGATTTGGTTTACTTCCAAACTTTTCATAGAGTTTGGAATCAAGATTAGAAGTTTTGAATAATGTATAAGTTAAATGGGAAGAATTGGCTTTGCAACCTTCCAAAGGGGAATTTCATGCCAAATTGATGTCATGTGGCTGTGAATCTTGTCAACTAATTGACCTTTTTACAAGCAACTGCACTAACGAATAGTTCATTTATGCAGATACACTCTTGTCCTACCAGAATCACACCATTTTGTCATGTAAAGAATATAATCGTCTCTTGGTTTATTTTTGTGTGGGAAAAAGTAAAGTCTTACCAAATAATATAGTGCTAATTGTAACTAAAAGGTATATTAATAAGAATGAGTTTTTTTTAGCATACGCTTGCTTTTTACATTCAAGTTGGAATTTTGACTTCAAGTTTTTTCTATCCACCAAAAAAGCTCTCCGTGCTTATATCCTCTCAGATTTCCAAGAATGACTTCTAGAATGACTTTCCTTAGTATCACATTGAATGAGCATGACACAGTTTAAAGTTTGGGTAAAATGGGTGCTTCTCTTATTCTTGTTTTCATGACAAATATTTTACCATGGAGCATTTATAAATATATAAAAAATGGAGCAGTGACTTTAATTGTGTTGTATTTAAATATCTCCCTTTTGTCATGTTAAGAATCTAGTTGTCTCTACGTCAATCATGGTACATTTATTGAATATAGTCCCTCTTTGGATTTTTAAAATCTTGCCACTTCTTTTGTAGTGTGTTGGGGAGGACATTGAAGACTTGGAATACACACCAAAGCCAGAATTCAAAGGGATTTTCAAAGTGACCAATGTACCAAATGAGGTAGTTTAGGCTATTTCCTTTTCTATCATAAACTTTGTGCCTCTGAAACTTATTTTGATTCCTTTGAAATTTGATATATATGCAGAGAGAGCTTATTAAGCGGTGGTTTGATCATATGCATGAAGTCAAACTTGGGATTTATGTGACATACAATGGTGATTTTTTTGAGTGGCCTTTCCTAGAACAACGAGCTAATCATTATGGAATGAGAATGAGTGATGTAAGTGATTTTCCGTATCAAGTATGAAAATTGCTTAAATTAGAAAACTATTAGGGATTTTGAATTACTTTCTATTCAGGAGAAAGTTCACAATTCATGATGGTTCAATAAATCTGCATTGCCATTTAAAGTCTTAATGTGCAGAGTACTTGTTCCATATGCCTAAGTAATTTATTCTAATCTTGTCTTAGTTATATTGAATCAAACCATTATTTTATTTTTTCTTTTCTAATAAGTAATACATTTTGATTGTGTTCTCTGGGCATTATATCTAGCATGGAAGACTAATTTTTACCCTGACATAAGTGTGTATTTCATAGATAGAAAGTATATGACTAGAATGTTTCATTCGTGATGCTGTGAATTTAGAGTGTTCTGCACTCTCACTTTATATATTAGTTTTGTCTTTTTATTGATGAAAGCCCTTGCTAGGTTATGTTTAATTTAGATTGGATGGTGATGAATATTTTACATTAAAGTCACCTGGGATTTGTACATGGGTGTGCCCAATTGGACATGTTGCACCAGGGACCAAAGTTGGTTGCAATATGTTTCTGATTTTAGCACTCTAACATGTCTCTTGGTGATTTGAACTAATGGCTCTGTCATGTGTCTGAGATCATTTACGACTCATACTTATCCCATTTGACCTTAGGACAAGCATGTGACAAAATATTATTCATACTTTTGTTGATAAAAAACCCTTTGTTGCTGACATACTAAAATATAAAATATGAGATGCATGGCCAAGATAAATTAATAAATGAAGTAAAATATGAAAGATTAATTACACTAAGTTTCCAATTGTGTTTGGAAATGAAGTGAAAAATAGTGTTTTTCTTAAAATCTGTAGGTAGAAAAAGGTTTTAATGTGGATTTGGACAAGTATTAGCACAAAAATTATGTTTTTCCCTACTGCCAAATTAGTTTTATAGGGAAGAATCACCATGAATTTAATAACAACTCGCATAGCAATTTGGCTTGTGAGTACTAAACAAGTTTTACAATTATGGTTAGAATGTTTTACTATTTTCTTACCTCATTTGTCTAGGTCTAAATGCATTGATGCTTCTTAGGCTTCAGTCTCACGACCCCATTAATTAAGTCTATTTTACAAAAAATATTTTTAGCTGGGACTTGTGCGAGCTTTAGAATTAACTTTTCCTATGTTTGGATAGAATTAAAATTAAAATTTAAAACTTAAAATGTTGTATGTATATTTCTCTCTTTTGATTTATTTTATTCTCTTTCTCTAGGAACAACTCTTCCTATATCATTTCCAGTTGATTGGTATTTGAGACTGGCACTCTAATGTTGTTTACCTAGTCCCCTTATTCATGAAAACTAATATAGTTTAAAATTCAAGTTTAATTTATGTTTTCAAATAGGAGAAGGTTTTACAATTTCTCACCTGGACCCTATCAAAGTGATTTGTTAATTTGTGTTTGGTTTCTTATAAGTTTTCATTTCCAGTAAATCATTATCCTAAAGTTGTTTGCATTATGTGAAGATACTGTATCATGCTGATATTATTGTTGGTTGACTACAGGAACTTGGCTCCCATTGTGATAAAATTCAAGGTGAATGTCATGCTAAATTTGCATGCCACCTAGATTGTTTTGCTTGGGTCAAGCGTGACAGTTATCTACCATAAGGTAGCCAGGGCCTGAAGGTGCTAGTTCTATCTATCAAAACACTGTAACTTCTAATAGTTAAATAGCTTTTTGTTAGAGTTTCTATATTATGTTTAGAAGGAGTTTAAATTTAGAGAAATTGATCAAGACTTGCTCCAGATATTATTTAATCATTTGTGCTTCGTGAATGCATTTTATGCCTAGCCTGAAATTAAAATGGAATTTATTCTTGGCTTAGACTGTGCAAGTTTTCCTTTTTCACATATATACCAAAATGATTTTTTTTCATTAATTATAATTTTAATTCTATGAACCTCCTCTTCTTTTCCCTTCAAGATCTCGTGTCTTACTATCTTGATGTTTCTAAATAGTGGGCATATTCTTATGTATCTTTCCTATGTTTGTGGCAGCAGTAACACTATAAACAGAAAAATTGCCATTGATTTTGGAGCTGTAGTTCTATTTTAGACTTGCAGAACCTCTTCATCTAGAAGTAGAACATCCCTTATCCAAACTTGGCAAAAAGTGTACATTTCATTTTACACGTGTTCTGGAAGGTTACTTTTCAAACAATTTTATCTCAAGTTGCACTTTACTTAATGGATAGAATGCACTATGAACCTTTTAAATTGGTAGTTTCATGAATCTTGATTTTGTTTTAAGATAGGATAACAATTCAGTGGATGTCTTGTTTGAGATTAAAATGGTGCATATATGTTTAATCTAGTTCTATACCATATTGCCTACCAGCTTTCTTCAGCACACTGAAAAAGTTCTTTAAATGGCATTCTCTACTTTTTGTTTTCTACATGTTTTGAGTTTTTTTGTTTTTGGTGAATTTTTGTGAAAGGAGATTCCTCCCATTATATTGAAAGAAAGTAATTTGATTACAATGAATTCCTATAATTTGGCTAAGATCATGATGCAAATGCCTTGAGTGATGTCTTGCAGTCTTTTGATCTGATCAGGAGAAAATAGATTTCATTGAAGTTTATAAAATAAGCATATGTTTGCATGTTATTCATTGCCAATCTTTTCATCAGAGTGATGCATGCATCATGTATTCGCTCTTGCTTGCTGTTGAAATGTATCCTCAACCAGGCCTCCTTTTGAATCTCTTCTCAAACTAGAAAATGCTATCAATGCCACAAACCTATAGACTTGATTCACTGTGTTGTTGATCACTCTTCTACCACATTCAAATTTGTTGAGTGATTTGTATTTTGTTTAGTAGATGTATTCATGTTTTAAGCTGTAGACAACGAATTAGAAATATGTAAGTATTATGTCAATGCTTAACAGTTTAGTTAATTGTCCTAGGACAAGTTTTCCTAGTTCACTTATATTATATCTTATGTATGTTCCAGCCTGTTGACTTATTCTTGGTGATTCATGGTTATGATCCATTGGAAGTAAATCCTGAGGATATGGTCTACTTTGTAATGGAAGAGCCACAAGTCAGTCATAATGATACACTTGAATACTGATGCCAATTTCTTGATTCACTCATTTTGTATTTCACTAGTAGGAGTAAAAGATAATATTGCATTGCTATTTACATTGCTTGTTTAAATTATTTATCAGTGTACTGGTTTCATTGTTCTCCATTTCTGAGTGCCATGATATGTTCTTTTGATACTTATTTTGTGTAGACAATGGCTTCCTATTCAGTATTTGATGCAGTTGCAACATATTACCTTTACATGACATATGTACACCCTTTTATCTTTTCTTTAGCAACAATAATCCCTATGCCCCCTGATGAAGTTTTATGCAAAGGCAGTGGAACTCTTTGTGAAATGTTGCTTATAGTTCAGGTGACTAATCTTTCAATGGCTTGAAATCTTTTATAAATTGTTCCAATCTAATTTAGGGTCACTTAAATCTATCAAGGTTTTGGAATATTCACACATTTAGAAAACTGAAATTCAATAATGTATACTTTTAAAGATTTTTTGTAAATGAAATGGCTATTGAAATAATTACATTCCTAGTTGTTCCCTACTATTTTGGTACAACATTGGTTAAATCCAAGCTAGATCTTATTAAGTGTTATAATTCTTAAATGCTTTCTTCAAGTCCCGAATTTTCATTCTAGAAAAATTTGTTTATTTTCTTTAGCGATTTCATCCTTTTTGTTCACAGGTTTTCTGAAAGGTCCTTTGAGGCTTAAACATGATTATTAGTGCTTTGGTGATTATAATATAGGGTTTTGATGATATTATTGTTGGATTTTTATTAATGTATGAACCTTTGCAGGCATTCAAGGAAAACATCATTTGTTCTAACAAGCATCAATCTGAACCAGAAAAGTTTTACAATGGGCATCTACTTGAGAGTGAAACATATATTGGAGGCCATGTTGAATGTCTTGAAAGTGGTGTCTTCTGCTCTGATCTTCCTACAAAATTTTTTCTTGAACCTTCAGCTTATCAGGCACCTTTATGGTCAAAATTTCTTTTGAAAGAATATATTTTGCAAGAATTTTTCATTGAGTACTATGTTATCAAATTCTTCATTGGCAAGCCCAAAGTCTAGTCCCATTCTTGCAAAAGTCTAGTCCTTATCATATTCTCGCTAAAGTCTTTCCAAATTCTGTTAAACGAACCCAACACAAATTTTGTAAATAATGCATTGTCATATAAGACTTATCTCTACAATGTGTTTGTAACATCTTAGCTCTGAATTTGTTGGTTCTTTGGTGTCTTTTGATTGGTGTAGGTATTATTAAACGAGCATTGTGGAAGCAATTACAGTATTTTAGGGAATATACATCTCGAATAAAAATTATTGTTGGGGCAAAGCATGCTTCGAGTATTGTAAGAAATGCACTTTACTACTTGGCTGCAGGGAATGCTGATTGGGGTGTTAGTTATTTCTTCAATATAGGAAATGTTAACAGTAACTATGCTAGGATCTGTACAATGCTGGAGCCAGAAAGTTCATAGTAGCAGGGCTGTCAATCTTGGGATGTTCACCTTAAAATAGAAAATTTCTTGCTATGGCAGGGAGGCCATGCAATGTAAGAATAAATGATGCATCACCCTACTTCAACAGAAACTGGGCACCTGCTCTCTCCAACTTGGAGAGCTCACTACCAGGATCAACTATTGTTTACTTAGACATCTATGACATTGCAGTGGATGCTGTTGCTTATCTATGACATCTATACAAGTTTTTCACTATGTAGCTTGGATGGACCAAAAGATTCATCACTAGAACCTTATAGTTCTGATTCTGATTGTGGATGTTCTCAAGAAAATTAGAATTCTGCTTCTTACTAGAGTAATTCCTTCCAGACTTTAAAATTTCATATCAAACCAAACATTGAACTGATTAAAAATCCAACCTTGCTGATTGTGTGAATGTGTTCCATAAAGATAGAGGTTTCACACATCACATATCCTTTTGTTATTCATTGATTACATGATCAATAAATAAGTTAACTAAAATCTCTATATTTCATGTTATATCCATTTGCAGCATGTGTCTCATGGCTATGTTTTTGTGATGGGCGATAACCAGAACAACAATTGTGACTCTCATGTTTGGTAAGTAGAGTGGAAGCTTAAGTTTCTAATAGACTGTGTGCCACCTATATTTGTATATGTGACTTTTAAATGGATTGAATTTGATTTGTCTTATTTTAAAATAGGGGATCTCTTCCTGTCAAGAACATTCTAAGAAGATATGTAATGTGTTATTTGCAACCGTCACAATTGGGATCCGACATATACAGACGTCATTAGAAATTTAGAGGCACGAGATTTGCCAGGATGTTACTAGACAATAGCTTTTATGACAACATGAATTTCTTTTTGTGGAGAAAATCCTAGTAGTAGTCATGCATCATATGCAACCTTCGAATATTGGCAGGGACCCTGGTGGATAGAAAACTAGTGGTTGTGAGTATGTGTCATTGGAGTGTCAATTCCTGACTAGGGTAAAGCTTCTTAGGAAAATGCTCTCTATAGTAAAATGAGCAATTGCAGACTCTGCAAACTCACTTCTCAGTCACATAATTTGGTGGTTGTAATTTCCTTATGTTTCTGATTACGAGATACTACTTGAATTCTTCACAATTCAATGAATATAGAAATAGTTTCTTGTATTAAAGTAATATTTGAATGATTCTTAATTCCAAATGCATATATAGTATGGTTTAGATCAAAATAATTATGATTGCATAACAATTAAGATGATATATATTTTCTATTTCTAATATACAGGAAATTACATGCAATGGCTGAGGAAATTCTCAGTACCTTGTACTGTTCGTTGTGTCTGATATACAAGTAAGAATTTGCAAATATGCAGGCCATCTCTGATATAACTTTAGATTTATGCTCTAAATATTGTGATAAGTTGTTTGATATGACAATATAAATATACTCAAAGATGATGTCATTTTTGATGGTAGACTTTATATGCCTGCACTGAATGGGTGCCAAAGGCAATATGCTCTCTTACAGAGTGATCATTATGAGATACAAAATATAATAAGTTCTTCCAATCATCTTGAGTTGAATGATAGAACTACCTTTTTACAGCTTTCATTAGAAATGATTAGTCATGTTGTAAATGATGTGAGTTATATCTCTTTTCAGTCGCACCCTTTCATAATAATCTCTAATCCCTTCTCTTATGATCTAGATTGGTTTGTTAAAAATAAGCATTGGGTGGGGGTGAGTTGGTGAGCGAACATAAAGAGTCCTCTTGGTGAGCGTACTTGAATTGTTGGCTTGGCAAGCTAACTAGGGGAGTCAGCTTGGCGAGTTGACATGGCAAGTCAACTTAAAGTGGCAAGTTGGTGGGGCAAGTGGGGGTGACTTGGTGAGCTAACCTAGAGACTTGGCCTAGGGGGCGAACTTGGTGAGTGAACTTAGAGAGTTGACTTGGTGAGCATACTTTAATTGTCAGCTTGGCGAGTTGACTTGGGGAGCCAGCCTGGCGATCTAACATGGTGAGTGGGCTTAAAGTGGCAACTTGGTGGGGCAAGTTGGCAAGCTGACTTAGCGAGGCCACTTAGAGATGCAACATGACGAGCTGACTTGGTGAGCAAGCTCAATGAGCGGACCTAAAGACTGACCTTGATGAGGCACTTTGGTGGGGTGACTTGATGACTGAACTCAAAGAGTCAACTTGGTGAGCATACTTGAATAGTCGACTTGGTGGGACAAGTTGGTGAGCTGATTTAGCGAGTCCACTTGGTGAGGTGAGAGGTGAGTCAACTTGGTGCGGCGACTTCGTGAGCTGACTTGGTGAGCAGACTTAAAGACTAACCTTGATGAGGTGCTTTGGTGGGGTGACTTGATGAGCGAACTTAAAGAGTCAACTTTGTGAGCATACTCGAACAATCAACTTGGTGACATGACTTGGTGGGCTGGCTTGGCGAGCCGACCTGGTGTGTGTACTTAAACAGTAGACTTGGTGAGCTAACTGAAAGAGTCAACTCATTGAGGTGATTGGGTGGGACTAACTTGGTGATCTAACCTGGAGAGTTGACCTAAGGGATGGGCTTGGTGAGAAAACTTAAAGAGTTGACTTGGTGAGTGCACTTGAATTGTCGTCTTGGTGAGAAGAATTGGGGACTTGGTGGGACATGTGGGCGAACTAACTTGGTGAGGCGACTTGGTGACATGAATTGGTGGGCTAGCTTAGCAAGCCAACCTTAAAGAGTCAACTTTGTGAGTGTACTCGAACAATCGACTTGGTGACATGACTTGGTGGGCTTGGCGAGCTGACCTGGCGTGCATACTTAAATAGTAGACTTGGTGAGCTAACTTAAAGAGTCAACTCATTGAGGTGACTCGATGGGGGTGACTTGGTGAGTGAACTTAAAGAGTTGACTTGGTGAGCGTACTTGAATTGTCAGCTTGGCGAGCTAACTATGGGAGTCGGCCTGGCAAGCTGATATGGCGAGTCAACTTAAAGTGGCAACTTGGTGGTGCAAGTTAGTGAGCTAACTTGGTCAGGTGACTTCACGAAGCAACTTGGTGAGCTGACCTACTAAGTGTACTTAAAGACTAACCTTGATGAGGCACTTTGGTTGGGTGACTTGATGAGAAAACTTAAAGTGTTGACTTGGCGTGCTGACCAAGTGAGTTTACATGGTGAGCAAGCTTAGAGAAGCAACTCTATGGGGCAACTTTGTAAGCACATTGAGTGAGCCCACTTGTTGGGGCAAGGTGGTAAAACCACTGGGTGAGTCGACTTTGTGAGTTGACTTAATGAGTCAACTCATTGAGGTGACTGGGTGGGGGTGACTTGGTGAGCTGACCTGGAGAGTTGGCCTAGGGGGCAAACTTGGTGAGTGAACTTAGAGAGTCGACTTGGTGAGCGTACTTCAATTGTTAGCTTGGTGAGTTGATTTGGGGAGTCGGCCTGGTGATCTAACATGGTGAGTGAGCTTAAAGTGGCAACTTGGTGGGGTAAGTTGGCAAGCCAACTTAGCGAGGCCACTTAGAGACATGACATGGTGAGCTGACTTGGTGAGCAAGATCGATGAGCAGACCTAAAGACTGACCTTGATGAGGCACTTTGGTAGGGTGACTTGATGATTGAACTCAAAGAGTCAACTTGGAGAGCATACTTTCACTAGTGCATTTGGGTTCATTTTTTGACCTTCATTGATCAAATTTTTGACCTAATTTTTGACCAAATTTGACCAACCCATTGGTCAAAATTTATCTGGTCAAAATTTTGACCAACTCACTAGTACATGATTTGTCTCAATTTTATAACTAATTATATATTTTTCATATTAGTTACTGTCAGTATTTTTCAGGCATTCTATAAAATAGTTCACATCCCTTGCGTATGATATGACATTTTGCATGCATCCTACACTCTCTCTCAACTGGCTAATGATGGATTACGTAGAGTGATCTGAAACCATGATGCCAGAAAACACACAATCAAATCCAAAATGAACTTGCATTACAAATGGATTGTGGAAATCTGATATTGGTAAAATTGCATGCATGTCTACTAGGACAATCACAACTTAAACATATATTTGTCCTAGTAGACATGCATGCAAAATTAACAATATCAGATTTCCACAATCCATTTGTAATGCAAGTTCATTTTGGATTTGATTGTGTGTGTTTTTTAGCATCATGGTTTCAGATCACTCTCCATAATCCATCATCAGCCGGATGAGAGAGTGCAGGATGCATGCAAAATGTCATATCATATGCAAGGCATGTGACTATTTTATAGAATGCCTGAAAAAAATTTACACCTACCTATTGGTAGAAATTCCTACCTTCATTGGTCGAAATTTCTACCTTCATTCATCAAAATTTTTGACCTTCATTAGTCAAAATTTCTACCTTCATTAGTCAAAATTTTTGACCTTCATTGGTCAAAATTTCTACCTTTATTGGTCAAAATTTTTGACCTTCATTGGTCAAAATTTCTACCTTTATTGGTCGAATTTTTTTCCTTCATTGGTCAAAATTTCTACCTTTATTGGTCAAAATTTTCTACTTTCATTGGTCAAAATTTTGACCAATTCCTGGCAGAACTTGCACCATGGCTATGGAGGTTTTTTGACCAACGTATTGGTCAAAATTCTGACCGAAAAAATTCCGACCAATGGGTTGGCCGAAGTTGGTCGAAGTTTGGTCAAAAATTGGGTTGAAATTTTGACCAATAATGGTCAAAAAATGGTCTCAAATGTACTAGTGAATCCCTACAGTCAGAATCACTAGTCAAAGCCATCTGTTACCCACATTTTGGACTAAGCCTTTCTTTTCTTCCCTTATTTTTCATAAAGTCGTTCTTACCCTTTGAACGTTAAACTTGAACTGCAAGGTTCAAGGTTCAAAGATGTTTCACCCATGTTGGGATGTCTTGGTCATGTTTTAGCCTTGCATTATCTACATCTTGAACCCAAATCTTGAACTTGAAATCTTAAACCAATTGGTTCAAAGATTCATAGTTCAAGAGTTCAACTTGCCTATTTATGAAAAACCAATAGGGCTTGTGATGTCTGGTGCATTTCAATGCTTTTCTTTGAAATTGAAATTTGAATTATTTGTGGTTCAAGTTCAAAGTTTGGTTTAAGGGAATTCTTCCATTATGTTGAATCACTATATGAGCATCATATCCCAATATGTATAACATTATTGAACTTGAACCTTGAACCATAATCCATAGTTGAAGAGTTCAAAGTTCACAAATTTAAAATTTGTCCCATTGGTGGCATGTGGCATTGTAGGTGGTAGTACAAAATTTGATAATTATTTCCCAAAAAGGCCTAAAAGATACACAATTAATGTTAATTGGCATGAATGATGGTATAACAAGATTTGATATGTGTGAAGTTAGAAAGAACTCATTAATGATTAAGGCTCCTTGTCAAATTGATACTTTCCCTATTTATCCATGCCACGATCTTCAAGCTTGAATAGTTAGGGGTTTCTCCTTTTGATCATTTTACGACAAATATATGAAGTAAGCATTCTGGTTTTCTTTGTAGACACAAGGAGTTTGTAACTTAGTACTTTTTAGTAGGAGATTTTCGTGCATTTCCATTGGTGAGTCCCATTTTTCCTCTCATAAGCTACTACTTTATTCTCATTTGATAGTGAAGTAAGCTTCTGGCAAGGTAGACTTTAAGAAAACCCCCTCTAGAAAAATATATAAATTATTGGCGAATCTTTCATTATTTTGAAAAATTAAAATATTTTTATTAGTGAATCTCTCATTTAAAGAAAAAAAAAATTATTTACATTGGTGATTATTTTGGAATCATAATTTTTGAGTAGAAAATATTGGCAAATCTCAATAATAATAGGAAGTTCACTAATCATAATGGAATATTACCAATCAAAATTGAACATGTTTTATCTCATGGAAATTATGATTATAGTTACATTATATTTTAAATCAATATTGAAAACTAAATATTGGTAATGTATCTCTAGAGTAACTAATAATCATGATAATTATTGATGAATTAATTTTAATTTATTTGATAATATATAATATTTAGGTGAATCAATTCTAGTCATGTATCAAATATTGTGGCGAATCTTTGAGTTTAAATTTTTTAATAAAATAAATTATTAAGTAATTTTAAATATTTTAGAACTAAATTTAATAAAAATGGGGTGATTTAGGTTGCATTAAATCTGAAATTATTAGCCAAATTACTAGCAAAAAATTTCCAAAATTCACAAAATTACAAATATTCACCACTAGAAAACACCCTAGCTTCTAGTTTTTCTTTTTCTTTTCATATTTTCTTTGTGGACAACTTTGAAAATATATAGTTCTTCAATGGATTCCTTTCACCCTAAATTTCCCAAAGAAAAGAAATGTACCACCTTAACTAACTTACCTGAAATAGGAGACACCTTCCTCACAAATGAGGATATTGGGAAGGTGGTGTCAAGGTTCTCAAAGCCTAAGCTTGGGTCAATTGGAGAGAAAGTTTCCTTGAGTGGGTTAGTATAGGTTGGGAGTTTTCCAAAAGCCATACCTTTTCAAGAGCTTATTTTAGAATGGAAGGATAATTATGATGCTACCAAAAGGTGTATCAGGACACATATCGGTGAAGTCTTGGCATATGTGAACAAGTTCATCATAATAGGTGCCTTAATAATTCCACCTTGTGAAGTGTATGAAGATAAGAACATTAATATCTCCTACTCTTGATTCACTACCAATGCTAGTGATTTCAACAATTTCATTGCTAGAAAGTGGTTACTTAAATTAGAGAAGGGAAGTTCTTATCTTCTACATCCCTTGATGTGTGAGTACATGAACCTAGAGGTTAAAAATACAATCAACCTCTTGAATAGGGTAAAAGAAAACTAACATACCTTTTTCTAGGGAGAACTAGATGTACTCTTTCATCCAAACCATTTTGAGTGAAGGTAAATAAATTGATTGGGAAAAAAATTATAGCATACAGATTTTATGATGAGCTTTTATAGCTATCTACGATTTCTAAATTTTATATGTCTTTATAATTGTTCTATATTCTAGCATGTTGTAGGGAATGGAGCGTGTATCACATCAGGTCTAGGTTGATAGTACATGTTGATCTATGAATATTTTCTTTCTTTACAAAAAGAAAAGAATCTAAAGGACTTCAGGAGAGTAAAAGACACTTTCCTTTCCAATTTGGTATTTGAACTTCAAGGTAAGTTAAATAGAAGGTTAATAGAAAAGATGACTCTACTCATTATCATTTATGACAGCTTCTTTACCTAGTTCCCCAAATTCACATATGTAAGGGTTGGTGGATATGAAGGTAAGCCTTTGAAATTACCCATATATTGTTTAGATTACTATGTGCTAATAGAAGTTTGTAGGAAAGTGGCAGAGGTGGACAAAAAGTGTAAGGCTAGAAAAGGTTCTAGTTTTACCTTTCTAATTGAATTGGGTTATTACTAGTGTAAGAGCATATAGAATTATTTTAGTCTTGACATTGAGTTGAAACTGATAAACTAGACACCCTACTCTTCCTAGCCTAAATTAGATAGAAAAGGATTTACAAAGTCTCAATTTGAGTTGCACCCCACCTTCACTCACATGCCACAGATAGATGATTTATGGCTTGATTGCAAAAATGATTATGAAGTAAGGGAAACATGATGCTCCAGGTTTAGTCTGAAGCAAATTAGAGAATTCAAGTTGCAAATAGATGTTACTAATATTGAAGAGTATGAAAATTAAGAAGTGGTGGACCCATTTTATACATAAAAAATTAAAGCTTTTCCCATACCTAAGCTATATTGGGATTCACCTAAGGAACATGATTTAAAAACTAGAAATCTTCTCATTATTGAGAGAACCAAAAAGTGGCTAGCAAATAAAAGGAAATCAAATTTGGGACAAGCTAAATAAAAAATTCAAAAGTGTTCTACTAGTTCTAGCTCAGTATTGCCTATTTTCCATACTGGTAAAGTTATCACACGCTCTTCTATAGGTGATTTGAATCCCAAACCTAAAGTTGAACCTATTGTTCAAAGTATATTTCAACTTCCACCTCCATCTAGGTGGACTCATTCATGTAACCAAAGGAAGAAGGATTAGAAAACTATCCTAGTTAACTTGACTAAGGAGCTAATTGAGGTTGAAATTATAACTTAGATAACTACTACAAGTTCAATTGGAGCAATTAATCAAAGCAATCAATAAGTTGTAGATGGAGATAACACTCTTAGTTCACTACCTATTGGAAATTCCCTTATATTTCAAACTCCTCCACCTAAGAGTGAATCCTCTACACCAAATTGGTTTGATTTATCAATCAATAGGAAAAGAAATGTATTTCTATTGACTGTCTTAGTAGAGGATATGGTGAGAAAATTCCTAAAAGAAAGAAGCCTAAAATAGAGACCCTACTAGAGGTAGATGAAATAATAGGGTATTGTAAAGAAGATGTATATAATCCTGTAGTGGATAAAATTTTTGATTATATTATGTCTCAAGATTATATCGTGGAGAAGACTATCCTTGGACCAAAATCCAAAGCGCTAACATGAATATCTTTTATGTCAATAATGCAAGAGTTGAAAATAGAATCTAGAAATATTGGAAGGATAAGAAAATATTAAAATAATCCATGTGATTGATGGCCAAACATATCCATGCTCTCTATAATCCTAATACTAAAACATTGCCCAACATTGTCTTTGTGGTTGACATTATCTATCAAACTAATCATAATTTCATTGAATAACTAAAAAGAGATAGATCAATTGTCCACACAGTTGATGAATGGATCAATTCAATAATATCTCATGAATTTAACTATATTTCTCACTTTATCAAAATGAATACTAAGAATGATAAGGTGATGACTGATCTGGAGTTGAAGATACATGTTTGGGAAGAAAAGAAGGAGAAATGGGATGAATTTATCAATTGTATCATTGTGATTCAAGAGTACAGGGTAGAGAATTTTCTGGTGAAGAAGCCAAATGTTTGCATAGACATTGAATTCCTATTTAATCCCAAGAAAACTTGGAATGGAGAAACATAGTGATCAAGAAAAATTTGGATCAATGCTTTCAAATTTTAAAAGATTTAGAATGTTTAAAACAAATTTTGAGCAATGACATCAAGTGCATTGGTTTTGGTATCATGAAGAATGAGGACAAGCAATATTAGGAGTTGAAAGACATTAGATCAACCTTCTAGGAAAAATTGAAGGCCATGAAAGAGGCCACTGAAGTCGTAGTTAAGAATTTTACAACTACAACCTAGGTGGACTCTATTATGACCATCTATGATGATCATTTGGTAGCTCAAGAAAATAAGTTAGAACATGCTTACATGATAATAACCATGTGGAAACTAAGGCTAGAGAAGTTGGGCATGCCTTGACAAAAAGAAATGATCAAGTTCATGGTTTTTCACAAGTAGTGTAAAGAGGCTATAGGAGGGTTTCCTACAATCCATGTACAAAACCAAGATGCTGCCAACTCAGTTGGCAATTACATAGGCTTATGGGACTCAAGCCAATAGTCTTTGTTTCTTTTGTTTTTTAGTAATTATGTTTTTCAAAAAATACTATTGTTAATTCAAATAACTCCTTGAGAAGGTTAATTTTTGAAACTATTTTTGGAGCCCTATGTGGCTATTTATGTTATTTTGAAAAACTTTGAGAGGGTCAACTCTCATGACACATACACTTTGTTTTGTTTTGAAAAATACTCTCAAAGTCCAAGGGGTTTGGCTTAGTTGGTTAAAGTGATGACTTCTCATCATGGAAATCCTAGTTCAAATCCCAAGAGGGACATCTTTGTGGAATTCTAAGTTGTGACTCTTGGTCTTCTATTGGTTGTATTTGTTTCATTTGTAAGAAGTGGATTCTAAGTTATGACTCTTGGTCTTCCAATTGTTGTTTCTAGTTTTATTGCTCAAAAGGAGCTTGAATAAGTTGTCATTGTTTCTCTTAAGGAGCACCCAATATGTAAACAATCCTAATATAAAAAAATACATTCGAAGCATTTGCTATACTTTGTTATATTTTCATGTGAATG
The DNA here is from genome assembly GCA_028749045.1 of Cupressus sempervirens. NCBI lineage: Eukaryota > Viridiplantae > Streptophyta > Pinopsida > Cupressales > Cupressaceae > Cupressus > Cupressus sempervirens. The sequence goes on along the minus strand of CM053785.1, from coordinate 717,319,051 downwards.
TAGAAAGATCTTTATCTTTTCTAGTTGGTTATTTTGCATATGAATTTTATGGTTCTATTTCATGTAAGATGAATTTCTTATGGAGTTTAATCTTATGCTTGCAATGATCATGATTTTTGTGAAGAGAAACACTTGATTTAATCTTCTCTTTAGTCGAGTTTGTTGATCAAACCCTTTAATATATATTGAATATAAGTCTTAAGGCTTGTGTTTGTATTGTTATTTTAAAAAATATGTAATGTTCTTTTATATTTATGGGAGAATGTCCAAATTCCTCTAATAATTTCTAGTTAAAAGTATGTGCATAACTATTCTTAATTAATAAAGGCTTTTATTGATCAATCATCTAAGAAGGGGGTTACACCATTAAATTTAGAGAGTTTACTTTCCAAGAACTCAATTGTTGTAAATTTGTCTTTTCTCTAGGAGATTCTAGTTTTTAAATTAGTCATTTCAAAATAAGAGAATTTTTTTTTACCAACAACGGTGACAAATAGATTGCAAATGTGCAGTATTCCTATGCATCTACTCTAGAAAACTCAAAAAAAAATAAAAGATGTTATGAATTCAGTTCTTAGATTTGGTTTGAACATGTGAGGGTTTCCTAAAAATCACCTAGGATGAATCTCCAAGCAAAAACCCCATTGTCATTCCTTCTCAAGGGAATTCAACTCTTAGAATTCTATTCCAAAACTCAAGTATACAAGAATAAATCATAGACATGAAACCATACACCCAAGGAGTACAACTTAAAGATTGAGATATCTAGATACAAAAGGAAGCCATAATTTCATCTCTACAAATAATCAGTTATCACATTCTTGTAAATGAATCCATGGAATATTTCAACTGTTAGAATGCTTAGAATAAATACCAAATGTACTAATTGAACAAATAAACAATTTAACTACATCAGATCTTAACAATCATTAACTCGGCCTCTATAGAAAACTATTAGTAACACAAACTATTAGTCTACTGTCCTAAATATAAAAAACTCTAGAATGTAAAAATCAACAATAGATCATCACAAATAATATTCACACAAGTTTAACACCAAAGAAGGAGTGTAAGTAGGGACACTAGGAAGAGGAACAAAAGAAAGTTTGACACTAGTGATAGGAGAAAACAACCCTAAATCTTGAGCTTCTTGAGCTAAAGGTTTAACATTGGAATGCACAAAATGAGTAATAACACACAATAGATTAACACATTGGTCAATATCATGAATAAATTTCTTAAGAGCCTCTATAGCTTGAATAGAATCTTGATTATGGTTTTCTTGAAGAAGCCAATTACCCATTTTTTCAAGTTCATTTGAAAGTTTTTGGAATTTTTTAGGAGGAACTCTTAAAGCATTATCTTCATCATGAGATGAGCAAGAAGAAATTTTCTCCATAAGAGGATTAGAATTAGGAAGAATCAAAGTCTCATCTAGAATCCTAAGGAAAGGAGAAGAAGACTCAGGCTCAAAGGTACCCATAAGTCTACAATTGTGTCTAACCCTAAGATTAGAAGGACTAGAAGTAATAAAGCTCATAAACCAATGCAAGGAAAATAAACTAAACTATAAAACATAAATATTTTTATATTTTTGAATTTAAAATGCAAGAGCATCAACTAAATCTAATCTTAATGCAAGAAAAGACATAATCAAATGAAAGGAAGTATAACACCACAAAGCATAATAGGGCATCCAATTATACACAAGATAATATGAAAGGAAATTGAAAATACAATAAGGCATCTAATTCCACAAAAGAAAGGGGTAAGCATGTAGGGTTCACCAAAATGAATAGAAAGAAAATGGTGACCCTCTTCACAACCCCAATTTCCAAAAGGAATTATCCAAATTGATTAAACACAAGAGGGTGTTCAATGCATAAATGGATCAAGTGATGAAAAATAGGGAGAAAGAGGGGGAGGTTATATGATCTTTCTATTGTGAGGGAAAATGTGATTAAATCTTGAAATAGGTAAAAGACAAATACTAACCTTGAATTTGGAAAATGTTGATTTCTGATGTCTATATGTAGTTTCTAGAAAATTTGCAACTTGTTGTAGATTGGAAATGTCAAGATAGAGAAAACCTAGAAATATTTTGTCTTTTTAAGGGATGTCAACCTCGAACCTATTGGCAGGGCAGAATATTACCCTAGGGAGGAATTGTACCCTAAAAAGTTGACCTTGACCTCCACTGCTTTGAAAAAATTTCTATGCATAGATCTTGCAAGTTTGATGAAAAGGGTATCTAAATCTGCTCTTCATTTTTTGTTCCACACCTATATCTATAGGAAAAATTGTTTGTTTTTTGGATGGAGGGTTTGCCTCAGTCAAACCCCAGTTTGGAATTAACCTTGAAATATAATTGAAACAATATATATGCATAAACAAAGTAAATCAAACTATTCACCTTTCTTATGTGGAAATCCTTGTGGAGGATTCAAATCCTTGAATCCACAAGTATGGGTGCTCCAAATGTATGTAAAATGTATGTAGGATGTCTCAAATCAATTTCATTAGATCCTCAACACCAATCTTGAATGTATCTTTGCATAAAAGAAGGATTGGATGAATGTGGATAGAGAAATATTCTACAAGAGGGCTCCATAGAGATTTAATCCTTCAATGGCTAACAATGATCATCCTTGATGAATTGGATGCTTGAAAGCTTGAATGCTTGATAGAATTTCACTTCATGAAATAATGGATGTAGAAAGGTAATAGTTTTCTTGATATCGCAATGCATCTTCTTAGAGAAAAATGAGAGGAGGCTTCCTTATATAAAGATCTAGGGCACTAACTCCTAGAGAAGGCTAACATAGGAGTAGTAAATCTCATTTAATAATAACCCCTAGGAATAGACCTAGATTAAATGTAATTTAAGAGTCTATCATTCTGAAACCCAAAATAGCTAACCCAAAAGATGGGAAAGAAACTTTTTGAAGCCTAAAATCCTAAAACTCTTGGAAATTGAAAATAGGACTTGGGGTCAGGGATGACTCAACCCTACCCTAGGTCAAGGTTGAGATCATCCTTGACCTAGGTTAGGATTGAGGTTGATCTTGACCCAAAGGCCAAAGTCTTTAGTTTCATAGAGTAGATTGTTAGAAATAGGCTAGAAATAGAGAAAGAAAAGAATAACAAGGTGAAAATAGTCAAATCCATGCAAAGACCCATTCAAGATGCTTGACATGACCCCAGATCAGTTACTCAGAGGATTAAATGCTCTTAACATAGAATTTCTTCCATTTTAAGATGATACATTAAGCCCCCACTTTAGCAAGAGTATGGACTTGATGCAAACTCTTGGGAAGTAGATCATAACAAAAAGATAATCTTATTAAAATTAAAGGGACAAAGAAATCCTCAAGGCTTCAGAGACCCAAGTCTTTATCAACTCCAAGATTACAATAAGAGAGACATCTATATAAAAAAGAGAAAATAAAAAGAGTGTGATTATCTCACCCAATAAGAACTTATGTCCCATTGTGAACCATAAAAGAAACTGCACATTGAGAAAGATGGAATTGAACTACCTAGTGAATGTGGCTACTCACTAGTCAACCTATCAAGGATTCAATCTTAATAATATTATATTCTATAAAAGTAAAATCAAAAGAGATCTAATCTTAAGAACACATTCAACCTTAAGGGATCAACAATATTTTAAACTATAGGAATCAACAGATCCTAGAATATATATATCCATGCTTTAAGGATTAGTCACTAATCTGAAAAAGGGAAAAAAAAAGTACCTTGAAAATATGTGTGTGTGTGTGTGTGTGTGTGTGTGTGTGGGTGTGTGTGCATGTGCATGCAATAAGTGACCAAAGTGTATTACCCCATGTTAAAGTCATTGCTAACACTTTAAGAGGAGCAATGGATTGAACAAAAACATAAACAACTCTACTGATTATGTTTCCACTATGAGATGCCCCAGATTAAGACAAATCAAGGGAAATACCACATAAACATACAAAGAACACATAATGGATCTACCTACTGTGGGGTCAGTATGATCATAAGATAATATATATGATATTATTTCAAATGAATTGACATAATTACCCAAAGAAAGTAGAACTACAATCACAAAGGAGGAAAGATCACATAAAATATACAAAGAAGAATCTTTTCAAACTATGATCTAGAGACCAAAAAGAATCAGTGCTACCAAATCATGAATCCAAGTAGATTACACAAGGAAACATGTATGAACAATAAAAAACGTACAACATGGCATCAAACTATTGACAAAAAAGTTAGTTTGTTTATCAATGACTCAACACTTAGTGAATTAGTTACATTTCTACCAAACTCCACAAAAGCTACTGAGCTTATCATTTAGTTTACAGTGTTAATTAAGTGATTCAATTCTTGCCAAACTAAGAAGTCAAAATACAATGTATACCAAAGAGATGAGTTATTTTGCAATGTTTTCCAAGCTACAATATTTACTGAGCTTCAAAGATGAAGTTTAGTGCAAACCAAGCATAGTAGAGGGTATTGAGCTAGTCAGTGAAAGTGAAGAAGATTGTAGTGTTAACAAAGCTCTATAGTGTTAGCCAAGTCCAATAGTGTCTATCAAGCTCATAGGGTTAACAAGTGGATCTAGTGTTCACTGAGCCATATAGTGTCAACCGAGTGATCTAGTTTCTACCAAGTTTCTCAGAGTTCACTGAGTCATACAGTGTTGACCAAGTTCAAGCTACTAGGAAATGATTAGTATGGATTGAGCTTCAAGTTCAACCAAGTGCCAAAGATTGTTGAGCATTGATAGTGTTTTCCATTTATTATAAGATCACTGAGTTTGTCTTTAGAACCTAAGTTACAATAATTGGGCCAACTTTGTGTATTATGATGAAGTTGGTATTGTAGCTAACTCCATAAGTTGTGATTTGGATTGGTATATATGTAATCCATTATATCATATCCAAGAAGGAATGTGTGAAGAGATATGATGAGAATGAGTGTGAATTAAAGAAGGCTACAAGTAGTATAAGGGACAACAAAGATTTATCTATCATAGTTAGGTGATCATTGCAATACAAGAAATCTCAACTAGAAAATCAGAGTTTTAGATCAAAGATTAGCCATTGGTTCATCCTAACAAGTGCCTCAATTAAATCCTTTAACAAGGTAGACTTAATAGTTTTTGCTAAATCTCCTAACTGAGTTCATACTTCATTTTAAGTTTGTAAATCCTCTAATAAGGTGGACCTCACAATCCTTATTGCTCCTAACAAGGCAGATTGCTAGAAGTGATCAATTGTAAGCCTTAACAGGTTAACTTAATAGTATAGTACTAAATCTTATGGGTATCATCCCCACCCCATTTTTCCTTTCTAATTGGAAGGTTTATGGGTCACCATTTCTTGTCTCAAAGTGTTATGAATGCTTGTTTACTTTCATTCTTTCATGCATGAAATTAGATATGGATGATTAATTGCAAAAGTAAGATTAGGTTTTATTGGTTCTTGATTCACATCTCCCCTCTTAGTAACCTTGCCTACCTTATATTTCCAACAATTGGTATTAGAGATTTTCAAGTTCTCACATCATAATTTTAACAACTTGAGAAAAGATAAGAGACAATGGAGGTATACACACTAGATAAGGCTATTGACAATGAAAAGTTGGATCTTGAATTAGCCATTGGGTAATTGAAGAAAGCAAAGGAGAAACTCTCTCAATCATTGAAAAGAAGGAAAGATCTTGTAGTAAAAATTAATAACAATCTCTAAACTGAAGAAATAATTGAAGATATTTATCTAGATAGATTTAGATGAAGCTAATGAAGCAATCAAAGACCTACTAGATAAGAATTCCATTCTTCAAGAAGAAGTTAGAAACCTAAAAAGAGAACAATAAATCCTATCAGTTAGATTATGTGAAGTCATGGAAGAAAAAGACAAAGCCAAAGAAGTGATACAAGAAAAGAACAACGAAATTCAACATCTATCCCTTTAGTAAGAAAACTTCATTGATCAACTGACTAATGCAAATGAAGAACTAATGAATCTAAGGTTAGATAATGAAACACTAGAGAATGATCTCAACATTGGGAAAGAAAACCTATGAAAGAATGATAAAATCTCAAGAAAGCATGAATCAATTGAATGAATAAAGTTAGTATAGACACAAAGGAAAAGCTAAAATAGGATACACAGAAGAAGGTGAAACATCTCAGTAAGGAGCTCAAAAGAATCAAAGACCTACTTGTAATCATTTTGGTAAGATAGGTCATACATCAAATAAATGTTGGAGTAATGGTAAAGAAAATTTCAATAAAAAGTGTTATAGTTGTAATATGCATGGACATAGAGCAAGTGAATGTAAAGAGAAACCTAAGTTTGAAGGTAAATGCCACAATTGCAAGAAACAAAGACACAAATCTTCAAAGTGCAAAACCAAGCAGGACAAATTGTGAAAGCAATATTTGGATAGGATTACAATACATGGTGTAGATGTCACTACTATGGTGAATTTGGGCATATTGGAGCAAACTGTGTGAAACATCATATCAGGAAAAGAGATACTACAAAAAGATGTTTTATTTGTATAGGACTTGGACATCTTACCAAGAACTATATGAATACAAGTAGAATTGAAGATGAAAATAAATTCAAAGCTACCATAATTTTAAAAAAATGAGGCAAAAATGGGTACCAAAATCTCTAGAGAATGTATACCAAGATCATGAAGTGAATGACACCCAAGTCAATGAGTTGGGTGGTTCAACCATTTCAACTTAGTTCATATGGAGATCACTGGAGTTGTGATTTAGAAGAAGAAATATAACATTAGTTCTAGCTAGCAAGAAGAAAGATCCAAATTAGCATTCAAGGTATGAAAAAAGGTCACCAAGCATGTTGAAAAGAAAGAGACCTTACTAAGCTAAGTCAAGTTGCAAGACCTTATCGAGCAAGGTCAAGTTGCATATTGTTGCTGGCATAAATCTGGTAGTTCCTACTAGGTGATGGTGACTCTTCTGAGTTGTAGATGTCTTCCAAGAATTAATGAATAATTTGGTGGAGAACAACCTATCATCAAGTGAGTATGAAGTATAAAGCATTAATGGTGGTCGATCAAGGGAAATTTGTTAGAAGGAAGAAATCAAAGGCATTATTTTTGTCACAAATTTCTAGAGCAACTTTAGAACCCCCAAGCGATTTGAGCATTTGTTGTTGAAGAATTTTTTAAGTTTTTAGAAATTTTGCCAAGCATGGTATTTTTAAGCAACAAAGTGAAGAAAAGGTCTGAAATGTTGGTTTGTGGACTCAACTACAAGGCACAAAACTTCAAGTTGAGTCTAACAATTGCAGAGCCACTTGACCCAGCTAGTGTACAATCACAAATTCTATCTAAGGTATTACTCATGCATGACATCCATCCCTTTTATTATTTTTTTATCCAAGAACTTATAATCCTAGAGATGAATGAAGCATTCAAAGAATTATGTGTGGATGGTACATTGAAACCTAAACATCAACATTTGGAAACCAAAGGCTTGATACACAAATCACATATGCCAAGAGACTTTCAGGTCAAATGGATGAGATATATTTTGAGTCGTGTACACAATGGGTAGTTATGGTTAGAGAAACCTATTCATATAATGAAGAAAATGATTCATAGAATCACTAGACTCCCATTTCTCAACAAAGTGAAGACAACCAAAACCCTAGGTCAGGTCAAACTGGAAAAGAGAACTCTTTTCGAGTGGGATGGAAGAGGTATAAAGATCAATAGTGTAATAGAAATGGAGCTAAATTTTGGCATTCATATAATTGTGCACAAGATTTACAGTTCTAGCAGATTAAGTAGCATATCATGTGAAGTTGTTGATCTTGCATACAAGGTTGTTAAGAATAAACTATCCTTCGACCTTGCCAAGTTACTGTTGAACTAGTTCAACAAGAATATGGAGAGCATCAGAGGATCAAAGGGTAAAAGCACAACTTATGCCACCTTTTTGTTGAAATTTGATTGAAAAGATCATTATTGAAGGAGGGAGATTGTTGAAAAAGAATGTTTTTAATCATTATTTTGTCATTGATGTCAAACCTACTATTTGTTGGAATGAAAATTGCTTATAAGATCTAAGTACTATCACTTAGTTGATTGATGAAGATGATTTAATCAATAAGATGTAACAAAAGCACCTAAGGGAAAAGTTGATTTATGGTTTTATAATGAAGTACAAGGATCAGTTAAGAAAATGGTAAAATGGTGTATTAGTAATAAAATTGAAGATATAGAGGTTGGCTACACTTAGAAACTCTAGAAGAATAATTTGTAACAAATATATATACAAAGGTTGACTAAGTTCATCAGTAGATGCCAAGAAAGCTAGTTCATGCTGAGTAGATTATTAGTGAGTGCTAAGAAAATGAAAAATTTAGTGTGTGCCAAGTGAAACAAAAGGAGCTGAGCAAGTTTAGGTGCCAAGCAAGTAATAGGTGCTAAGCATCAATAAAATTTAGTTGATGTTGAGTGAATCCATAGTAGGTGTCAAGCATCAATAAAATATAGTTGGTGATAAGTAACATAGTATGTGCCAAGCATTAGAAATTCAATAGTGTTGAGCTACTGCATTATTTGAAAAGTCAAAGATTTTTCAGCTTTGAGCCAACAAGTTTGTTACCTTGAATTTTGTGAAATAGATGAAGGACAAGCATGATGAGCTGGTGGCACAAAATTTTAGGTGAACCATTTTTAAGAAAATATAGGTGGATTCTTCATGATGTTTCGAGAAGAAACAAGATTAGGGGTAGATTCATTGAATCCTACCTAATCCATTCAAACCAAAATGATGAGTGGAAAGATTAGAGTAGGAAAAGTATTCCAGACTTCTATTTAAGGAGTTACAAGTCAAGAAGCAAGAGTTGTTGAGTAGTTGGTTGGAGAGAGTATGTGGTGTCAAAGAGAAGGCATCAAAAGGAAGGAATAGAGTATAGAGACTCTACTTTGATAGGTGACCACAGAGGTGATTGCATTGGCACAATGAGTATGGAGACTCAAGGAGATGAAGCTTGAAAGGATGACAAGCTATCAGAGCTACAGAGACTAAGAGTCAAGAAAATTTGTGAGCTGAATTGAGATCTAAAATCTACAAGTTATGTTGTAAGTTGTATTAGATCAAAAGCCCTTATTGTTACTCTCTAGTAATTGTACCAATTAGGGTAAAATCCTATCGACTTAGGTTGGTTTAACAACCATTTTGTAAATCATTTAACATGGTGACATTCCAAGTGAATGTTCTAAAGTCCTTTAACTAGACCCACTTCTAATAGGGTGGTTGAAATCCTTTAACTAGGTCACATTTAACAATGTGTTGTAGCCTTTAATAGGACATGCCTTTCATAGGGCATCACTTTAGAAGAGTGAGAATTGAGTAGCATGTTACTGATGATTTTTCCCAAACTGGGTTTCCACATAAATCACTATATTATGTGTTGATCTTTCATGTCTTATTCCTACATGTTGATTTTTCAATAACTTGCTAAGATGTATGTTTAGCTTGGATGCATGGTTAGTTTAATGGGCTCACTATACTTAGTGAAAAAATTTAATTAGGACATTTGGACCTTGAATAAATGATTGACCCCCCCTCTTAGTTATTCTAAAGCATTTCTAACAATTGGTATCAGAGCCATCTGTTGATTTGGTTTAAAGGTACTAGAAGCAGAAAAGATCAAGATGTCCAAGAGAGAAGTTCCTAAGCTCAACAAAGATAACTTTGGTACATGGAAAATTTTAATGAAGCGATACCTTGGATCAATAAGTGATCATGCACAAACCTCAATTGAAGTGGAACATGTTGATCTAGTTGGTGTTCCTATTGCAAAAGATATGAAGAAAAAGAAGGAACATAATCAAGCAATGTTGTAGATTGCCTCTGCCCTCAACTATGTTGAATTTGATGACATCAAGGGATGTGACTCTACATTCAAGATGTGGAAAGCCTTGACTAATTTTTATGGAGGAGATCAAAATGTCCAAAGAGAAAAAAGAGAAAGCCTTAGAGGAAAATTTCAGGACATGAGAATGGAGGAAGGTAAGAACATTGCTTAATATGCGTCTAGAATTAAGGAAGTGGTAAGTGCAATAATAATTTTGGGTGGTCATTTAGATGATGAAACTATCAATAGAAAATTCCTAAGAACCTTTCTCCCTATCTATGCTATTAGAGTGTTAGCCATCCATGAGTTAAGATGCATACTAGGAAAAAGGCTAACTCTTGAAGGTATAGTGGAAAAACTTACTACATTCGAGTTATCCAACTTTGATAACTACAAACTTGAGAATCTTGAATTTTCTTTCAAGCCCAAGATGTTGTTGAAAGACACTAACGAAGTGAAACCAAAGAAGAAGAAGAGAAAGGTAAAATATGCATCCAGTGATAGCAACATAGCTGAAGAAGATGTGGAACAATATTCCTGGCCAGAAGATTTCATAGAGGCAAAGGTAAATTCAAAGGTGAGTAGGACATATTGCTGCAAGGTGCACATAGAAAAAGAACTATAGAGAAGGAAAAAAGTAAGAGAATAGAAGAGAAGTTTATAGAAAAGATTACAAAGACAAAGGAAAAAAGTGCTATATTGTTGAAGAAGAAGATTTTAATGAAAATGATGATGAGGTAGTCTATGTAGCCATAAAGGATGAGTCAGATGATGATGAGGCAAAAATACTGGTAACCTATGTAAACAAGAATGACAAATGGATCATAGATAGTGGGTGTTCACATTACATGACAGAAGACAAAAGTAAGTTTATTACCTTTACTTAGTATGATGGAAATAGTGTTAGATTTGGAAATGATGCTCCATGTCTAATCAAAGGAAAAGGTTTTATTAAGCTTACAGAGAAAATTTCATGTGATAATTCATATTATGTTGATGGATTGAACTACAATCTACTAAGTGTGTCACAGTTAGGTGATGTAGGATGCAAAGTAGAATTTGGAAACAAAACTACTGAAGTCTATGACATTGATGGAAATTTGATAGGAAAATGAGAAAAAACTAGGAGTAATATGCTTTACCTAGATATGGAAGATGTAGCCTATCTCATTATAAGATTTGATGGTGTGTCACTATGGCATAAAAGGCTATGTCGTGTCAACTTTGATAACCTAATTAGCGTTAGCAAAATGAAGAAAGTCGCAGGCTTACCTAGGCTAAAGAAGCCTAACAATACAATGTGCAAACAGTGTCAACTAGGAAAGATGATTAAATCAAGTTTCAAAAGTAAAATCTACATTTCCAAAGAAGTACTAGAGTTAGTCCATATGGATTTATGTGGCCCAATAGAAGTGCAAAGTTACAATTGAGATAGACATATAATGTTGTTTGTTGATGACTATTCTAGGATTATGATTGTCATATTCTTAAAGAAATAATCTAATGCATTTCAAATATTTAAGTGGTATTTGGCCAGGATTGAAAAGGAAACAGGGAAGAGTTTGAAGTGCCTAAGATCAGATAGAGGATAAGAGTCCACATCAAAAGAATTTGAGACATTTTTCAATGACAAAGGAATTAAAAGACAAACATTAGCACCTAGAACTCCCCCATAGAAGGCATTGTAAACTGAGGAAGAGATCAGTGATAGACTATGTTAGAACATTAATGATGCAGAAGAATGTTTCTCTAAAGTACTAGAGAGAAGCTATAAGTACAGATGTCTACACCCTAAATTGAGTACAAGTCAAGAAAGGTACAAATGTAACACCTTTTGAATTATGTTATGGTCACTCACCTAATGTAAAACATTTCAAAGTGTTTGGTTGTAAATGCTACATTCTGATGGGGACACAACCCAAGCACAAAATGGACTCAACAGGAAAAGGAAAATTTTACTAACTATGAAAATATGCTAGTACACTTAGTGCAAAGAAAAAAACTCCAAAACATGCCTTATGGGCTTACAATAACATAAATCTGGAGATAATTTCTTCTTCCAGTATCTTCTCTCAAACTCCACTCTGAACTGCCTTTTAGAATGCCAAAAATGTCCTTAAATAGACCCCAAAGGGTTAAGGATTAGGAATACATTCTAGAAAGTGTTAGTTGGCATCCACCAACCAAATAGAAGGCTCCAGAAGTCGTGTTAGAAGTCGGCTCAAAACTAGAAGAATCCAGAAACAGTAACCAAACTTTCGGGAGGCATAACTTTTGAACCGTAGCTCCGATTGATGAACCATTTACATTTCTAAAAAGCTCTCGAAGTGCTCTATTGTCCAATGGACCAGCTTCACTCATCCCCCATTTTTTGGCCCTATAAAAGGTCATTTAATGCCCTAAACCTGACTTTGAAGCATTCTTAGGAGGTCTCCAAGAACTCAAAAAATGTGATAACTTTCAAACCGTGCAGCCTTTTGACCTGATTCTTTTTTTGGAATATTCTAAATTACAATTTTAATCCTCCCTCCAATTTACACCTTCTAATCCACCATAATTATGGCTCAATTACATAGTCTTATTTTTTTGACATTTACATGTATTCCAAAGTGCTCAAATACTCTAACCTAGAACACTGATAGTGGAACTGTGAGAGTTGAAACCTTTATTTGACCCAAATGGGTATCTAGAAATGAAAACACATGAAACGGAAACTAAGTCTAAGTACATTTTTTTTTGGGTGACACACGATTGCCCGTATACCTCTGGATGCTCCTGCATCACATTCTTAAAGATTCTAGAAATGAAAAGTTTTTTACAAAGAGTGATGAAGGCATATTCTTTGGATACTCCACTAGAAGTAAAGCATATAAGTGTTTGAATACTAACACTAACAAAATTGTGGTGAGTGCAAATGTAAATTTTGATAAGCATGCAAAAGTTCAAGTTGATGAAACCAAGAAACTAGAAGAGTATAGATCCTTTGTGTACTTCTATGAAGGATTGCCTTCTAAGGAAGAAGTTGCCAATCAAGTTGGGAATCCGCAATAAATTTTAGTATCAATTGAATCACAACTAGTAAATGAAGAGTTGTATTCAAAATTCAAGTTGTAGAATGAAGAAAATGCACATTTTGATTCTAAAATCAGTACACATGAAAGAGATGATGAATCACCTAAAAGAGATGTGCACAGTGACTTTGAAACTGAAAGACTAAACTTGGAAATGAGGAAAGAACCAAGGTTATCCAAGTATGTGAGAATACATCACCCTGCTAAACAAATCATTGGTGACAAGGAAGCTAGACCAATGAGAAGGAATAGAATAAGGAATGAATCATGTCTTCTAAGAAGGATTGAACCCAAAATAGTGAAAGATGCACTGCAAGATGATAATTGGCGTAAAGTTATGGAAGAAGAGATTGAGCAGATAGAGAAAAACAAAACTTGGACTTTAGTTCCAAGACTAGCTAATAAGAATGTGATTGGTACCAAGTGGGTATTTCAGAACAAGCTAGATGAGAATTGTGAGATCACAAGAAATAAGGCTAGACTAGTTTGCAAAAGTTATGCACAAGAAGAAGGACTAGACTATGGGGAAACATTTGCCCCTATTGCAAGGATGGAAGGAGTAAGAACACTACTTGTATATGCTACCTACAAAGGTTTTAAAGTCCACCAAATGGATGTGAAGTCTTCTTTTCTGAATGGTATATTGGAAGAGGAAGTCTACATAGAACAACCAGAGGGATTTGTTGATGACAAAAACAAGGATATGGTTTGCAAACTACATAAAGCACTCTATGGTTTGAAACAAGCACCTAGAGCATGGTATGGGAGACTTCACAAATATCTTGTAAAGATAGGATTTGAGAGAATAGATGACAACAATGACCTATATATCAAGGCTAAAAAATGTAAAGGCATTCTAGTATCTAAAATCTTTGTTGATGATATAATATTTGGAGGAAAAGATTCACTATGCAAAGATTTTGTTAATCAGATGAAACATGAGTTTGAGATGTCAATGTTTGGAGAAATCAAATTCTTTGTTGGATTGCAAGTACATCAACTAAAACATGGTATATTTGTGAGCCAATAAAAATACATCAAGGAGATACTCAAGAATTTTGGCTTAGAGGATTCAAAACTAGTCAGTACACCAATGGTAACATGACATAAGTTATCCAAGAATGATGAGTCAGCTGAATTAAATCAGACAATGTATAGATCAATGATTAGAAAGTTGTAGTATGTTGTGCATAGTAGACTAGACATTGCATTATCTATTGAAATAGTGGCAAGATTTTTTGAAAACCCAAGAGAAAATCATCTTATGGCAGTCAAAAGAATAATGAGGAACCTAAAAGGAATAGTTGACTTTGGCTTATATTACAAGAGGAGTGAAAATTTTGAGTTGAATGCTTACACTAATGTAGATTGGGGAGGTAATATAGATGATAGAAAAAGCACTAGTGGAGGAGCACATTTCTTAGGTAAGAGATTAGTCACTTAGACTAGCAAAAAGGAAAGTTGTAACTCACAGTCCACAACTAAAGCTGACTATGTTGTTGTAGCTATCAATTGCACCAATATTGTATGGATCAAGCATCTGTTGAAAGGTATGAAGGAAGAGGTAACTAAACTTGTGATACTCTATTGTGATAATACAAGTGCCATTAACATATCAAAGAATCGTATGATGCATGCTAAAATAAAACACATTGCAATTAAGTATCACTATGTAAGAGAACTAGTGGAGGACAAACAAGTGAAGATGGAATATGTTAACTCAAAGGAACAAATTGCTAAAATCTTCAGAAAACCACTACCTAAAGATGCATTTAAGTATCTTAAAGGTAAGTTAGGGGTAGTACCCATATCCAAGATTGTTTAAGAAACAACAAGACTACCCTGCATAAAATAAGTTGATTGCTGAAATGATATAAATTGATGCATAGGATACTTTAGGTTTTCCCTAAAGTAACTAAAGTACTGAAATTCCAAACAAGTCACAAGTAAGGTGATAGAGGGATAAATTGGAGTTCCTACAAATGCTACACTTGCATGATAAGATGTAGACATAATATGTCTTTAGCATTGTTGTCAAAGAGGGAGAAATTGAAAAACTGATCAAAGTGGAAAATTATAGAAAAGAGGGAGAAATAATAGAAACTGCTAAGACATGTAGAGGGAGAATTAGCAAAGAAATAGTAGAAAGGAAACAATAGTTAAGAGACAAAAATAGAAGCAAAGGAATCAGTCAAGATAACAAATCAGAGAGGGAGTAGAACATAAAAAGGAGAAGACAATATATCAGCAAAAGAGATATCCTTAATACTTTAAAAGAGGGAGTTACTTATAAAATTCAGAGGGAGTCATAAGAAATTCAAAATTGCTAATAGATTGAATAATTTTGGATACAAAGTTTTATTTTTTGGCATTTGACTTACTATTTTAACCTAGTTAGCATTTTGATAACTTGATTGATCAATTTGGTTTGCCATCAATACCAAAGAGGGAGATTATTGAAATCTAATTGACAAGATCATTTATTGAAGGAGGGAGATTGTTGCAAAGAGGGAGATTGTTGATAAAGAATGTTTTCAATCATTTTTTTGTCACTAATGTCAAACCTGTTATTTTCTAGAATTACAATTGCTTATAAGATCCAAGTAT
The DNA here is from genome assembly GCA_028749045.1 of Cupressus sempervirens. Taxonomy (NCBI): domain Eukaryota; kingdom Viridiplantae; phylum Streptophyta; class Pinopsida; order Cupressales; family Cupressaceae; genus Cupressus; species Cupressus sempervirens. The sequence continues at coordinate 717,303,465 of CM053785.1, read as the reverse complement.
TATCACTTAGTTGATTGATGAAGAGGATTTAATAAATAAGATGTAACAAAAGCACCTAAGGAAAAGGATGAATTATGGTTTTGTAATGAAGTACAAGGATTAGTTAAGAAAATGGTAAAATGATGTATTGATAATACACTTGAAGATATAGAGGTTAGCTACACTTAGAAACTCTAGAAAATTAAGTTGTAACAAAGTTGTCTACAAAGCTTGACTAAGTTCATAAGTGGATGTCGAGCAAGCTAGTTCATGTCGAGTAGATTATTAGTAAGTGCTGAGAAAATGAAAAATCTAGTGTGCTTCGAGTGAAACAAAAGGAGCCAAGCAAGTTCAAGTGCTGAGAAAGTAATAGGTGTCGAGTATTAGTAAAATTTAGTTGATGTTGAGTGAATCCATAGTAGGTTTTGAGCATCAGTAAAACATAGTTGGTGTGTAGTAACACAATATGTGTTGAGCATCAAAAATTCTATAGTGCTGAGCTGTTGCATTATTTGAAAAGTTAAAGATTCACCAAATCTGAGCCAATAAGTTTGTTACCTTGAATTTTGTGAACCAAATGGAGGACAAGGATGATGAGCTGGTGGCACAAAATTTTAGGTTAACCATTTTTAGGCAAATATAGATGGATTCTTCATGATGTTTCTAGAAGAAACAAGATTAGGGGTAGGTTCAATAAATCCTACTTAATCATTCAAACCAAAATTAAGAGTAGAAATATTAGAGTTGGAAAAGTATTCTAGACTTCTATTTAAGGAGTTATAGGTCAAGAAGCAAGAGTTGTTGAATTGTTGGTTGGAGAGAGTATGTGGTGTCAAAGAGAAGGCATCCAAAGGGAGGAATAGAGTATAGAGAATCTACTTCAATAGGTGATGACAAAGGTGATTGCACTGGTACAACAAGCATGGAGACTCAAGGAGATGAAACTTGAAAGGATGACAAGTTGTTAGAGCTACAGAGACCTAGAGCCAGGAAAATTTGTCAGCTGAATTGAGATCTAAAATCTGCAAGTTATGTTGTGAGTTGTATCAGATCAAAAGCCCTTATTGTTACTCTCTAGCAATTGTATCAGTTAGGGAAAAATCCTATGGACTTAGGTTGGTTTAATAGCCATTTTGTAAATACTTTAATAGGGTGACATTCCAAGTGAATGTTCTAAAGTCCTTTAACTAGGCCTGCTTCTAACAGGGTGGTTGAAATCCTTTAACTAGGTCACATTTAATAGTGTGTTGTAGCCTTTAACAAGGCAGGCCTTTCATAGGGCATCACTTTAGAAGAGTGAGAATTGAGTAGCATGTTACTAGTGGTTTTTTCCAAATTGGGTTTCCTTGTAAATCACTATGTTGTGTGTTGATCTTTCATGTCTTATTCCTGCATGTTGATTTTTTAGTAACTTGTTAAAATGTATGCTTAGCTTGGATGCATGGTTAGTTTAATGAGATCACTATGCTTAGTAAAAAAGTTTTATTAGGATATTTGGACCTTAAATAACTAATTCGCCCCACTCTCAATTATTCTAAAGCATTTCTAACAATTTTATAAAGAAATAGATATCAGAATGTGATAGTTCAACTTTAATGACAAAAAAATGGTATTTGTGTTTAGAATATGAAGATGATGTGAACTGATGAAATGTGTAGAATTGGATGAATTTTATGCCTATAATTTTTATAATTTTTTTGAGTAATAATTTATTCATTTTATTTTATTTTGAAGTCCCTTTTTAACTTTTAAAAATATAGAGCATAGTTCTTGTCAAACAAGTATATGCAAATCATCTTTTTTTGTTTTGATTTGAAAATATATTATAGATGACATGTATAGCTAGGGAACAAAAAATAAATTAAAAAATTGATGTATATTTTCTTTTTTATAAGTACTCAAGTTTGACCTTATTAGAATCCAATAGTTTTTTCCTCCTGTCAAAACTCCCCTGTCAAATCTATACCTTCTTTAAAAAAATTACACATTCGTGAAGAGGATTCTCTTCTCTAGAGATAAATATGATTTTTTTTTTTTTTTTGATATGATTTACTATTTTTTCCTTTTTTGAGGGAGTATCTTCTGAAATGTTGAAATACCGATTTATAATATTTTGAGATTATAACATATTATAATAATCAAAACACTCAAAAATTTATATAATAATAATATTGAATCTGAGATCTATAAAAGGGTATTTTTTTTTTTTTTAAATTGAGTTTTGATAGAGAAATGAGATTTGACCAAAATAGGTTTTGGTATCCTAAACGGTGACACAGATCTATGCTTTTACCCCAAAGAATAATCCATGTAAGTTTTGATCCCTTTTAACATTTTTATTCTTCTTTGTGAAGAAATTCTTCCCTTCCAAAGGTACAGTAGTATGGAGGATAGATGTTCCTATTTTCTATGAGATTAATGAGTATATAGTAGAGATGGGTGAAATTTTTGAAAGTATCATGGATAACTACATTGAAACATTCAAAGAGAAGATGAATAATAGATTTAGGATTCCTAAGAAGCTCATAGAATATTACAATGATGATATATGTTTCGTGGTGGATTGTAAAAAAGTATACATTCAACCAGTCAAACCTAGAATGACATGGGTTAAGCCTCTAGAATATGAAGTATATAGGAAGATATATGTATGGGGGAGTAGCATAAATATGAATAAGGAAAAAATCCTTTTACAAAAGCAATTTTGAAAAATCAAAAAAAGAGTATGTTACTGAGCCACAGAAAATGGAAGATAAAACCAAGTTAAAGACACTAAATGATGCCAAAAGAAGTTTTTGACTTGTAGTTTTGAATGATCGAATTTTTGTTTTGATAAGTTTTTTGTCACTAATGCCAAAGGTGGAGATTGTTGACATAAAGGTCAATTTCTCTATCAGTGATTCAACACTTAGTCAATTGGTTACATTGCAATCAAAATTTATAGAGGCTATTGAGCTTATCATTCAATTTATAGTGTTAGCTAAGTGAGTCATCTTTTCATGAGCTAAGAAATCAAAATATAGTGTCTATCAAACACCTGAGTTAGTTTATAGTGTTTTTGGAGCTACATAGTGTTTACCAAGCTTCAAAGACAAAGTTCACAATGCATCCTCTTAGATAAAATCAGAGGAGGCTTCCTTATATAGAGATCTAGGGTGCTAACTCCTAGAGAAAATCAAGATAGGAGCATTAAATCCCATTTAACCTTAACCCTTAGGAATAGATCTAGATTAAATGTAATTTAAGAGTCTACTATTCCAAAACATGAAATAGCCAACCTGGAAGTGGGAAAAGAAACTTTTTGAAGCATGAGATCCTGAAACTCCCAGAAATTTAAAATAGGATTTGGGGTTAGGGATGAGGTTGACCCTACCCTAGGTTAGGTTTGAGGTCATCCTTGACCTAGGTCATAGTTAATATCAACCTTGACCTAGAAGGTTTTCCTTGACCCAAAGGCCAAAGTCCTTAGTTTGAAAAAGTAGTTTGTCAAAAATAGGCTGGAAATAGAGAAGGAAAATATAGATAGGGGGAAAATAATCAAATCCATACAAAGACCCATTCAAGGAACTTGAAATCACCCTAGACCACTTACTTGGAGGGCTAAATGCTCTTAAGATATAAGTGCTTCAATTTTAAGATGATACAATTATTATAGAAGAAAATCTTCTTATGAAAATTTTGCAACGTGTTTTTTGTGATAAATCGAATGTGTGCATTCCAAATTGTAATGGTTTTTTTTTCCATCATTTGGTTATATTGATTTAGCAATTCAACTTTTTGGAAAGATTATGAACACACGTTGTTCCTACTTTTGATAATTTTCAAGTTAAGCTTGGTTCACCATGGTTAAATTCCATGCATGTTGTTGCTTCATCTATTCATAAGTGTCTTAAGTTTATTTATGATGATGAAGTGAAGATGGTTAATCATAGTCTATAGCATACTTCTAGGCCCAGGGATTCTTCTACCATTGACTTATTTTGGCCTTCCTTACCTAATTCATGTACTATTTGACCTGATCATCTTTTCTATCCATATCAAGTCTATAAGTAGTGTAAGATTTTCGAGTTAAGCATACCTCCTAAGAATGTTAACTATGGTTTTTTTCCTACACCTTCCATACCTCTATTATCTATGGATTCTACAACTATTTATCAAGCTCCTCCTATTTCTTGTTAGTTTGCTAATAATCCTACTCTAGAACTTGTAAAGGATCCTGTAATTGTTCCTCCTAGTTCTCAACAAATTTCAAGTAAGGAAAAATGTAATCAATCTGCTAACGAATGTCATAAAAAAGCATCATGCTCAAGCTAAAACTCATAATTCTATTCTTCAAAAATCTATACCTTCTTTGGATAAAACTATGCATGATGTGTTAGAAGAAGTTATTGCTAATAATAGGTGTTAAGATGAATGATTTTGATGATTCTATTCATATCTCAGATCCTATATTGATTAATTTAGATGAAGAAGATACTCTTGATGATTTTGATGATGCTAATGATGAATATGAAGCTATTAACATTGACATTGATTTACCTAATATGCTTTCCTCATAATTAACAATTACATCTAGTATTGAACATTGTGATTCTTAAGAGGGAACATGTTTAGAACTAGCTATCATTCCTACTATGTTGGATATAGTCCCTATTGTGATTCACCCACCTTACCTAAATGACATACAACAAAATGGGGAGAGTAGACAGTGTGCTTGATTGGCTAATCCTTCATGGTAGTCTTTATTGTGTATTTTTCTATTGTATTGTATTTCTCTTGTGATATGTTTGCTAAATGTTGTTAGATTCTTTTATATGATCTTTGTTGCTCTATTAGTACAAGGTGATAAAAAAATCAAATATGTTGTAATATTCTATATGTATCTCTATTCTTCCATATGTTGTTTCATGTAATGTTGTACTTGTCCTATTGTTTGTACATGTTTCCTTGTGTAATCTATTTGAATTTGTGACTCAGTAGCACTGATTCTTTTTGGTTTCTAGGTCATGGTCTTAAAAGATTCTTCTTTTCATTTCATATGTGATCTTTCCTCCTTTGTTATTGTAGTTCAACTTTATTTGGGGAATGATGTCAATTCATTTGCAATAATATCATACATATATTATCTTATGATTATACTGACCCCATAATAGGTAGATCCCTTCTGTGTTCTCTATATGTTACTGTACTATTTCCCTTGATTTTTCTTCATCTAGGGGCATCTTGTAGTGGAAATAGAATCAGTGTTGTTGTTTATGTTTCCATCAAAGCCATTTCTCATGTTGAAGTGTTAGAAATAACTTTAATGCAGGGGTATATGCTCTGCTCACTTATTGTACATACACACTTTTCAATACATATATATTATTTTTATAAGATACTACTTCTCCCCTTTTGGATTAGTGACTAATCCTTAAAGCATGGACTTATATTTTAGAATCTTTTGATCCCTCCAGTTTTAAATATATTTTTGATCTCTTAAGGTCAAAGGTGTCCTTAATATTGGATCTATTTTTTCTTTTTAGTTTTACTCTTATAAAATAGAATATTCTTAAGAGTGAATCCTTGATGGGTTGACTAGTGAGTAGCCACATTCAGTAGGTGGTTCAATTACTTATTTCTAGTTGCACAGTTTCCTTGTGTGGTTCACAATGAGACATAAGTTCTCATTGGCTGAGATAATCACACTCTTTTACCTTCTTCTTCTTTTTCTAGAGATGTATCTCTTATTGTGATCTTGGAGTTGATGAAGACTTGAGTCTATGAAGGCTTAAGGATCTCTTTGTCCCTTTGATTTTAATATGATTATCTTCTTAGTACAATCTATCAAAACTCTTTAGAATAATTGAGAGGGGGCAAGGTGAATCAGTTATCCATGGTTGATGTACAATTGAAACTTTTCATAGCTTAGTGAACCCATATCCATAAAACATATTCATCATGCATGCATCCATTAGATCATACAATCACATAAACTTGTAAGGTACTAGAAAATTACCTTTATAGAAATGTAAGCATGAAACATAATAGATTCAATAACACATTTGACACAATGATTTTTCATAGAAACCCAATTTGGGAAAATCCACTAGTAACATGCTACTAATTCTCACTCTTCTAAAGTGATGCCCTCTAAAAGGCCAACCCTATTAAAGGTTACAATGCATGCTAATAAATATGACTTGGTTAAAGGATTTCAATCACTTTGTTAGGAGTGAGCCTTGTTAGAGGGATTTAGATCATTCACTTAAAATATCACTTGGTTAAAGGATTTACAAATGATGGTTAGGTCAACCTTAATCCAAATGATTTACCCTAGACTAATACAATGATTAGAGAGTAACAATCAGGCTTGATTTGATAATAACTTAAAAAACACTTGTAGATCATAGATCTATGTTTCAATCCTCCATTTTACTTGGCTTTTACACACTTTAGCTCTAATAACTTGTTCACCCATCAAGAATCCATACCCTTAAGCCTTCTTGCTTTTCTTGTCAATAGTAGTTTCTTCTCTTAGGTCACTAAATGAAGCAATACCTTAGACTCCTTGTCTTCCTTAGGTTCTTTCTCATGAAAACCTTTGCTTTTGACTAGCCATCTCTATAAATAGAAAATTTAGATATTTTTTCATTTATCCTCTATCGTCCATTTTAGGGTTAGGTAGGATTAGGTAGGATGCAATGAATCTACCCATCTTTTCATTTTATTTTCTTCTAGAAACTTCTCATTAAATCCTATTTGAATTCCCCTCAAAATGGTTCATCTTGAATTTTGTGCCACCAACTCATCAAGCTTATCTTCCACATGGTTAAGATAATTTAAGAAATCAAATGTGTCAGCTCAGATTCATCTAATTCATGATCTTGTTCATAATTTTAACACTCGAAATTAACTTGATTTTGGTGCTTGACATATACTACATTTCTTAGCATCCACTATTTGAAGATTCCAACCCTATTAAGAGTTGTGGTATAGTAGATGAAAGATGAGACCACTGCCCAAACATGTGCTTCGAATTACAAGAAGAGCTCATTGCCAAAACAAGTAATCAAACTTCTAGGATAGGTATTGTATCTTCTTCCTTGACAAATCTTTGATCTTTAGCTCAATCTTAGATCGCCAAATAGCTCATATAAAACTTTTCATATATCACTTTCACAAAAGTTCACATATAATCACAATTCACAATTTTCTTCACAATTCTACTTTGTGATTCTTACTCTTATCACAAAATATCCTTTACATAAATACCATGCCTTTTCACAAATTTATGTTGGGTTGGCTAAGACCACAATTAACTTTTCCAACTTACACTAAACATCTAGGATATTAACCGTAACTAGACAAGTAATTAAAATAATTCTTTCCTTTAATTCTGCTATCTTGATTTGCTTCAAACATGATTATCTTTGTTCTGTACAACCTTTACTTACTTCTGAGGTTATACACATCATTAACAAAATGTATACCATCTCCATATAACTTCACTAGTCTTAATATGACATTAGCGACAAGTTATAAGCAAAACAATACAGTGTTGTAAACCAAATTCTATACCTAGATAATTTTTTGATTACCAAACACTAAGTATCTTTATTTTTGAGGTTTCTTATGAAAATGTACATCATGTGTTGCCATAAATGACAACAATTACATATCACTATTGGCCAATTTTCAACAATCTCCCCCTTTGGCATTGATGGCAAAAAAATAGAGAAAATTGGATAATTGACAAAAAACTTAACATAAACAACATATAAATATTTCATCTATTACAACTTGTTCATCTTTACATATGCTCCCCCTTACAATATTCTATAACTACTCTTTACTTGATTTACAATTTTCACATTGTATCTCTCCCCCTTTGACATCAATGACAAAGGTCAAAATGTCAAGATCTATCAAAAATGTTGTCCTTCCTTATGTTGATATGGTCTTCATGAAATCATCAAAATTAGCCTTCAAACTATCCATACCCTTAGTCCATGTTTCCTTGGTAGACTCAACTGAGCTAAATATTGCACATAAAGCATATGATGCAATCTCAACTACATTAAGATCTAAATATAAAAAGTTGGAATATGTGTCCTTGGCCTTGACACATTCTCCTAATTGTTTCCCAGAAAAAGATAATTTCAAAGCAATGGATTCTCTAAAATCTGATATCCTCTTCAAAATCTATTCCTTTTGAAGTTCTAGTTGCCTAATATCACTGTGAATACTGGCCACTTGCCCTTCAAAATCATCTAGTTTTCAAGATGGATGTTGGATCTGGTTGGATAAAGCCTCTAGCTCACTCATCTTTCCTTCTATCTAACTATCAATGTCTTTAGTCAATTTGTATGATAATGTACACTTAAAATACTAAGTGTTCCCATCCTATTGGCATTTCCAAAGTTCTTTTATACAAGTATGAAGATTAACCAAATCATTCTTGATGTTCTAATAGATGTTGCTAAACAAGTTAACATCCTAGGAAATCTATGCCTTTGCTTTTGCAACATTCAACAAATTTGATAAACTCTTCATCAAATTATTTTAGCACTACTTGTGCCCTCTATTTAGTATTTCATTTTGTGTGTTGTACTACCAAGGTACTATGTAGTCTATCTATAACTTCCATTTAAAGTTCTCTATAAACTCTTCACTTTCACATTCTTCTCAGTAAGCTTGGTTAGGGATGAGATTAGATCTATTTGATCATCATCATTAGTAGATAAACTAGCAAGAGAGAGTGGAGTGCATTAACTAGATGGTTTAATATCATCCTCTCTTTGTTTCTTTGCTGCTTCTTTTGTTCTTCTCTCTTCTTCTTCTTTCTTTTCTCTTTCTTCTCTTTCTCTTTTCTCTTCCAATCTCTTCTTCTCATCTTCCTCGGTTTTCTTTCTCATTTCTTCTTCTACAATTCTTGTCTTTTCTTCCTCTTCCTTTCTTTTCTTTTCTTCCTCAACCAATTTTTGTTTGGATTCTTCTATTTTCTTCTTTTCTTCTTCAAGTAGCCTCTTCTCTTCTTCAATTTGTCTCAACTTTTCCTCAATATCCTCAATGTCTAGTTCATTAGGTTAGGAACCACCAAATGGATTGGTATCATCAATGTTAATGGTAACATTGGTTTGATCAATTTGCATAGTGTCACTGCTCACTGATACTTCCAAGGTTCTAGGTGTTGGAGGAGATGTTGCATTTGACTCTATCAACATTTGATTGATTGATGCTATAGTCTCACTTCTTAGCTTATACTTTTTACCAATCATAAATAGAAATGGTCTTAATTTATTCCTTAAGTATGGTGTGAGTTTATTCAAGAATCTTTTGATTTCTTCATCATCATCAGTCTTGCAAATAGTTCTAAGCATAGACTTCCAAAGTTCTAGGTCTTCTTCCCTTGTAGGAGCCTTCTTTTGAATGAGTCTCTCATAGAATTTTTGGTTAATCATGCTCTCAAGATCCTTCGATTTCAGATTGTTTGATACAATATATCTCACAATAGATATATCAATCTGGTCTTTCTCAAAACTATTATACAAATCATAAAACTTGTTCATCTAGACAAAGTTACCTTCATTAGGAATAGTTGTATCAATCTTCTCTATCTTTGGCTTCCAAGGTTGTTGATCTTTTCCTGTTGGTTGCTTTGCTGGAGTCACTTTTTCTACTTGCTTGGTTTCTTTTTCCTCTTCTTCTTCATCACTAGAATCAATTGTCAACAATGTTTCTGTCTTTTTCCTAGTAATATTCTCTATTGTGCATCTTTCACTACTCATGATGTATGTGACTGATAAGTAAGGAAATATTTTAAGTACATGAAAGAATATGTGATTGATCAATGACTAGAATATAAACACACCATTCTTTGTCCTCTTGAGCTTTTCTAGGTTTTCTAAGAGTTGCTTTCTTAGAATTTTACTAGGATTCACTTATTATTTCTCTACACATATCTTATATGTTGCATAGATGAATCCTTCTGAAAGTTCATCAATCTTAGAACTTGCACAAATAGAATAGGCAATAATTGGGTAAAAGCACAAACCTGTGTCACCTTTTATAAAGAAATGAGAAATCAAAATGTGATAGTTCAACATTAATGAAAAAAATGGTATTTGTGTTTAGAATATGAAGATGATGTAAATTGATGAAACATGTAGAATTGGATGAATTTTATGCCTATAATTTTTGTAATTCTTTTGAGTAAGAATTTATTCATTTTATTTTATTTTGAAGTCCCATTTTAAACTATAAAAAATATAGGGTGTATTTTTCGTCAAACAAGTATATGCAAATCATCTTTTTTTGTTCTAATTTAAAAATATCTTATAGATGACATGTATAGCTAGGGAACAAAAAAATAAATAATTATTTTTTATGTATATTTTCTTTTTTATAAGTGCTCAAGTTTGACCTTATCAGAATCTAATAGTTTTTTCCTCCCATCAAAACTTCCCTATCAAATCTATACCTTCTTGAAAAAAATTACATATTTGTGAAGACGATCTCTCCTCTAGAGATAAATATGATTTTTTAATTTTTTTGATATGATTTACTATTTTCTTTTTCTTTTTCTTGGGAGGATCTTCTAAAATGTTGAAATATCAACTTATAATATTTTGAGATTATAACATATTATAACTAATCAAAACACTTAAAAATTTATATAATGATGATATTGAATCTAAGATCTATAAAAGGATAATTTTAGTTTTTGAAAATAATTGAGTTTTGATAGAGAAATGAGATTTGACCAAAATAGGTTTTGGGATCCTAATGGTGACACAGATCTGTGCTTTTACCCAATTCTACTTAAAAATCTTACATCATCTTACTTGATGGTTTTGATCACCATAGCCTTTCCATTATACACTACTTTAGTATAACTTTCAACTTTATTCTTGACTAGTTTCTCTCCTATAGGTATGCTGCCTTGGTTGTTAAGACTAGTTACCTCATGAATAAGGTTGATAGAAATATCAACTACATTATCTTGCATCCAGAATTTACTATCATCTATCCTACTCAATATGATCTATGCCCACTCATCTATGTCTAACTCATGGTAGAAGTGATATTTAAACAAGTCTAATTCCTTTAGATGTTCAAATCTGAGCTCTGTAGTCATGTCATGGTTGAAAACCAATTCCATATCTTTGTTCATGAATTTAGTACCAATTGACTCAAACTTGCTATTCAAATAATTTCCTACATCTTCAAGATATACTGTTGTTCAGAGTGATAGAAAATGTTGAGCTAGGGTTTCCTTCAATAGGTCTTATAGAAACAATCTTTAACTTAGGTCTATCTTCATTCTCAACACTGTACACTATTGACATATCCATGATTCTATCAATTATGACCTTTTACCAAACAAATTTGTGGAAAAATGATAAAATACTCTTTCCAAAAATAGTTTTTTCTTTGAAATCACACTGAAAAATTGCTTATGAATACTCTTTGCTTCAAATGTGTTTGCAATAAAGTGAAAATCAATTATGTACTCCATTTATTTCATCAACTTGAACTTGCATTAATTGTGTACTTTGTAAATATGAAAAAGATTTCAACTATGTTCTATAATCAAATAACCACTCAACATCATCTATCTAATCTTCAAATGTCACCTGAGGTTTACTATAGCCTCCTTTCATCATGAAATTCTCTGCAAAAACATACTTTTCATCTTTTGCTACAAAATTAACATTTTCTATAATACCAGTAACTTTAAATTCCTTCATAACTTGTTTAGATGAGCTCCAAATTACAAGCAAGCTTAGGTACCATCTAAACATAATTGTATACATCTTTTCCCAACTTTGTTACCTCTAATTTGACCTCTGAATGATGTTCTCAAATTTTAATGTTGTGAACAAGTTTAATTGAACTTAGTTGAAACAAACTCAACCACTAACTTCGATCTTCCTATCTCATCATGATCTAGCTTTTCCTTTGAGATATCTACTACTTCCACAAATGCTTCATTAGGTTCTTCTCAAAGTTCACTAATAATTTTTTTGTGTTCCTCATTGTCTCTATTAGTTCCAGAATTCCTTTCATGGTTCCTTCTATCATCTCCAATGTTCTTTCCATCATTCCTTATATTCCCAAAGTTTCTTCCATTGTTGCTTCTATCTCCAAAGTTTCTATCCATTCTGTAATACTTCACTGTGTAGCCAAAGTTGTTGCATAACTAACATATGAGTGCTTTGCTTCTAGGATTATACTGATCATTAGGTGCATGACAATTCTGACCAATGTGTCCTAAGTTATTACACTTATAACACATGATCTATCTTTTGTCTTCATAAGATCTTCCTTCTCTCAATTTTATTTCATTAGATCTTCTTCTATCTATAGGGTTATTATTTCTATACATTCTACTATTTCTTCTATTATTGTCATACTTAGGTTTCCTACAATCAATTCTATTATGACCCACATCATGAAAATCATGAAAATAAAACTCCTTAACATGACTTAATGATTTATTAGTGTAATCTCTTTTCATATGACCTATTTGATTACATAAGAAACACTTAACTCTAAATTTATAGTTGGTTGCCTTAGGAGATTCCACTTGCTTTAGGTCATCCAAAATTTCAGCTTTCTTGTCTTGTCTAACTTCTTTAGGTTTATCAGAAGATTGATTGGATTCAATCTTATCATTAGATTTGTCTTTTTCTATTGGATCTGATCTAATCTTAGGTTTCTTTGTAGACATGTTAATTAAATAACCAAGACTAGCCTTATCGTAAGTAAGTCTCTGTATTGACATTGAATCATCAAGATTTTGTCTACTAGAATAAAGCTTCTCAAGCTATTGCTTGCATAGTGTTAATTCACCTTTCACAATAGTATTGTACTTGTGGACTTCTTCATGATCTTCTTTCAATGTTTCAAACTCGGATGCTTTCTTTGCTAGAATTGTTCTTAGATCTATATTTTCAGTCTTCAAATTAGATTCAACTTTTCTAGGATCATTTCTCAAAGTCAACTTTACATTTTTAATCTTCAACTCAAGCTTCAAGATCTTGTACTCTGTCTTCAACTTTGAATAATCATCATCACTAATTCCAAATTTTAGTAGATTCAAGCTTGGATTTGTGATGTTCAATATTTTCCTTCAATTGACCAATGTATACTTTGGAGTCTTCATATCTATCCTTCAGCTTATCTCTTTCTTTAGTAAGGAGATAATTTTATTCAAGAGATTCTTCAAAGTTCTTCATCAACTATTCCATATCTATAGGGATCTTACTTAAGTTGTTAAGCCTCTTCAAAGTAACTAGGCTCTTATACTAATTGTTAGAAAAAGGGATTACTAAGAGGGGGGTGAATCAGTAATCTACAAACTTTAGTTGCCAATTGGATATTATTTCTTACTTTAAACCATGCATAACAAAACAATAAAGTAATGTTAAATAGGAATAGTAACAATGCACAAAGATAACTCATAACATCATATTTTGTTAACTAAGGAAACCCTGGGCAAGGGAAAATCTTAGTAGGGATGATACCCACTAGATAATATAATAATATATAAGTTCTTTGTTAGAGGATGGACCCTATTAGGAGTCAATGAGAAAATTCAATATAAGGAGTCCTAATTAGGAGACTTTGAATCCATATTAGGAGATCCCAACCCTGTTAGGAGTTGTGGTATAGTAGATGCAAGAAGAGCCCATTGCCCAAACATGCACTTCCAATTACAAGAAGAGCTCACTACCCAAACAAGTAATCAAACTTCTAGGATAGGTATTGTATCTTCTTCCTCAACTAATCTCTGATCTTTAGCTTGATCTTAGATCACCAAATAGCTCATATAAAACTTTTTATATATTGCTTTCACAAAAGTTTGCATATAATCACAATTCACAATTCTACTATGCAGTCCTTACTCTTATTGCAAAATGTCCTTTGCATAAAGACCATATATTTTCACAAATTGATGCTGGGTTGGCTAAGACCACAATCCACTTTTCCAACTTAGAGTAAACATCCAGGATGTTGACACTAATTGGACAAATAATTAAAACAATTTGTTCCTTCAATTTTGTTGTCCTATTTCACTTCAAACATGATTATCTCTATTTTGTATATTCTATACTTACTTCCAAGGTTATACACATCATTGCCAACATATATATTTTCTCCATGTAACTTCGCTAGTCATAATATGATGTCAGCAACAAGTTATAAATAAAATAATACACTGATGTAAACCAAATTCTATACTTAGACAATTTTATGATTACCAAACACTAAGTATCTTTATTTCCAAGGTTTCTTGTGAACATGTACATCATGTGTTTCCATAAATAACAATAATTACATATCAATATTAGCTAATTGTTAAAAATTAGATCATATAATCACTTAAACTCATAGGTTACTATCAAATCAACTTTGCAAAAATGTAAGCATGAAACATAATAGATTTAATAACACATTTGACACAATGATTTTATGTGGACATCCAATTTGGAAAATGCCACCAATAACATGCTACTAATTCTCACTCTTCTAAAGTGATGCCCTATGAAGCACTAACCCTATTAAAGGTTATAATGCATATTGTTAAATGTGACCTAGTTAAAGGATTTCAATCACCCTGTTAGGAATGAGCCTTGTTAGAGGACTTTAGATCATTCACCTGGAATGTAACCCAATTAAAGGATTTAAAAATGACTGTTAGGTCAACCTTAATCCAAATGATATACCATAGACTGATATAATGATTAAAAAGTAACAGTAAGGCTTGATCTGATAACAACTTACAACACACTTGCAGATTACAAATCTCTATTTCAGTCCTCTCTTATACTTAGCTTTCACACACTTCAACTCTAATAGCTTGTTCACCCTTCAAGCATCCATACCCTTAAGCCTTCTTTCTTTTTCTGCTAATAGCAGTCTCTTCTCTTAGGTCATTGAATGAAGCAATACCTTAGACTCCTTGTCATCCTTAGATTCTTGCACATGACAACCTTTGATTCTAACCAACAATATCTATAAATAAAAAATTTAGATCTTTTGTCATTCATCCTCTATTATCCATTTTAGGGTTAGGTAGGATTAGGTAGGATTCAATGATTCTACCCATTTTTTCATTTTATTCCCTTCTAGAAACTTCTCATTCAATCCTCTTTGAATTTTCCTCAAAATGGTTCATCTTGAATTCTATGCCATCTTTCACACGGTTCACACAATCCAAGAAATCAAACTTGTTGGCTCAGATTCATTGAATTCATGATCTTGTTCATAATGCTGACACTCAGTATTAACTTGCTTATAATGCTTAGTACATACTATGTTGCTCAACATACACTATCAAATCACTTAGCACAAACTAAATTTTACTGGTGCTCACCATCAACTAAACTTTACTCAACTAACACCATATCACTCGACATACATTAGAATTTGACTTTTCTTGGCTCCAACTAATTTTTTTCTTGGCTTACACTAACTTTTCTTGGCACCTACTATGCAGATTATTAAGCTTAATAGACATAATTCATTTTACTTGTTCTTTTGAACTTAATCAATGTATCCATCATTGACAACCTTAAGTAGATAATCAATGCACTATAATATCACTATCTTAGCTAATCTTTGTACTCCTTTTCTATATCATAACTCAACCTTTCCTCTAGGTGCTATTGTTACCTCATTTGATCAAATCCTCTTCATTAATAAAACAAATGACAATACTCAAATCATATAAGAAATTCTCTTACTAGCAAGTAGCATGTTTGACATTAGTGACAAAATAATGATTGAAACACATTCTCATACTTGTATCAGCCTACTTTACCAAGAGTTTGCATCAAGTCCATACTCTTCCTAAAGTGGAGGCTAACTGTATCATCTTAAAATAGAATAACTTTTATGCTAAGAGTATTTAGCCCTTTGAGTAAGTGGTTTGGGGTCATGTCAAGAACCTTGAATGGTTCTTTGCATGGATATGGTTTTTTTCCCCATGCTCTCTCTCTCTCTCTCTCTCTCTCTCTCTCTCTCTCTCTCTCTCTCTCTCTCTCTCTAGCCTATTTTTGACAACATGCTCTGTGAAACTAAGGACTTTGACTTCTATGTTAAGGATGACTTGTTGGGTCAAGGTTGACCTTAACATTAACCTAGGTCAAGGATGACCTTGACCCTAACCTAGAGTAGGGATGTTTTCATCCCTGACCCTAGGTCCATTTTTCAATTTTTGGGAGTTTTAGGACATCAAGCTTTGGAAATTTTCTTTTTCCCACTTTTGAGTTAGCTATTTTTGGTTTTAGAATGGTGGACTCTTAAATTACATTTAATCTAGGTCTATTCTAAGGGGTTAAGGTTAAATGGGATTTAATACTCCTATGTTGGCCTTCTCTAGGAGTTAGTTCCCTAGATCTCTATATAAGGAAGCCTTCTTCTCTCATTTTGACATCTATTTATCCACACATATCCATGAGCTATCTACAATCTAACTACAAATAATGAAGTTAAGTTCTACTATCTATCAAGCATTCAAATGTTCATACGTCCAATTCATCAAGGAGATCCATTGTTATCCATTGAAGAATTCAATCTCTATAGAGCCCTCTTGTTGAAGATTTCATCCACATTCATTCAAGCCTTTTCCTATGCAAAGATACATTCAAGATTTGTGTTGAAGATCTAATACCATTTATTTGAGACATTATACATACATTTTGAGCATTTGTAATTGTGAATTCAAGGATTCGAATCCTCCATAAGGATTTCAATATAAGCAAGGTGAATTGTTTTGTTTACTTTGTTTATTTATATTACAATTTCAATTTAATTTCAAGGTTAATTACAAATTAGGGTTTGACCAAGGAAACCCCCATCCAAATAAACAAAGCATTTTTCTTATAGATATAGGTGCGGAACAACAAATTGAAGAGAAAATATGGATACCCTTTTCATCAAACTTGAGGGATCTATAAACATAAATTTTGTTAGAGTAGTGTAGGTCAAGGTCAACTTTTTAGGGTACGATTGTGCTCGAGGATAAGATTGTGCCTACTATCAAGGTCAAGGTTGACCTCCCTTCAAAAAGACAAAATATTTTTGGGTTTTCTCTGCCTTGACATTTCCAGTCTAGAATAGATTGCAACAAAAAACAAAAATTTCCATATTTAAGGTTAGTATTTGTCTTTTATTTATTTAAAGATTTAAGCACATCCTCCTCAAAATAGAAAGATGATAAACCCCCCTCTCTCCCTTTTCTCCACCACATGATCCATTTCTACATTGATCATCTTCTTGTGCTTAATCAATTTGGATCATCACATTGAAAATACGGTTAAGAGAGAAAACCCTATTTTCTTTTTATTTAGGGTTATGACCAAATTCAACATATACAATGAATCTATCCACCTTCTTGTTCATCCTTTTTTTTTCTAGAAAATTTTCCTTGAAGCCTTTCATATAAAAGTGCAAGCATGGTTTTCTGATGGGGACACAACCCAAGCACAAAATGGACACAACAGGAAAAAGAAAATTTTATTAATTGTAAAAATATGCTAGTACACTTAGTGCAGAGAAACAAACTCCAAAACATGCCCTATGGGCTTACAATAGCATAAATTTGGAGATAAATTCTTCTCCTAGTACCTTCTCCCAAACTCCACTTCGAACTGCCTTTTACAATGCCAAAAATGTCCTTAGATAGACCCCAGAAGGGTTAAGGATTAGGAACACATTCTAGAAAGTGCTAGTTGGCATCCACTAACCAAGTAGAACACTCCAGAAGCCACGTTAGAAGTCGGCACAAAATTAGAAGAATCTAGAAATGGTAATTGAACTTCCAGAAGGCATAACTTTTGAACCGTAGCTCCGCTCATCCCCCATTTTTTGGCCCTGTTCAAGGTCATTTAATGCCCCTAACCTGACTTTGAAGCATTCTTAGGATGTGTCTAGAAACTGAAAAACTGCAATAACTTTCAAACCGTGGGGCCTTTTGACTTGATTCTTTTTCTGGAATGCTCTAAAAATCATAAAACTAATTTCACCTTCTAGTTCACCAAAATGATGGCTCAATTACATACTCCTATTTTTTTGGCATTTACACATATCCCAAGGTGATTAAAAACTCTAACCCAGAACACTAATAGTGGAACTATGAGAGTTGGAACCTTTATTTGACCCAAATGGGTATCTAGAAATGAAAACACATGAAATAGAAACTAAGTTGAAGTACATTTTTTTGGGTGACACAAGATTTCCCTTATACCTCTGGATGCTCCTACATCATTTTCCTTGATTAAAATGTTCCAAGTCATCCATCTTTATCTTCAATACATTTTACATATTCTAATAAATCAACTCTCTTAGCTAGAAATCATGATTTCTCATAAAGATTAAAATGTTGACCCTCAACCAAGAGTGTATTTTGACTCTCAATCATCACTAGATTACTCAATAACTACTTACTTTCTATTTGACACATATACTGACACTTAGTTAATATTGATGCTCAGGCAACTCTACTTTTTCTTGGCACATACTAGCACTCGATTGACATTAGCATCACTCGACATATATTGCAAGTTCCTTAATCTTCTTCTCTATTTCTTGGTCAAGCTTATGCATTTGGTCAATCTTTGAACACTTCTTCAAGGCTTTAAGACAACTATGTTCTTCTCTTGTAACATGATTAAATAATCACTTTATCTTGTGAAATTCTAACTAATCAAGTACCCATTTGTAGTTTCTTCTCATAACTCAACCTTTTATCTAGGTGCTTTTATTATGACCAAATTCTCAAATCCTCTTCATAAATCATCTAGATATGGCACTCAAATCAAATAGCAAACTCTCTTACCAATACTATTTGACATCAATGACAACATAACAATGGTTCTGATTGTAGTTTTTAACAATCTCCCTCCTTAGCATTGATGGAAACACCTCTAGTTACCATGCAATCCAAAACATGTATTGTATTGAGAAAACTCCCTATGTGTATAGTATCAAATCTTTATTAATATCCTTTATTTCATTCTGATTCTCATCCATGAAACTCTAATATGAAACACATGAACCCCCTTCTATCATATCAGATCATGAAATCAATCAAATTCTTCTATATTGTTGGCAACACCTTTAGTTCTTTGAACTCCTTGCTTATTCAATCTCTTCCTCTTACTTATAACTCCATAGGTAATTGAATTACATATTCTCCCTCTTTGACAATAATGCCAAAGACATTTTATCTATCTCGTGCATCTTTTTGTATAGATATCTTCATGTTAGTACTAAATTTATTATGTCATCTATATATTACTGATAGCATGATTTGGTCCTTATTCTTCCACTACTACTCTAGGTGACACAAGGAGGGAATGAATAGCTAGGTTCAAAGGCACACTTAACTATCCAAACACCTTTCTAAGTAAACACAATAGAACAAAACACATAGATAATAACAAAAAGGAGAGAAAGAACAAAACACTTTTATTGATAAATCAAGTTATCAGTATGCATGTCCAACTATAAGGCCTTCTAGGTTACAACTTGATACAAAATAAAACTTCAAGATCTACAATCCAACTTCAAATTTTTAATTCTAGAAACATCTTCTTTGAACTCTCTAAGCTCTTTCTCCTAAACTAAATCAAATACCTCTACTTATACTTGCCAAAATGACTTACATAATATTTTAGATCATTACATAATAGAAAGGTTGACCTCAAAATGATCTACACTTATCCCAAAATAAAATCCTATCCTTAAATTCATTATCCAAATCAAATAAACAAGTTGGATCAACCTAAGAAACCAATCATAGACAAAATTGATCAAAGAAGGATCCAAGCATCAACAACTATCAAGTTTACTCGACACGTGAAGGAACACTTACTCAAAATTGAACAATTTAGTTAATTCTATAGGAACTTGATCATAACTGCAACTTAGTGAACACTAAAATTGACCCAAAATATAATTTGGTCAATAATGGCAATCGGTCATAATTGCAACTCAGCCACATAGCCACACGGTAACTATTGAAACTTGGCAAGCACTATTAGAAATTGGTTAACACTACTAGAATGAACAAATGAGCATGATACAAGGAAACCCAGGTTGAAAGAAATGATTCTCTTGAATAATATAAGTGTCTCAATCTGATTTGAATCCAACTCAAATTCAAAAATTCATGTAGCATCTTCAATTGGTCTATTTATCCACTTCACCAAATACTCATAGTAATCTTTTCCTCTTATGATTTTACTAACCCTCTAATGCAATACCTATTCAACCTATTCAATATGCTTCTAAGGATAATCATCTGATAAAAAAAATTCATCATCTTACTCATGATACTTATATAGGTCAAAAACATTGAATATATGAGATATATCCATGTCATTAAGTAACTCAACTTCATAACCATTACCACTATCAAGCTTCCTTAAAACTCTACAAGGTCAAAAAAAATTCATCTTCGGCTTACTATATGTTCCAATAGGAAATCTACCTTTCTTCAAATGAACCATTATGATATCTCCTAGAATTATTAACATTCTTGTTAAACTTTTGATTACTTTGTTCCAACTTCAACTTAACTTCCTCATGCAAAGACTTCATAAAACCAAAAAATTCTTCCCCTCCAATACTTCTCTTCTCTTCACCAAAAACATCCCTCAAATATGATATTCCTTAGGTTGCATTCTAATAACAATCTCAAAAGGTGTTTTTCCTATACTCCTATTCACACAAAATATTATATCCAAACTTGGCTTGTGCCAATACTAGCTCCCAATTACTTGACATATGTCCAACTAAACATCTTAATAAATTACCCAAACTTCTATTCAGAATCTATGTCTCTTTTTATGTCTATGGATGGAATGTAAAACTAAATCTATACCCATCTTCCTCTACAAAGTCCTCCAAAAATAACCAACAAACTTGTTGTCTCTATCAGAAATAATACTTCTTAGTAATCCATGCAATCTTTGAAGAAAATCTTAGCAATATGCATAGCATCTAATGTCTTCTTACATGGTATGAAATGTGCCATTTTGGAAAATCTATCCATAAAAACAAATATAGAATCATACCCTCTTGTTGTCTTAGGTCATCCCAGAAAAAAATCCATACTAGTGTCACTCCAAGGTTTCTTTAGAATAAAAATAGGTGTATGCAATCTAGTATTTTGACTCACTCCTTTTGCAACTTGACAAACTCCAAAACTTCTTACAAACTTCTAAACATCCTTATACATATGTGGCCATTAATACTTATCCTTCAACAAACTCAATGTCTTATTAATTTTAAAATGTCCAACCAATCCACCATGATGCTTTTTCATAATCAAATTAACTCTCATAGAACTTGGTATACACAACTGAATTCCTTTGAACAACATACCTTCTTGAATGAAATGCTCATCAAACTTACTCATGTGATCTGCTAGCTTTGGTGCTTTGTACTCTCTCCACACCTCAAAAAAATCAAGGTTAGTATCATACAACTCCTTCATTTCATTAAAACCAAGAACTATAACCTTCAATCAATAAAGAATGTATTCTACTCAATGTATCAACAAATCAATTAGTAACTCCACTTTTATGATTGATCATAAATGTAAAGCTCTACAAGTACTCAACCCACTTCATATGTCTCTTATTAAATTTATGTTGACTTCCCAAATATTGTAAAGCTTTATGATCAATATATAACACAAACTCCTTAGGAATCAAATAATGTCTCCACTTCTTCAAGGCTTGAAAAATAGCATAAAACTCTTGATCATACACAAAATACTTCCTTTTAGCATCATTCAACTTTTCACTAAATAAATGAATAGGTTTACCTTCTTCACTCAACACAACTCCTATTGCACTACCACTTGCATTACATTCAACTTGAAATACTTTATTGAAATTAGGTAAAGCCATTACATGTCACTCATCAAACTTTTGTTTCAAAGTCTCAAAACTCTTATTAGCTCCATGTGTCCACTTAAAATCCTTTTTATCTCCTCTCATTGTCTCAATCATAGCAGTACAAATATAACTAAAATTCTTTATAAACTTCTTGTAGAAACTAGCCAAACCATGAATTGATCTTCTCACCCACATTCTTAGGTGTAGGCCATTCCAAAATTGCTTTAACCTTCTCATGATCCATTCTCAAACCTTCAACTAAAATTACAAATCCAAAATACACAATCTCTGCTTGCATAAAGGAACACTTTTTCAAATTAATTAACAACTTCTCCTCTTTCAATCTCTACAATACTTGTCTAACATGCTTAAGATGTTCTTCCTTAGTCTTATTGAATATCAAAATATCATCCAAATAAACAATCACAAACTTACCCAAAAATCTCTTGAGAACTTCATTCATCAACCTTATGAAAGTACTAGGTGTATTAGTCAAACCAAAAGTAATTACCAACCATTCATAAAAACATCATTTTTCTTGGAAAAGTCTTCTAGTCATCGCCTTCTCTTATTCTAATATGATGATAACTACTCTTCAAATCAATCTTGGTAAAATACTTTTCTTGACTCAAATAGTTCATTATATCATCCATCCTCAACATAGGAAAACTATATTTCACCGTAATCTTGTTAATAGCTTTGGAATAAGTACACATACTCCATTCTCCATTCTTCTTAGGTGATAATACAATAGGTACACCACATGGGCTCAAACTTTCTTTGGTCAAACATTTCTACAATAATTCCTACACTTGTCTATTAAGTTCTTCATTCTCTGTAGGTGTAAATCTATATGGTGCTTTATTTGGAAAACTATCCATACAATGACTTACACTTTGTATTGGTGGTAAACCATCATGTATATCTTTTTCAACAATTTATTTATGCTCATTCAACAAGCTTTCAATTTCTACTGACACTCAATCAATACTACTAGCTTTTATTGTCACTCGGTTACTACTATTTTCTATCACTCGATCATTGCTATCTTCTATCACTCAGTTATGACTAGCACAACTCAATTTTCTAGAAATTATGGTGAAGCATATTTGATTCTTCTTCATTTTACTTACAAATTGTTTCCCATTTACCACACAAACTTTAACAATAGTACAATTAATCTATCATCTAGACTTTCAATCAAAGGTAAAAAAGCTTGCTTTCTCCCATTCACCCAAAGAGTATATTGATTCAATATTCCATCATGTATAGCATATCAATCATATTTCCAACCTATACCAAAAAAAATATGACAAAAATCCATAGGCATAACATCACATAAAACTTCATGAAAGCAATTTCCAATCTTGAACTTCACAACATATTGTTCCCTTAGCAATATCTTATGCTCATCCTTGATCCGTGAAATATGATAGGCTTTAGGATGCTTCAGCCTTTACAACTAAAACTTTGTAATGAACTCCTCTAATGTCAAATTTGTTGAACTTCCACTATCAATGATTACCTTGTGGCATTTTCTAGCCATCTTATATCTAGGGTTGGAAAAACTTCTTTGTATGATAGGTTCCTCATCCATTCCCTTACTATACAAGGTTCTTCTCACTATCAAATTTTCTCCAACCTCAATTCCACTTTGTGAACCCTCATGATATCCTTGAATCACAAAATTTTTGTAACCTTGTTCATTCTCACTAGAGTATCTACATTCAAAGGATCTATGTCCTTTCCCCAATCTAAAACACTTACCAAAACAACAAACTCTAGAGTAAGAATTACCTCTTCCTTAGTAAGAACTAGTACCTCCTTGGTAAGAATTACCACCTTTCCATTTAGTCTTGCCTTTGTCATCACTTTTCTATTTAGATTTTCCCTTATCTTGCATAGAATTGTTAGATCTTCTACCTTATCCATAAGATCTATCTCTATCTCTCTAGAATCTACCACCTCTACCTATTTGTCTTTGTTCATGCTTCTTTGTCAAGATCTCCTCAGCTTTCAAGGCATATTGATATGGTTTTTCTATACTTTCCAATTTCACAAAATTAATTTCATCTTGAATTCTAGATCTCAACCCATTCAGATACCTTACAACTTTCTCAATCTCATCATCTGCATGTCTAGATCTAATGTCCTTTTGTCTCAAATTTTGCATCTTTCTCAAAAAGCTAATCAATAGGAAGGAACTTCTTCTTCACTTTTTCACCATTTTTAGCCAAGTCTTGGTATTTTCCTCTCCTCTCCTTTGTCTATCAGTTTACAAATTATCCCACCACAATGAGGCATGACCTTTCAACCTAGTGACTACATTTTTCACCTTCCTATTATCAGGAGTTTTTTCAAACTCAAAGAACTTATTCATATCAAAGATCCAATCTAGCATGAAATTGGTGTCAAATTTTACATCATAAGAAAGAAATTCTACAAAAAGCTTTGAACATGCCTTAGTAAATACTCTCATCAATCTTTCCTCATCTTGATCTTCCTTAGATTCAGGATTAGGGTTTGGTGTCATTGCTTTATCATCACTCACATCATCAATATGTTCTTCTCTCCTTTAGAATATCTCCACAATATCTATTCTGATTGCAATTTATCTCAACATGTCCATAATAGTAGTGTCAACATTTCCTCTATCTTGAACCATCTTTTGAAATAGGTTCCCACAAGATCGTAACCCTCTACAAGTTATAGGTCAAATCCATAGATCTACCACCCTATAACTAAATTTAACTTAGGGTTATACATGATCAAATATCCATAAGAACAAACCTAAATCTCTGATACCACCTGATACAAGGAGGGAATGAACAACTAGGACCAAAGGCACACCTAACTATCCAAACACCTTGTTGAGTAAATACAATGGAAGTAAACACATAGAGAACAACACTGAGGAGAGAAAGAACAAAACACTTTTATTGATTCATCAAGTTATCAACATACATGCCCAATTTTAAGGCCTTTTGGGTTATGAATTGATATAAAATACAACTTCAAGATCTGCAATCTAGCTTCAAATTCATAATTCTAGAAATATTTTCTCTAAATTCTCTAAGTTATCTCCCCTAAACTAAACCAAATACCTATATTTATACTTTCCAAAAAATTTTATAAAAGATTCTAGATTATTACATAATAGAAAGGCCAACCTTAAAACAATCTACACTTATCCCAAGATAAAATCCTATCATTAAATTCATGATCCAAATTAAATACATAAGTCAACTCAAACTAAGAACCAATCATAGACAAACTCGATCAAAGAATGACTCAAGCATCAACAACTATCAGGCTCACTTAGCACATGAAGGAAGACTTGGTCAACATTGAACAACTTAGATAACTCTGCATGAACTTGATCATAATTGCAACTTAGTGAATATTGAACACAACCCAAAATGCAACTCAATCAATACCAGAACTTGGTCAAAACTACAACTTAGCCAACATAGCCACTTGGTAACTACTACAACTCAACAAGTACTATTAGAACTTTGTTAACACTACAAGAATGAAAAAAATGAGAAAAATACAAGGTAACCTAGGATGCTCCTGCATCACTAGGCAACTCCTAAAGTAAGACTATTTGCATCAACTTGTAAGATATACTAATCAACCCATTTGATGCAAAGCACCATTTCAACTTAAGTAGCATTGTTTAGGGAAATAACCCCTAATTTACCTCTTAATTATTCATGAGAATCCTTGGTTAAATCGTTAGTGTTTAGATACTCCAATCTTACTTCTTTGTCTTGAACTAGCTCTATCAAGTAATGATACTTGATAGCAATATGCTTGGTCTTTGTGTGCATTACAAGACTCTTTGATATGCTTATTGAACTAGTGTTATCACAATAGATAACAACTAGATCAATAATCTCTTCCTTCATTCCTTTCAATAATTTCTTAATCCATATGATAATTAAACAATTCCTTGCTACTGCAACATATTTAGCTTCATCTATTGATTGAGAAATGTAGTTATGCTTCTTACTTGTCCATGAAACTAGTATCTTTCCTAGAAAAAATTCTCCTCCACTTGTAATCATTTTTTCATGAACATTTCCTTTCCAATCTAAATCAGTGAACACCTTTAGTCTTATCATTCTTCTTGTAATACAATCTATAGTCTTATATTCCTTGCAAATATCTTTGTATCCTTTTCACTGCCATCATGTGATTCTCCTTAGGACTTGTAGAAAATCTTGCAACTATCCCAACTACTAATGCAATATCAATTTTTTAATGAAAAACATATTGTATTTTTTTCAATCATTGATCTATATAATGTCTAGTTCACATCAATAGAATCATCATTCTTAGATAGCTTGTGTCCATTGGAAATAGGTGTACTAATTGGTCTTGAATCTTCCATTCTAAAAGTTTTATGTATCTCCTTGATGTATTTGGATTGAGTAATGAAAATAACTTTGGTCATTTGATATCCTTGTAAACTAATAAAGAATTTGTTCTCACCAAATATAGACATTTCAAATTCCTTCTTCATCTCATCTACAAATTATTTGCATAATGCTTCCTTACCTTCAAATATGATATCATGAACAAAGATTTTTTATAATAATACCTCATTGTTACTACCAATATTCATGTATAGATTATTGTTATAATTATTTCTAGCAAAACCAATCTTCACCAAATAACTATGTATTCTTCCATATCATGATCTAGGGGCTTTTTAAAAACCATATAGAGCCTTGTGCAACATACATACCATATTATTTTTGCTGGGGTCAACAAATCCTTCAAGATGCTCCATGTAGACTTGTTCTTCAAGTATTTCATTAATAAATGCATATTTAACATTCATTTGGTATACCTTAAATCCTTTAAAAGTAGAATATGCAAGTAGTGTTCTAACTCCTAGTCTTGAAATAGGGGAAAATGTTTCCCTATAGTCAATTACTTCTTTTTGTACATACCCTTTACATACCAGTCTAGCCTTGTTCCTTGTGACTTCACCATTTTTATTTAGCTTGTTCCTAAATACCTACTTTGTTCTAATAACATTTTTGTCTTTAGGTCTACATACCAGTGTCCATTTTTTTTCTTCTCTATCTATTAAATTTACTCATTCATTATTGAATCCAATCCTCATTCTCCAAAGCATCTTTACCAATTTGGTCTCAAAATCATAAAGTAAACATGTCTCACTTCTGAGTCTTTTCCTTTTCATAACATAGGATTTTTTATATACAATAATTTTCTCAAGTGCATGATGTCTTCTCACATATTATTCTAGTATAGGTTCTTTCCTTCTTTCTTCTTCCATAGGTTCATCTTGAAAAATGATTTCAAGCTCATTTTCTCTTTCTGGTTCTAGTTTTGGTTCATGTTCTTCTTGATTATTAGCACTATCTTCCTAATGTTCCATTCCTTCTACATGTACCTTAATATTATTCCGTTGTTGCTTGGTACCCACAATCTACTGCTTAGCAACTTGCTATTGCAACTCGACATTCCCATTTTGTTGTTGACTTGCATCTTTGTTCTCTTACTCAGATGGAATGCTAGGAGTATATTCATTCACATATATGAATATACTATAGTCTTCAAGTTCTATATTGCATTAATCAACTTCATTATTTTCTACATGTTCATCAAATTTCACATTTGCACTTTCCACAATTTTGTTAGTGTTAGAGTTCAAACACTTATAAGCTTTTCTCTTAGTGGAATAACCTAATAATATGCATTCATCACTTTTAGCAGCAATTTTTCCATTTCAATTATCCTTTATTATATAGAATTTTCTTCCAAATATTTTAAAATACTTCATATTAGTTGTATATTTATACCATAAATCAAAAGGTGTAACTGTTAGAAACAATAGTCCACCAAGATAATTGGGGGGGAATCAATTATCCAACAATTAAAATATTTATCTTCTTTGAAAAAACTTAACCATTCAACCAAAGTAAATAGCAACTATAATAAGATGCACATAGACAATTACACTAGATATGTTAAATAGGGAAACCCTTGATCAAAGGCAAGACCTTGGAGGGAATGATGCCCACAAGATGATGTATAAATATAAATATTCCATGTTGGATGGACCCTGTTACAAGTCTATTACAAAATTCAACACATTTGAGTCCCTGATAGGAGACTTTGAATCCTCGTTAGGAGATTCCAACCCTATTAGGAGTTGTAGTACAATATATGCAAGATGAGCCCACTACCCAAATATGCAATTTCAACTACAAGAAGAGCTCACTACTCAAACATGCAATTTACTATTATGTTCTTATTTCCTTTGTTCTATCAATTGAACCAATAACTATCAAACCTTTTAGACTAGGTCACAACCTCATATCTAAATATCAAATCCTATATCACTTAGCAAAATCTCAGTAATGAAGTTTCCTTCACTTCCACTCTACTTTTCTCAAACTTATATTATGATCTCTCTGCTACTTATAATCACTTCTCATTGATACAATTCTACACACTTCATGATAAAGAAAAATGTCCTTCCTTTATACCAAGTCCATAAAATAATTCCTTGAGTCAGCTATTAGACCTTCTCAATTAATCATCATAGGACCATATTAAGAATGTGTTACACTTAGCAATAATATTAATCTTCCCCGTTGCAACTTAAATATCTTTTTGTACACATAATATTATGATGAGAGAACTTAGCCACATCATCACCAACATGTCTTCTTCACATCCTCAACCTCGATTCTCTAAATAATTTTTTTTCTAAGAGATATAACAAGTTTACTAGAACATTCCTCTATAAACTCTATCTCAAAATAGACATCACCAAAACTTACATAACTTCTTCCAAACTTATCATTTTATCATCCAACATTAACTACATATAATAGCTACTCAAAATTATCTCCCATAACCTTAGATAATGAGAATACTCAACTAGTCATCCATACTAACTTGATCATTCCACTATTCTTTTGTCAGATACCATAGAAAATTGCTATATTGACATCAATGACAAACTCGGTCATGAATGTAACATATCATTATAGTAACATTTCTAGAATACTCCCCCATAGGAATATCACTAGCATTCATGCTTCCAACAATCTCCCCCATTAGCATTGATAGAAACATAGATGGAAAACATCTAGTTCCAAGAATACCAACAAAAGATTGTTCATCTTTCTTTTCAAATCTTATTCATCAATCATTCTCCCCATTGATATACCTCAATGTGTGTTCTATCAAACTATCATTCCATGTTGTACTTTTTTTTGAACATATTATTCTCATGGTGTTTTTCATGCCAAAATTCTCCCCCATTGACATCAATATCAAAGGTTTCAACAACCATTAAACTTAGCAACAATTGATTCTTACTAGCTCATGTGTCCAAAGGTACTATTCAAAATGACATCGAACAAGAGTCCTGGATGACTCTATCCATCATAGATACTCCCCCATATAGGAAGCATCAGCATTCTATCCAAAAAAACAATGGTTCTCTATTACACTAGATTGATGCACTCTTGCATCTTCTATTTTGATGTAGGAAGGGGCATAACCCCTAGCATACCTTGCAAATACTCAAAAGTCTCTTTGGGAAGAGGCTTAGTGAATATGTCTACAATCTACTCTTTAATGCTCACATACTAGAATCTAATTTCCTTTTTTACAACTTTCTCTCTCAACATGTGATACTTAATAGAAATATTCTTGGTCTTTGAATGCAACATTGGAATCTTAGACATATTTACTGTACTTGTGTTGTCACAATGTATGACAATAGATTCACTAATTTGTATCCTTATATCCTTCGACATCTACTTCATCCAAAAAAGTTGATTACATTTGTTTGCTTCTGCAACATATTCTACTTCCACTATACTTTGTGATGTACAATCTTACTTCTTGCTTAGCCAAGAAACCAATCTTGCTCCAAGAAAGAAGGCTCCACCACACATGATCTTCTTGTCATCCATATTGCCTACCCAATCAGCATCAGTATAAGCACTTAAATTAAAATCATTAGATCTATCATACCACAATCAAAACTCTAATGTTCCTTTCAAATAGCTAAATATCCTTTAACTGCTACATAATTTGCTTCTTTGGGATCAACTTGGAATTTTTCAACAATTCCAATTGCATTTTCTATATCTGGCCTTGTGTGAGTCAGATATTGCAATCCTCCAATCATAGATTTGTACTTCTTCTACTCAATAGTAGGTGTCTTATCCTTTATAGAAAAATTGTGTTTAGTTAACATAGGTGTTCCAATGGGTTTGCATGTTTCCAAACCA
Source organism: Cupressus sempervirens (assembly GCA_028749045.1). NCBI lineage: Eukaryota > Viridiplantae > Streptophyta > Pinopsida > Cupressales > Cupressaceae > Cupressus > Cupressus sempervirens. The sequence goes on along the minus strand of CM053785.1, from coordinate 717,273,296 downwards.
GACCTTTTTAGTAAATCCTTCAAAATACTTAGTTTGAGAAATAAAGATTCCTTTTTATTCTATACAATCTATAATCTTAGAAAATATTTCATCTCTCCTATCATACTCATCTCAAATTCTTTCTTCATCTCTTTAGAAAATTTGTCACTTTAATCATCATTTCCTCCAAATATGATATCATCAAAAAATATTACCGAAATCATCAAACCATCATCAATTTTTTTCTAATAGAGATTACTATCTACCATATCTTTGCTATATCCAAGCTTTGTCAAATGCTTGTCCAACCTTGCATACCAGGTTCTGGGTGCTTGCTTCAAGCCATACAATGCTTTCTATAATCTACATACTATGTCCTTATCATTAGTCAAAGGAAAACCTTTAGGTTGCTCTATGTATACCTCTTCTTCATGATCTCCATTTAGAAATACTGACTTGACATCCATCTGATACACTTTGAATTTCTTTTGTGCTACATAGGCTAACAATGATCTTACTGATTCTATTCTAGCTACTAGAACATAGGTCTCATCATAGTCTATTCCTTCTTGGTGTGAGTAACCTTTATATACTAATCTTACCTTATTCCTTAAAACTTCACCTTGTTCATTCATCTTGTTCCTAAATACCCATGTAGTTCCTATGTATGTGCAGGATCATGGTGTGCCAAAAAGTGGCGATGTGAAAAAAATAGAGTTTGAAATTATCTAAAACTATTTCAAAGTTCACTCTAACTTTTTTCCACCCATCCTAATACCAAAGCTAAAAACTAGGCCCAAGTCTTATCTCGTATCTAATTTCATATCAGATACTTGATATTATTAGATATTCAAAATGAAATTGGATACCCGATACCTGTACTGTGATTTTTTTTTTAAAAAGAAAAACTTGAGGGCTATTTGTTCATGCTACATTTTATGTTTTGAGCTCCGATATCTTATCCACGAATGGATACATGATATAAGTTAGTGATTTTTTTTTAAAAATGTTTTCAATCAATTTTATTATAAATTTGTTATCTTTAATTGAATTTGTTAAAATTCAAGTTTTTTTTAATAGAAATTGTTGAAATTTAGGTTTTTTTAATAGAAATTATGTTTTGTGAATTAATAGGTATGGCTAACTAAAATGATGACACTGAGGCAAGAAGGAATGTAATATCAGATCAAACATTTGATATTGATTCCAAAATTTTGGAGGGAACTATGGGCAATGTAAACAAATTTCATTAACTTATGTATGATTAACATATATATGATTATTATTATATATGATTATTATATTATATTATAATGATATTTACTACAATTATTAAATATAGTATAGACAACATATATTATTATTGTTATTATTATTATTATGACATATGATCCATTTGGTTGGTTCTAATGTGTTGACAGGGATCATAGCTTAACCTATGACCCCTCTCGATGCATTTCATGACAACGTATGTCCCTAGGGGCCCTAGGGACCCTAGGGATGCATTTCTTCGGTTCAATGCATTAGTCATAGGTTAACCTATGACCCCTCTAGATGCATTTCATGACAACATATGTCCCAAGGGGCCCTAGGGCCCCTTAGGATGCATTTGGTTGGTTTCAATGTGTTGAGAGGGTCATAGGTTCTCTCTCAACGCATTTTATGACAACATATGTCCCTAGGGGCCCTAAGATCCCCAAGGAACCATTTGGTTGGTTCTAACGCATCTAACCTATGAGCCTTATCGACACATTTCATGACAACATATGTCCCTAGGGGCCCTAGGACCCCTAGGGACCTATTTGGTTGGTTTCAATGCATCAAGATGGCCATAGGTTAACCTATGACCCCTATCAACACATCTCATGACAACATATGTCCATAGGGGCCCTAGGGTCCCTAGGGACTCATTTGGTTGGTTCTAATACATCAAGAGGGGTCATAGGTTAACCTATGACCCTTATCAATGCATTTCATGTCAACATATGTCCCTAGTGGCTCATAGGTTAACCTATGACCCCTATCAATGCATTTTATGACAACATATGTCCCTAGGGATGCATTTGATTGGTTCCAATGTGTTGAGAGGGGTAATAGATTAACCTATGACCCCACTCAATGCATTTTATTACAAGACATGTCCCTACAGGCCCTAGGACTCCTAGGGACCCATTTGGTTGGTTCCAATGTGTCGAGAGGGGTCATAGGTTAACCTATGACCCCTATTGATGCATTTCATGACAACATATGTCCCTAGGGGCCCTAAAGCCCCTAGAGATGCATTTGGTTGGTTTGAATGTGTCAAGAGGGCTCAAAGGTTAACCTATGACCTATCTCAACATGTTTCATGAAAACATATGTCCCTAAGGGCCCTATGACACCTAGGGACACATTTGATTGGTTTGAATGCATCGAGAGGGGTCATAGGTTAACCTATGACCCCTCTCAATGCATTTTATGACAACATATGTCCCTGGCCACCCTAGGGCCCCTAGGGACACATTTGGTTGGTTCCAATGCATTGAGAGGGATCATAGGTTAACCTATAACTTCTATCAATGCATTTCATGACAACATATGTCCCTAAGTGCCCTACCTTTAAAGACACATTTGGTTGGTTTGAATGCATCGAGAGGGGTCATAGGTTTTTTGATGCATTTCATGACAACATATGTCCCTAGGGGCCGTAGGAGCCCTAGGGACCCATTTGGTTGGTTCTAATGCATCAAGAGGGGGTCATAAGTTAACCTATGACCCCTATTGATGCATTTCATGACAACGTATGTCCCCCTAGGGGCCCTAGGGCCCCTAGGGATGTATTTGGTTGGTTTGACTATGTCGAGAGGGGTCATAGGTTAACCAATGACCCCTCTCGACATATTTCATGACAACATATGTCCCTAGGGCACATAGGACACCTACGCATGCATTTGGTTAGTTTTAATGGGTCAAGAGGGGTCATAGGTTAACCTATGACCCCTATCAATGCATTTCATGAAAATGTATATCCTTAGAGGCCCTAGGGCCCCTAGGGATGCATTTGGTTGGTTCTAATACATTGAGAGGTGTTATACTCCTATCGATGCATTTCATGAAAACATATGTCCCTAGGGGACCTAGGACCCCCAGGGACCCATTTGGTTAGTTCTAATGCATTGAGAGGGGTCATAGGTTAACCTATAACCCCTCTCAACATATTTAATGACAACTTATGTCCTTAGGGGCCATAGCGCCCCTAGCAACACATTTGGTTGGTTCCAATGTGTTGAGATGGGTCATAGGTTAACCTATGACTCCTCCTAATGCATTTCATGACAACATATGTCCCTTGGGGACCTAGGACCACTAGGGACCCATTTTGTTGGTTCTAAAGTGTTGAGAAGGGTCATAGGTTAACCTATGACCCCTATTAACACAGTTCATGACAACATATGTCCCTAGGTGCCCTAGGGCCCCTAAGGACACATTTGGTTGGTTCCAATGCATTGAGAGGGGTCATACCCCTCTCGATGCATTTCATGACAATATATGTCCCTAGGTGTCCTAGCACCCCTAGGGACCCATCTGGGTGGTTTTAATGTGTTGAGAGTAGTCATAGGTTAACTTATGACCCCTCTCGATGCATTTCATGATAATATATGTCCTTAGGGGCCCTAGGACACCTAGAGAATCATTTGGTTGGTTCTAATGCATCAAGAAGGGTCATAAGCTAACCTATGACCCCTATCAATGCATTTCATGACAAAATATGTCCCTAGGGGCCCTAGGGATGCATTTGGTTGGTTTGAATGTGTCGATAGGGGTCATAGGTTAACCTATGACCCCTCTCAATGTATTTTATTACAACATATGTCTCTAGGGGTGCTAAGACCCCTAGGGACGCATTTGGTTGGTTCGAATAGGTCTAGAGGGGTCACAAGTTAATCTATGACCCTTCTCAATGCATTTCATAATAATGTATGTCCCTAGAGCCCCTAGGGACACATTTGGTTGGTTTTAATGCATCTAACTTATCAATGCATTTTATGATAACATATGTCCCTAGGGGCCCTAGGACTACTAGGGATTCATTTGGTTGGTTCTAATGCATCGAGAGGAATCATAAATTAACCTATGACCCCTCTCTATGTATTTCATGACAACATATGTCCCTAGGGGACCTCAGATCCCTATGGACCCATTTGGTTGGTTCTAATGCATCAAGAGGGATCATAGGTTAAGCTATGACCCCTATCAACACACTTCATGACAACATATGTCCTTAGGGCCCCTAAGGATGCATTTGGTTGGTTCTAATGCATTGAGAGGGGTCATAGGTTAACCTATGACCCCTCTAAATGCATTTCATGACAACGAATGTCCCTAGGGGCCCTAGGGATGTATTTGGTTGGCTCTAATGCATAAAGAGGGGTCATAGGTTCTCTCTCGATGCAATTCATGACAATATATATCTCTAGGGGCCCTAGGACACCTAGGGATGCATTTGGTTGGTTCTAATGCATCGAGAGGGGTCATAGGTTAACCTATGACCCATCTCAACACATTTCATGACAATGAATGTCCCTAGGGTCCCTAGGGCCCCTTGGGATGTATTTGGTTCATTCAAATGCATCAAGAAGGGTGATAGATTAACCTATGACCCCTCTCAACGCATTTCATGACAACATATGTCCATAGGGGTCCTAAGACCCCTAGGGACCCATTTGGTTGGTTATAATGCATCGAGAGGGGTCATAGGTCCCCTATCACCTCATTTCATGATAACATGTCCTTAGGGGCCTTAGGGCTGTTAGGGATGCATTTGGTTGGTTCCAATGCATTGAGAGGGGTCATAGGTTAACCTATGACCCTTGTTGATGCATTTCATGATAACATATGTCCCTTTTGGTTGGTTCCAATGCATCGAGAGGGGTCCTATGATCCCTCTTGATGTATTTCATGATAATATATGTCCCTAGGGGCCCTAGGACCCCTATGGACCCATTTGGTTAATTTTAATGTGTTGAGAGGGGTCATAGGATACATATTTCATGACAACATATGTCTCTAGTGGCCCTAGGGCCCCTAGGGATGTATTTGGTTGGTTTGAATGCATTGAGAAGGGTTGTTGGTTAACCTATGAACCCTCTCGATGCATTTCATGACAACATATGTCCCTAGGCACCCTAGGCCCCCTAGGGATGCATTTGGTTGGTTCAAATGTGTAGAGAGGGGTCATAGGTTAACCTATGACCTCTCAATGCATTTCATGACAATGTATGTTCCTAGGTGCCTTAGGGCCCCTAGGGACACATTTAGTTGGTTCTAATACATCAAGAGGGTTCATAGGTTAACCTATGACCCCTATCAATACATTTCATGACAACATATGTCCCTAGGGCCCTAGGGACTCATTTAGTTGGTTCTAATGCATCAAGAACCTATGACCCCTATCGACACATTTTGTGACAACATATGTCCCTAGGGGCCTTAGGACCCCTAGAGACACATTTGATTGGTTTGAATGTGTCAAGAGGGGTCATAGGTTAACCTATGACCCCTCTCAATGTGTTTCATGAGAATATATGTCTCTAGGGGCCCTAGGACCACTTGGGACCCATTTGATTAGTTCCAATACATTGAGAGCTCTCGACACATTTCATGACAACATATGTCCCTAGTGGCCCTAGGACCCCTAGGGACCCATTTGGTTGGTTCTAATGCATCAAGAGGGGTCATAGGTTAATCTATGACCCCTATCAATGCATTTCATGACAACATATGTCCCTAGGGCCCCTAGGGATGCATTTAGTTGGTTTTAATTCATTAATAGGTGTCATAGGTTAACCTATGACCCCTCTCAAGGTATTTCATGACAACATATGTCCCTAGGGGCCCTAGGACCATTAGGGTCCCATTTGGTTGGTTCTAATGCATCAAGAGGGGTCATAGGTTAATCTATGACCCCTCTTGACACATTTGATGATAGCATATGTCCCTAGGGACCTTATGACCCCTAGGGACCCACTGGAAATGCATTGAGACAGGTGATAGGTATATATAACAATAATAATCATATATATTAAGAGATTATATATTTAATAATAATTTTTATCATATATATTACTATATTATATTTAGTTATAATAATAATAATATTTATAATTATATTATATTTTATAATAATAATCATAATAATCATACATAATACTATATATAATAATAATAATTATTATATATAATAATAATAGTTAATAATAATAATCATAATCATATTTAATAATAATAATAATGCCCACACTTCTTGAAAATAAATTTCCCTCTAAAGTTTCCCTCTAAAAGTTTCCTCTAAAATTTCCCTCCAAAATTTCCAATGTGAGTGGTTTCCGTCCCAATTTGAAAATTTAGAGTAATCAGATACCCAATTTCATATCGGGTATTCAATTTGAAATCAGATACTCAATTTGAATTAGTGTATCCGATTAGGCTTGGTATTTACCATCCCTATTTGGTCAACCCAAAAAACATGTTTTAGAAGGGTTTCACTGACACTCAAACTTTGAGTAGCCATTTGACAATGTTATTTTCATTGAAATTGAATGAAATGAAAAGGGTTTTTTAATAGCACTCTCAAGATTCCATCGATATAATATCTGTCAAATTCTAAGTTTGATACGTATTTATTAGTTATTTTTCAACAAATATGATTGTAAAGTGTTGACTGACATACTGATTGAAAAATAACTATAACTTTCAAACAGTATAACATTTTTTAAATCCAAAAGTTGCATCACATTCTATGCTTCACCTAGTATAAGAAATAATAATAATTTGCTAAATTTTTCAATTAGTTAAGGTGGTCAAATACGGGAGTTTTTTTAATTTCAAAGAAGTTTAGTAGAAAATTCATATTTAATTATTTATTTGGAATAAAAATACCCAAAAATATGTGTCACATCTGAGCATGAGTCAACTTTTTATATCTATAATTATATTTTAAAAAATTATCATTTGATTTTTATTAAGGAGGTTAGACATGCACCTATTTTTTATTTTTGCTCTAAAATTTTTGTAGTACTACATTAAAATCCAAACTTTTGACCAATCAAATATTTTTTTTCTCCAGATAAGGCCTAGTATTTTAGAAACTACATTCAATTTCCTACAGATTATTTTCTTACAACATTTTGATATAAAGTACAGAACCACTTTAAAATTATGTGTCAAGTTGACGTAACTTTAATTTTCTAGTTTTTCACTACCACTTAAGGCCATAGTTTGTTTGACCATGATCCTACACATACCCTCCTATAACATTCTTTCCTGTTGGTCTAGGGACCAATTTCCATATCTCATTCTTTACTATCTAATCCAATTCCTATTTTGTAACTTGTTTCCAATAATCATCTTTGCATGCTTCATCTACATTATTAGGTTCAACTTGAGATATCAAACATAGATCTTCATTTACTCTACTTCTTGTCATCACACCTTTATCTTTGCTTCCAATGATCTACTCAGATGGGTGATTCTTTATCATATTTTTTCCCAAAGAGTTTCTCTCTCAACTCTTGGCTCTACTAAAGTTTATGAGCTTTGTTCCTGCCTCGGTTCTCCTTCATTCTACAAATCATTGTTAGTCTCAAGAAATACTTCATCAACTATTCTCTCTTGTATCCTAAATTTCTCATCAATTCTCACATTTGCACTTTTCATAATAGTCTTAGTTCTCAAATTATAACATCTATAAGCCTTTCTTTTCAATGAATAACCAAGAAACATACCTTCATCACTTCTAGCATCAAACTTACCAATATCATCATCTCTTTTGATATAACACTTACTACCAAAAATTTTGAACTACTTAACTGTAGGTGAGTGACCAAACCACAATTCATAAGGGGTCTTGTTTGTGTCTTTCCTAACTTGCACTTTATTCATAGTGTAGACTATTGTATTCACAACTTCTCTCTAAAACATCTTGGATGCATCATTCTCTACTATCATAGCTCTTGTTGCTTCTATAACTAACCTATTCCTTCTCTCTGCAATTCTATTCTATTTAGGGGTTCTCGAAGGTGTTAATTGTCTTTTGATTCCATTTTCTTCACAAAACATGCTAAACTTATTTATAAGTAAATTCCCATCCTCTATCTAATCTTAAACATTTAATCTTCATACAAAATTCATTCTCAACTCTATTCTTTAATATTTTAAACTTATCAAATGCCTCACATTTCTCTTTAGGAAATGCAACCCACATCATTCTAGAAAATTCATCAACTAGAATCATAAAATATCTTTCACCATAGAATCCTTTAATCTTCGTACGACACTGAGATCTATGTGTACAATTTCTAATTTTTTTGTAGTAGTATACTTCTTGTATGGAAAAGAAGTTATGTTATGCTTTGCCAACACACATTCCTTGCAAACTGTGTTAGTAAGCTTTACAATCTTAAGAAAATCTCTAACTGCAAACATACTACTAGTCTTCACAATACTATCAAAGTTTATATGACAAAATCTCTTATGCCATAACCAACTTTCATCTACCTTTGCAACCAAACATGTCATTTTAGTAGGATTCAACTGAAATACATTACCTCTAGATATAATTCCTATTCTAATTACCTTTCCATCTTTGTCTCTGATCATGCATGTCTTCTCTGTGAACTACAACTAATAACCTTTGTCTACTAGTTGTCCAATACTCAAAAGATTGTGTTTCAAACCATCAACAAAATATAGATCTTTAGTATTAGTTTTACCATCAAGAGTTATAGATCCAATACCTTTAACTTTGCATGTTGTATCATTTCCAACTCTGAAAATGCCTCCATCCTGACTATTGAAGTCAAAAAATTTATTCATATCACCAATTATATGATGTGAAAAACCACTATCAATTATCCAATCAGATTTATTTTCAACTTGTGACACCAAAGCTACTTTCTGTAGACTTTGCTACAAATTCAATTTCATCATCACTCACACTTATTGCTTGTTCATCAGAATCATTTTCTTCATTTGCATACAAATAGTCTCTATCTCTTCTAGGTTTGTAATTTTATTTATACTTTTTATCTCTTTTAAAACACTTAGATGCATAATGACCATATTCATCACAAGTCCAACATTTAAAGATTTTCATACCTCATTTTTCTCTTCTTACTAGAAGGGCTACTCCTTCAATGTTTCTATCCTCCTCAGATCTGCTACTACTAGCAAAATCTCCTTTAGCCCTTGTGCTCCTTTATGAACTAGGTTGAATATTCAAGTTATTAAAAGCTATCTCTATTCTAGTCAATTCTTTGGACTATCTAAGCTCATTCTCAACTACTTCAATTCTTCCAAGCATTGTCTCTTTTGTGAAATATTTAGTACAATATATCAACAACTATATCAATTGAACTGCTATCTTAAGTGGTGGTGTTAAGCTCTTCAATATATTCCATATAACCTTATCATCTTCTTTGTTTCCTCCTTGAGATCTATAATACCTACAGTAATTTTGGATATTCTACCTAAAAATGCTCTTATAGATTCATCTTCCATCATTTTAGCATCTTGAAATGCATGAATCCAATTTGTAGCCTCAACTTCTTAGAATGTTCATCACCTTCAAAAAAAATTTCAAAAGCTTTCCAAATCAAATGTGAAGTAACAAGTGACTTTACCTGATTGTATTCAATTTTGGGAAGTGCAGTCCATAATGCTTCTCTAGCTCTTATGTCACAAATAAAAGGATCTCTTTCTGCCTCGGTACAAGTTTCCAAATCCTTTTCAGCAATGATTGTCTTTGCTAATTTTGTCAAGATCCAATATCCCAAACCCATACACAATAGATGCGTCTTCATATTTTCTTTCTAGTTGTCATAATTTGTTCTATCAAACTTTAGACTATTTTTCCTAAACATGCTTGCCATGGATCTCCCAAAGTCATTAAACTTTATCTTCAAGGACCTAACACTCTATTACCAATTGTTAGAAACAATAGTCCACCATGATAATTGATAGGGGGTAGAATCTATTATCCAATAATTAAAAAATGTATCTTCTTGAAACAAACTTAACCATTCAACCAAAGTAAATAGCAACCATAATAAGATGCACATAGATAATTACTCTAGATATGTTAGCTAGGAAAACCCTTGATTAGAGGGAAAACCCTTTTGGGAATGATTCCCACAAGATGATGTACTAATATAAATATTTCTTGTTAGAGGATGGAGCCTATTAAGACTGTTACAACATTCACTACATTTGAGTCCCTATTAGGAGTTGTAGTGTAATGTATGCAAGATGAGCCCATTTCCGAAACATCCAATTTCAACTACAAGAAGAGCTCACTACTCAAACATAAAATTTACTATTATGTTCTTCTTTACTTTATTCTATCAACTAAACCAATCATAGTCAAACCTCGTAGACTAGGTCAAAAACCTCGAATCCAAATATCAAACCTTGGCAATGAAGTTTCCTTCACTTTTGGTATGCTCTGCTCAACTTTTCATTTCACTCTCTTTACTAATTATGATCACTTCTCATCAATATAATGTTAGAAGATTGGTTGGAAGCATGAATGTTGATGATATTTCTATGGAGGAGTATTGTAGATATGTTACATTCATGACTGAGTTTGTCATTAATGTCAACGTAACAATTTTTTGTGGTATCTAATAGAAGAACAATAGAAAGATCAAGTTGGTATAGATGGCTAGTTGAGTATTATAACTATTTGAAGTTATGGGAGATACCTCTAAGTATCCAATATATTTATTTAACATTAGAAGAAGAAAGGATAAGTCTAGAAGAAGTTACGTAAGTTTTGGTGATGTTTGTTCTGAGATAGAGTTTACAAAGGCATGTTCTAGTATGCTTGTTATATCTCTTAACAAAGTTGATATCTTGAGGATCAAGTTTGAGGACATGAAGAAAACATGTTGAGGATGATTTGGCTAAGCTTGCTCAATATAATATTGTGTGTATAGAAAGTTATTCAAGGTGCAAGTCAAAAGATTTATGTTATCACTAAGTGTAACATGTTCTTAATGTGCTCCTATAATAAATAATTGAGGTGGTCTAATAGTCAACTTAGGGAATTTTTCCATGGACATGATATAAAGGAGGGACATTTTCCTTTATCATGGCATGTGTGATATAATGATATGATTTGATGAGAAGTAGCAAAGAGTGCAAAATGTAAAGTTGAGTAGAGCAGTGTAGAACTGAAGGAAACTTCATTGCCAAGGTTTTGCTGAGTGATCCAAGGTTTGGTATTTAGATTCAAGGTTTTTGACCTAGTCTACAAAGTCTGATAGTGATTGGTCTAGTTCAGAGGACAAAGGAAAGGAGAAGATAATAGTAAATTACTTGTTTGAATAGTAAGCTCTTCTTGTAGTTGAAATTGCTTGTTCCTATATTTTGATAGAGGAAATTTTAACACCTAAGTGATGGAAATTCTTGGTGAGTTATCAGATTTGTATAAAGAGAGAAGTATTGAGTTTATAGATCTAGAAACCTTCTATTGTATACAATGGAATAGTAGCACAAGAAAATATAGATCTAGCAAAAAAAAAAAGATAAAGGAAGGCATTGATCTACTTACAAAGAGAGAACCAGAAGGTATGGAAAATTTTGTTTGTTGGACATATAAAGAGTTTGGTCATTTCTCAAATAAATGCCCTAAGAGATTGAGAATAGATAGAAAGAGTCTACTTTCTGATAATGTTAAAGAATTTAGAGAAAGTATGGTAAGATCCTTGAAAGACTATGTTAATGAGTCTAGATTGGTTAATAAAAGCATGTATCAAGAGAAATAGCTTTAGTGACTATTATGGAAACTGCAAATATGAGAATTGATGAGAAATTCAGGATACAAAAGAGAATAGTTGATTACAATTTAGATGATGATATTGTTATCAAGCCAAGGAATGATGAGGTATTTCTTGAGACTAACAATGATTTATAGAATGAAGGAGAGTCAAGGCAAGAACAAAGCTCAGAACCTTCAGTAGAGCCAAGAGTTGAAATAACAACTCCTACTTCAGGAAAGAATGTGATAAAGAATCACCTATCTAAATAGATCATTGAAAGCAAAGACAAAGGTGTGATGACAAGAAGTAGAGTAAATGAAGAACTATGCTTGATATCTCAAGTTGAGCTTAAGAATGTAGATGAAGCATGTAAATATGATTATTGGAAACAAGCCATGAAAGAGGAATTGGATTAGATAGTAAAGAATGAGACATGGGAATTTCTTCCTAAACCAGCAAATAAGAATGTGATAGGAACTAAATGGGTATTCAGGAATAAGGGGAATGAGCAAGATGAATTAGTAAAAAACAAGGATATTTTGGTATGTAAAGGTTACTCATAGCAAGAAGGAATGGATTATGAGGAGACTTATGCTCTAGTGGCTAGAGTAGAAGTAGTAAGATTATTCTTAGCCTATGCAACACAAAGGAAATTCAAAGTGTATCAGATGAATGTCAAGTCAGCATTTTTGAATGGATAGCTTGTAGAAGAGGTATACATTGAGTAGCCTGAAGGATGTCCTTTGATAGATGACAAGGACATAGTATGCAAACAATGAAAAGAAATGTGTGGATTAAAGCAAGCACCTAGAACTTGGTATGCAAGGTTAGAAAAACATTAGAAAAAACTTGGATATAGAATAGGTATGGCAGATAGTAATCTATATTGGAAAGAAACTGATGATGGTTTGATAATTTTGGTAATATTTGTTAATGACATCATATTTAGAGGCAATGATTAAGAAAGTAAGAAGTTTGTAGAAGAGATGAAGAAAGAATTTGAAATGAGTATGATAGGAGAGATGAAATATTTCCTAGGATTATAGATTGTAAAAAATAAAGAAGGAATCTTTATTTCTTAGACTAAGTACTTAAAGGATTTACTAAAAAGGTTTGGTTTGGAAACATGCAAACCCATTGGAACACCTATGGTAATTGGACACAAGTTATGCACAAAGGATGAGACACCTACTATTGAGAAAAAGAAGCACAAATCTATGATTGGAGGTTTGTAATATCTAACTCTCACAAGACTAGATACAACAAATGTAGTTGGAATTTTTGTAAGATTTCAAGCTAATCCTAGAGAAGCACATTATGTGGTAGTCAAAATGATATTTATATATATGAAAGGAACATCTGAGTTTGGATTATGGTATGAAAAATCTAATGATTTCACTCTAAGTGCTTATATTGATGCAAATTGGGAAGGCAGTATGGATGACAGAAAAAACACCAATAGAGGAGTTTTATTTCTTGGAGGAAGATTGGTTTCTTGGTTAAGCAAGAAGTAGGATTTACATCACAAAGTACATTAGAAGAAGAGTATGTTGTAGTAGCTAATAATTGCAATCAAGTCATTTGGATGAAGCAGATGTTGAAGGATATAAGGATAGAAATTAATGAACTTGTTGTTATACATTGTAACAATAGAAACATGGTAAATATGTCCAAGAATCTAGTGTTGTATTTGAGGACTAAGAAAATTTCTATTAAGTATCACATGTTGAAAGAGAAAGTTGCAAAAAAGGAAATCAAATTGGAATATGTGAGCACTAAAGAGTAGGTTGCAGATATATTCACTAAGCCTCTTCCCAAAGAGACTTTTGAGTATTTTTGAGGTATGCTTGGGGTTATGCCCCTTCCTACATAAAAGTAGAAGATGCAAGAGTGCATGAATCTAGGAACAAAGCACCATTATTTGTCTAGACTGAATGTTTATGCTTCCTAAATGGGGGAGTATCTATGATGGATAGAGTCATCTAGGACTTTTGTTGGATGTTGTTTTGAACAATGTCTTTTGACACTCAAGCTAGTAAGTATTAGTTCTTGTAGAGTTTGAAGCAGAGATGGTTACAAAAACCTTTGACATTGATGTCAATGGGGGAGAATATTACATGAAAAACATTATGTTGAGGAAGATGTTCAGAATAAGAATAGCATGGAATGACGATTTGATATAGAGCACATTGAGGTATATCAATGGGGGAGAATGATTGATGGAGAGGATTTGAAGATGAACAGTCTTTTGTTGGTATTCTTGGAACTAGATTTTTTCATCTATGTTGCTATCAGTGCCAAAGGGGGAGATTGTTAGAAGATTGGTTGGAAGCATGAATGATGATAATATTCCCATGAGGGAGTACTATAGATATGTTACTATGATGATATGTTACATTCATGATTAAGTTTGTCATTGATGTCAACATAGCAATTTTTTGTAGTATCTAACAAAAGAACAACAAAAAGATCAAGTTGGTACAAATGGCTAGTTAAGTATTCTAACTACCAGAGGTTATGGGAGATTATTTTGAATATCTGGTATGTGCAGTTAATATTAGAAGAAGGAAAAGTCTAGAAGAAGTTATGTAAGTTTTGGTGATGTATGTTCTGAGATAGAGTTTACAGAGGAATGTTTTGGTAAACTTGTTATATCTCTTAGCAGAGTTGATATCTTAAGGATCAAGGTTGAGGATATGAAAAAGACATGTTGAGGATGATGTGGCTAAGCTTGCTCATCATAATATTGAATGTATAAAAAGTTATTCATGTTGTAAGGATGAAGATTTATGTTATCGCTAAGTGTAATGTGTTCTTAATGTGGTCCTATAATAATTAATTAAGATGGTCTAATAGCCAACTTAGGGAACTATTTTATGGACTTGATATAAAAGAATAAAATTTTCCTATATCATGGTATGTGTCATATAAAGATATTATTTGATGAGAAGTAGTAGAGAGTGCAGAATATGAAGTTGAGTAGATCAATGCAGAAGTGAAGGAAACTTCATTGCTGAGGTTTTTCTGAGTAATCTGAGCTTAGGTATTTGGATATGAGGTTCATGACCTGGTCTACAAGGTCTAACAATGATTGGTCTAGTTGATAGGATAGAGGAAAGGAGAAGATAATATTTAATTACTTTTTTGAGCAGTGAGCTCTTCTTGTAGTTGAAATTGCATGTTTGGGTAGTGAGCTCTTTTTGCATACATTGTACTACAACTCCTACTAGGGTTGGAATCTCCTAATAGGGATTCAAAATTTCCTAATAAGGACTCATTATACTAAATGTTTTAATAGACTCCTAATAGTGTCCATCCTCTAACAAGGAATATTTATATTAGTACATCATCTTGTGGGCATCACTCCCACTGGGATTTTCCCAATGATTAAGGGTTCCCCTGGTCAACATATCTAGTGTAATTATCTATGAGAATTTTATTATGGTTGTTGTTTACCTTAGTTGAGTGGTTAAGTTTGTTTAAAGAAGATAAATGTTTTAATTGTTGGATAACTAATTCACCCCCCTCCCCCAATTATCTTGGTGGACTATTGTTTCTAACATATAATTCCACACACTTCATGATAAAAGAAAATGTCCTTCCTTTATACTGAGTCCATAAAACAACTCCCTGAGTCTTCTAGTAGACCTTCTCAATTAATCATTATAGGACCACATTAAGAATATGTTACACTTAGTGATAATATTAATCTTCTTCCTTGCAACTTAAATATCTTTCTATGCACATAATATTCTGATGAGCGAACTTAGACACATCATCACCAACATGTCTTCTCCACATCCTCAACCTCAATTCTCAGAATAACAATTATGCTAAGAGATATAACAAGTTTACCATAGCATGCCTCTGTAAACTCTATCTTGGAACGAACATCACCAAAACTTATATAACCTCTTCTAGACTTATCATTTCTTCATCTAACATTAACTACATGTACTAGATACGTAGAAGTGTCTCCCATAACTTCAAATAGTGAGAATACTCAACTAGCTATCTATACTAACTTGATCTTTCTGATGTTCTCCTGTCAGATACCATAGAAAATTGTTATGTTGACATAAATGAAAAACTTAGTCATGAATGTAGCATATTACCATAGTAACATTTCTAGAATACTCCCCCATAGGAATATCATGAGCATTCATGCTTCCAATAGTAACATTTGTACCTTTCTTGACATGCACTCTATTTGAAGTATAAAAGCTTGTACTTACAACTTCTCTCTAATATTTATGTGATACATTATTCTCCATCAGCAATATTTCAACACAATCCATGATTGATCTATTTATCCTTTATCTATTCCATTTTGAGGAGGGGTCCTAGGAGTTGATATCTTCCTTTTGATTCCTTTTTTATTAAAAAATATATTAAATTAATTGGAAATGAATTCTCCACCTCTATCAAATCTCATGAATTTTAGACTCTTTCCTATCTCCTTTTTCAACTTTGACCAAATACCACTTAAATAACTAAAAAGCATCAAATTTTTCTTTAAGAAACATAACAATCATCATTTTAGAATGCTCATCAACAAATATAATGAAATATTTGTCTCCATAGTAGCTTTGAACACCAATACATCCACAAAGTTTGATATGAACAAATTCCAAAATATCATCAGGTAAATATGTCATACTCTTAAAACTAGACTTTCTCATTTTCCCTAATTGACATTGTTTACACAGCATTATCAAGTTTCTTTAGTTTTAGAAAACCCCTTTATCATTTTTATTTTACTGATGCTGACCAAATTGTCAAAATTTACATGATATAACCTCTTGTGCCATAATCATATATCCTCATATTGTGCAAAAAAACATGTCTCATCAGACAAATCTTGATAGAGCAAGTTACCTTTTATTTGATCAGCACTTCTCATTAGTTCACCATCATCATCAAATGTCTTAGCCTTTCTATGATGGAATTCAACTCTGTAACCTAATTTGTTCAACCATAAAACACTAAAAAAATTATGGTTGAGTCCTTCAACCCAATAAACATTGTCACATTTGATCTTATTAGTTAGTTATATTGATCATTCACCTTTCACAAGACATGGCACATCATTACCAAAATTAACATGACTACTCTTGTATGGTCCAATGGTATCAAATTTACTTTTATCACCAGTCATGTGATTTGAACAACCACTATCAATTATCCATCTATAACTTTTATTCACATATACGATTAATGTAGTTTTCTCATCTTCATAAGAATCTTCTTTCATAGAAACATAGACAACTTCTTCATCATTACTTTCAAATTCATTACCAATTTCTTCTTTAGTACTACAATAAAATTTCTTATCTTTGTATTTGTAGTCTTTGTTTCTCTTATTGTCTTAGTCATCTCTTCTTCTATTGTACTTGCTTTCCCTTTTTTCATCTTTTTCTTCTCTTTTAGGACATCTTGCATCAATGTTCCCAACTTTGTTGCATGAAAAATATATTATAGTAAGTTTACCTCTGTATTTCTCTTTGTCTCTTGGAAATCTTCTAGCCATTAGTGCTTCAAGCTCATCAAGTTCATCATTAGAGGTATCACTATTACTTTTCACATATTTTCCCTTTCCTTTCTTCCTAAGATCCAATTGTAATTTAAAAGAAGGTTCAATAGAGGTAGGAGTGAAATTATCAAAAATTGACATTTCAAAAGTAATAAGTTTATCAATCACACCTTCTAGAGTTAGGTCATTACCTAGAGTACATCTCAATTCTTGTGTTGTAGAAACCCTAATAACATAAATAGGAACTAGAGTTAGCAATACCTTGCTGATCACAATTTCATCATCAATCATTCCATTGGCTCCTCTTATACGATTTACTACCTATTTCTATATTTCCACAATATTGAACTATATTCTCACCTTCTACCATTCTCATTTCATCAAACTTACCTCTCAAGTTCTCTAATTTTTCTCTCAAGACATTACTGTCTCCTCTATAGATGATCTTTATTATATCCCATATTTCCTTGGCAATCTTGCAATATTTTATGTCATCAAACTTGGCATAGCTTAGGGCTGATTTAATCTCCAACATAGCTTGGTTGTGTTCTTGATTCTCTTTCAGTTGTTGAGTTGTTAGATGGACTATTGTTATCTCCACATATGAATTATCCTTAAAACATATTGTACCATCTCTAATTTTTACTCTATGTAGCCTCCTCAAACTTTTCCATATAGGGAAGTTGTCTTTGTTCATCCTTGGCACCTACTTTTTGTACATCAAGATCTTTAGCTTCCAGTACATTCAAACTTTTCTCTACAAGAACCACTACTCTAATACCAATTTTTAGAATGTTTAGAATAACTGAGAGGGTGGGAGGGGACAAAGGTGAATTAGTTATCCAAGGTCTAGATGTACTTATTGAAAAAACTAACACTTAAACTACTTCAAATCTAAACATTCATTAGCTCAACTTCTATAGTAAAATTTCAATAACATAAACTAGCAATCCACTATCTTAAATATAATAGACTGATAGAATATAAACATCAACAATAGATGTATATGTGAAAAACCTAATCTATTGGTAGCACACATAAATAAGTGAACCTTAGTAGTGTGTGCATATATAAAGATTGGAATCAAAATAACGACTAACCACTTGAGTTTTACAACTAATACAACCAATTATAAGAGTCCCATGCAACCTTAGAGCATCTCAATAGGGGCACACAAAGAGACCTTTTTGGTGTGCTCAAGATTTTGGGATGTAGATGTGTTCTCCCCAAACACAACTATTGAATCCCAAGATTTGATAAATGACCCCAATGATATGAAACTATGATAAATGAGTGGAGAACACTTCTAGAAATGGCTATGGAAGCAACCATGCTTGAAATAATTTGAGGATATAGAGATGGATGCAAATAAATAAATCTAATGATGCAATAGTAAATGAAAATGAAAGAAAAATTCAAGAAATCAAACAACTACCAAAGAGAGTTAGCAATAATCTCTAAAAATCTCTAAACTTAAACTAGCATGATAACAATGCAATGGAGGAGATAAAAAATGATTTAGACAAGGGCTATATTTATAGTCTTGAGGGAGACCTTGAGGATGTGGCCTCAATGTGGCATCCACATAGGTTCCACAAGAGAGACACATGGGTGAAAGGACAAGCCATGCAGAAGTCAAAAAGAGCCTTTATGATTTGAGTGACTCAAGAATTGCTCACACATGTGTGAGAAAACTTGGGGAAAGGAGTGGAGAATAAGGATGTAAGAGTCCTTTTTGGAGAAATTAATAAAAGGTAGCCTCCTAGGGATTGAATTTCTCACACATGTGTAAGCAACCACTTAGGGTTAAAAAAGGGATTAAAAATGTGATTAGGCTTAATAAAGTGGATTTATCTAGTCAATAGGCTTAAAAAGATGAGAGTGATGGGTGGTAGGCTAGGTTTTAGGTAGGATTAGATTAAATAAGATTTAATTTAATCATAGGATTAGATAATTTAATAAAGTGGAGGGATTTAAATAAATTAAGATTTATTTAAAAGGGGATATATGGGGTACTATGCATTAAATAAATTTAATACATTAGAGGGACGTATTTACCTTATGAACGTAAACTTATTTAATTAAATAGAAGAATATGAAAAATATAATTAATTAATACACAATCAATTACAGTGTCAATGGAAATATTAATAATTAAATTTAGTGTTTTGGGACAATTTTAAGCATCTACATTTTTCCCCTCTTTGATGTAGTGTCTGAATGGCATTGCATCAAAGAAAAGAAAATATGGGTTGCCCCAAAGAGGAGAGGAGTCCTAGAACTTGTGTCATAATGATGATAGGGGAGGAGGGTGGCCCCTTGTGAAAATAAGGAAAAAAAGATAATTTTTGTTCAATTTTCATGAAAAAGACCCAAGATTAAAGTAAATGAAAGAAAAAAGACAAATGGAAACTTTGAATGACATGGGGGCTAGACAAGATTGGACAGGACAAAGAAATAAGAATGAGGGCAAGAAAAAGGGTCAAGACAAAAAGGGTAGAGAACTAGAGTGAAGGATGGACTAGATCGAGAGATTATAGCTTGGAGAGCATGTCTGAGTGCACCAGAGCCTGATTGACATGGGACCACCAGTAAGTTGACTATCCCAACTTGTCAATCTTTTTCTTTCCCTATCAAATTAACCATTTTTTTGAGTGGAAACTAGGAGAAAATGGGTTCAAGGTGGAGACAATAGAGTTAAAAATCATCATCTATGGAGATGACAAAACCATGAATTTGTTCTACGGAGGTGGTAGGAATCATCTTGTCATCCTTATAAACAACAAGAATCAACTTGTTTCCATAGATGACCAAAATCAATCTGTCATTTTTTGAAAATGGTGAGAGAGGGATAAAAATAGAATGAAGAAGATGATCTTTGTATCTTCATTTCTAACGATGCAGAACAATTTTTTTTGCATAATTTTTTTACCTTTATGAAGCTTCCAGAGATGTCCCTGACATCATCTCTATAGATCAATGTCTTCATGGATTGGAATCATCATAGATGTGGAATCATCAATGAACAACATAAGTGGAGATGACTAGGTTGGACAAAGCAAGATGCCCTATACTTGGATGATAAAATAAAACTATAGTTAGAAACTAATTATGTGTTGATTATTGCATGTCTATGTTATAAGATTCAATAGTGATGTTTTAGTTGGAAGAGCATTATCCAACAACCATGGCCTTAAGCAAGAGAATGATAGAGGTAGAGTGGGAACTAGGGTAAAATTTAAGAAAGCTACCTCCAAAAAAAGATAGAAAATATTGGCGAACCTTTCAATATTTTGAAAAAAAAAAATTATTTCTGTTGGTGAATCTCTCAATTTTTTATTCTAAATATGATTAATATTGGCAATTATTTTCAAATCATAATTTTTCTATATAAAGTATTGATGAATCTCAATAATAATAGGAAGTTCATTAATCACCATGGAATATTACAAATCAAATTTGAACATTTTTTACCTCATGGAATATTATGAGGATCATTTAATATACTTTAAATCCATAGTGAAAACTAAATATTGGTGATGTATTCTTAAAGTAACTAATAATTATGATAATTATTGGTCTATTTAATTTAATTTCTCCAATAATATATAATATTTAAGTGACTCAAATCTAATCATGTATCGAATATTGTGGTGAATATTTGAGTTTATATTTTTTAATAAAATAAATTATTGAGCGATTTTAAATATTCTAGAACTAAATTTTATAAAACTATGGTGATTTAGGTTGTGTCAAATCTTAAATTATTAGCCAAACTACTAGACAAAAATTTCTAAAAATAGCCAATTTGTGAATATTAGCCACTAAAATATACCTTGGTGGGGACATGTGTGAATTTGTGGGCTCAAGCATGTCCATGAGTGGCCATACTTGAGGGCGCACTTAGCACAACTATAAAGGTTGGTGGAACAGTGACACATGTTGACTTATAGCTTCCATTTTCCATTAGAAGAAGCAATGGTGACACTACTAGATGTATATAGAATACTATGGGTCCTAGTTTGGGGGAGAAAGCTAGAGTATATCTTGGAGGGCATAGATCCTTATCTACAAGAGTGCTTCAGGTGACGAAGACATTGACTACCCATTCAATGGAATTGGCTTACTTGTAGAGAGGCAATGGACCAAGGTTGCCTCAACTAGCCATCTAATTGGCATCCTTGATATGGAGGATGGTACCGAACCATGTTAGATATGGATGCAAGTGTTGATCACTCTATTACAAGATGATGAAGTGGTCTTCTACTAGGGCACATAATATTAGCCCACTTATACTTTGACATGCACATGTGTGCTTACAAGACACAAAGCACCATAGGCCTTGGATTGAAACTGTTGATGGTATGGTCATGAGATCATATAGATGTAACATGGTCTATTATTGGTGGGAGACACAACAATTTGAGGAGCCTTATGTAGGTCGATATAGACCACCCATCTAGTACACCTCCACCAATTTTGTAGGATTTTGGTGATGGTGTTTAGATGAGATTATAATGTTCAATTTGACACCATACACAAGTTATGAGAAGTGAGGGGATACACTTCATGTAGGCAAAGAGGATGATTTAGAGGATAAGATCTACCTATAGTATGTATAGTCAAACTATTGGTTGATCAGCTAGATGGTGCACATTTTGATGTGATACATGCCTTCTAGGGTGCATAGATAGTTCAGCTGTATCCAAGATGCAAGACTAGATAGATTCATGTATCCAATGGTATTCCACAAGGTGGGTAGGCTATGGTAATGGGGTACTCAAATATGATTGGCTAGAGCTTCATGGTGGGGTATGAAACTAGTAGCATGGGTCTAGGGGTAGGATTAGGGAGATGTAGGGATGACACTCAAATATATATAGTGGTGGGTAGCTCATCAGTTGGTGAGATTGATTGTGCTAGGGATATTTCCACTAGCAAAGTAGGCACAAGGTAGGGAGATAGTGCTAGAGGGGGAGATGGAGGAGGGGAGGGGAAGGTTAAACAAGTATAAGGGCCATAGACCAAAGAAATTATAGGGGCCATAGGGATGACAATTTTTTCAATGAGGAGGGTAGGAAACACTAATGCCACTACCAAAATAGGGAGTACAACATGGTCCATAGGTATAGGGATAGAGACCATATGGACCACCACTAGTGAAATAGGATGATGATGATATTATTAGGGAAGAGCAAGATAGCCTCCAAAAAGAGGTTTCTTGACTATAGGAAATGATAGAAAAAGAGAGGGCCAGGGCTTCCAATGCTTAGACAAAGATTGCCAAATTAAAGGTAGAGCTACAAGTTGAGTGAGTGAGAGAAAATAGTTCTTAGGAGGCCCTAGGGGGGTTGTAGGTAAGGATATACATTGGGAATTTCAGCAATGTTATTGTGTATGTTGATGTAGAGGAGCTTGTACTGCTAGATGCCCTTCACTAAGAGATAGCTACCCTTCGAGCTAACAGAGAGACTCTATAGTGAAAAGTAGATGGTTATCATGGACATCAAGATATCACCATGTAGGTGACACATGATATTTGGATGGTGACATTTATGCATGAGGCCATGTCTTCTCACTACCATGAGGCACAGGCTCTATGGGAGGCAAACTACTATTAGGAATTGTATGACAATGATGTATCGTTAGATAAAAAATGTACCAACTTTTTGGAGGCATCCAACTCTTAGAACACAAGAGGCTATTAGAGATTAGAGTATTTATTTAGATATTTGAGGCCTCCATTAGGAGGTGACATAGTAGGAGTAGGGGCCTTACAACTGGGTAGTTGATTCCTAGAGAAATCAGTTTTGACATAGTGATAGACATATATGTATGGGTAGATGCAACAATTTTATGATGATGTACTGTATGATTTTTTGTATATGGACTATACATGTACACTCATTCTTTTATATTTATAATGACATTATTTGATGATCTTACATGTGTATGTGTGATGGTGTTTCATTGATGTTTATGCATATGATGGTTACAAGGTAATATGCTACATAGAATGATTTATGATGATGCTACTCACATTGTGATATAGGATGTGTGCAATGTGATGTATTTATTTCTATCATGTACATATAATTTATAATGTATGTATGATAGAAGTCCTATATAATGGTGATGTATGAGATGTATGCATTTTGATGTTGTATATATGGGATGACCAAATGATTTGTGCTAATGTAAATGGATGTATTGTGATATGTATGCTAGCAATGTAATGATTGTTATGATGATACCTAAACAATCAATGTAATAAATGAATAAGGTAACCTAATGATTGATAATGAATGAGATGCATAATATAGGTGCAATGAATACAACATGTAAAATAAATTTAATCTAAATGGAAATATTAGTAACATACCAAGTCACATCAATCATGAATGATATAAATAATGCAAATGAATGATGACAAAAAAAAATGCAAATTTTAAATGTGAAAATGCAACATGCCAAATGATACCTAAAGGATGGACCTATTTTAGATTGTAGCTCATAGGAATCAAGTAGCTGAGATAGGGAGCAGGGGGGTTGGTTAAACAAAACCCTTGGCTCAAGAAGAGCATAATGAATTCCTATACTACATGAAGCCTAAGTAGATGATATTGAGGGATTTAGTTATGTTTATATGGGACAACACACCCTAGTTTGATTTTACAAAATGAGTTATGCATTAAATGCTATAGTAGCATAGATGAAAAGGTTCCTTTGCATGGACTAGATGCTCAATACAATAGAGACTGTAGGATAATAGATGTAGTTCTCATAGTCATGATGGAACAAATGACTTATATGCATAGGAGAGGTCTAGGCACACTCAAATCCTTTTTAGGGATCTTGGTGGAAAGTGTGCTAACTCGATGCCCCTGGTTATTAGTGCATAGTCATAACTCAAAAATTGACATAGATGCACAAAAGAATCATAAACATATCATACTACAAATGACACGTGTAGTCAATTTGAGCCATTTAGGTGATACCAAGATATAGAAGATCGAAGAAAATATAGGGAGGCAACATCAAAAAAATAGACTGCATGACCAAGTAGTCATTTAGTCTATAGTTCATGCCATGAAAATTATTTTGATATTGAATATTGTTATGTCATGTAGGAAGGAATCATCTTGTGAGGCATTGATTATTTAGGTCTTCATTGTTGGGGTTCGTTGGCAATGGTTGTAGAAAGAAAAAGTTTCTTGAATCATTTAGTTTGAATGGAAATTTTCTTTAGGTTTTGTAGTAGTACCTGTTATGGGAAAAAAACATAGAATAATGGGGGTAGAGAGAACACTTATTAGGATAAAGGTGATAGGAAAGTGCCTCCTAAACTAGAGGTCTTATGAAAAATGAAAGTGGATGGAGGCCTCACAGACAAGAAGTCTTTTATTAGATGCATGAAAAGTGTGAGCTAGATAGGACTCATACAAAAATATGGGATGAAATGGAGGAAACATGGTGAAGTGGGATGAGTCTCATAGATAATGGATCTAGTTGTTACACATGGTGCTTGAGATAGGTTTTCACCATGTACTTTTCCAGAGCACTTGAATTACCAAGTTTTCACTACTGCATGGATTATGTCTTTTTCTTTCTTTTTGGCTTTTTTCTATACCTCTTTTTATTATTTTTGAGATGATCAAGGTGCATGTTTACCAAGTTTTCACTGCAACAATGATCTTTTTCATGAACTTTTTTCTATTTTTTAGTCTTTTCTTTAGGAACTTTTTGCAAAATTTTTTGGATTTTCTAATTTTCTAAAATTTTAGGATTTTTTTTAGAACTTAGTGTCACTATATAGGAACTACATAACTCAAGCATAGAACTTCTTGAGATGTTGAATATTTATAGGCTTAGGGAGCAGATCTCCCTTTGAGGTAGCAATATGATATGCCCAAAAACCATACTTGGCTATGATGATAAATGAACCAAGCCAATTGGCTTCAAACATTCCTTTTTTTTCACAATTTTGAAGATTTTGCATGTTATGCTGCAACACTAGGTCACCAACCTCAAATTATTGAGGTTTGACCTTCTTTTGAAATTGGAGTTGAAGGAGATGTTGATACATGTGGAGGTGGTTTAAGGTAGTGAGGTGTCTCTCATCAAGGATTTATAATTCTTGTAAGTGAGCAACTTAGTGTTCTTCTTAAGACATCATATTCTTGAGAAATGTTTAGAAGAACGGAGCTCAATTTCAATGGGTAATATAGCCTTAGAGCTATAAACAAGGGAAAATGAAGTAGCTCTTGTGGGAGTATGAATGGAGGTGCGATATGCCCAAAGGATGGGAGCAATCTAGAGGTGTTAGTCACAACTAATGACATCAACAATTTTCTTGAGATTTTTAGAATGGCTTTATTAGTTGCTTCAACTTGACCATTTCCCTATGGGAAGTATTTGGTGGAGAAATGTTGGGTGATTCCAAATTTCATACATAATGTGGCAACCTCCTAAATTTTGAAAGGAGTCCCATTATCAATCACAATATCTTTTGGAATGTTGATGTGACATATGATGTAGTTCAAGATAAACTTCAAGACCTGTTTTCTAATAGTATAGGTTAAAGGGATAGCCTCAACCCACTTTGTGAAGTACTTGATGGTAATAATATACTTGTGGCCATTTATAGAATTTGGATATATTTGATCAACAAGATCAAAATCCTAGTTAGAAAATGGCCATGGTGTGATGGTGGGTTGAAGGTCTTCGATGGGAGCATGTATCAAATCTCCATATTGTTGACAAGGAACACGTTGTTTCACAAAATAATAGGCATCAACTTCCATAGTAGGCCAATAATAACCTATTCCAAGGAGCTTCTTTGCTAATTAAATTCCACTAGAATGAGCTCCACAAATTCCTTGGTGAACCTCTTCTAATACCATTTTGGCTTCATTTAAATTCAGACATCAGAGGAGGGTTCTATCAAATTATTTTTGGAAAAGTGTGTAACCTAGGATAGTGTAGCGAGTAGTGCAAAATATGATGGTTTAACTTTGGTTTTTGGAAAGGTCTATTGGGATTGTTTTGTGATGAAGGTAGGTAAAAATGTTAGACTACCATGGAGACTTGGGATCAACAATCTCACACACTAGCTCTAATTTAGATTGGTCATAAGAAGAAAGGAAAATATTCTCAACAAGAAATTCACACTTGGGACTGTATTCAGGCATGGAGATCACTGAGGCTATGGTATCCATGGAATCTATTTCTTTGTTATTTTTCCTTGGTATCTACTAGAATACTATCTCAATGAAATGTTATTTAAGATCTACTATTCAATGATATGGTAGAAAATTTGTATCCTTTGTTTCACATTCATTTGTAACTTGATTAATGGCCAATTAGGAGTCCCCAAAGACAAGTAGGCTCTTGACATTCTAGTGGATAGCTTGACATAGTCCTATTAGCAATCCTTCTTATTCAACTATGTTGTTTATGTAAGGTAATGAAATTTTTTAAAACTTGGGGATGAGGTCTCCTTGTGGTGTAACAAATAAGATACCTACCCCCAATCCTTTCTATATGAGATACATCAAAATAGAGCATCCATGACATACAAGGGGCAACTATCATAATTGCATCATCTAGAAAATTTGCTATGATAGGATGGTCTTCTTGAAGAGAAGAGTCTACAAGTTGGTCAGTAATGGATTGTCCTTTTATAGGCTTATAGTCTAGATAGACTGTCGAATTTACTCAAAATCAAAACCCATTTTGGAACACAACCAATGAGGGAAGCTTTTAATAGAAAATATTTGAGAGGATCTATCTTTGCAATGAGGTGTGTAGTATGATTAACCATGTAATAGCATAGTTTATGTGTGCAAAAAAACCACGACCAATAAAACTCTCTCAATAGAAGTATAGTTCAAATCATAGACAGCTAGTGTTCAATTGAGATACTAAATAGCTTACTCATTTTCATTGTCATCTAGTTGTGCTAAAAGAGCATCGAGTGAAATTATAGTAGCAAAGATGTAAAGAATTAATGGTTAATCTTTGATTGGAGGAACTAGCACTAGTGGATTACCCAAGTATATCTTGACTTTTTCAAATTCCTTCTAACATAAGCAATCCCATTGAAACATGGTTTCTTTTCTAAGAAAGTGTTGGAGTGGATGGACTTTATTTTCTAATTGGGATATGAACTGCCTGATGGACTATAAATAACCTTGAAAGATGTGGAGTTGTTTCAATGTAGTAGGTAGAGGCATTCCCATGATCACTTTTATTTTGTAAGGTCTACTTCAATGCCTCTTCTTAACACCATATAACCTAACAAATTTCTTGATTAGACACCAAAAACACACTTCTTAGGATTAAGGTGAACTTTGTATTTCTCGAACCTATCAAATATTGTGGTAAGAATAACAATGTGTGAATTGTGTGTCTTAGATTTTCCTAAGATGTCATCAACATAGTCATCCATCATCACATGTAGAAGATCATGGAATATTATTGTCATTGTGCATTGATAGGTGATGCCAACATTATTTAAGCCAAAAGGCATGACTTGATAATAGAAAGTTCCCCATGGGGTAGTAAATTTCATTTTTGTGTTGATCTTCTTCTAAAATTCTATTATGATTATAACTAGAGAAACCATCTATTAGAGATAACATTTCATGTTTGGTCATCAAATTCACTCTAATGTCTATGTTGTGTACTACAAAATTATCCTTGGGACATGTCAGATTTAGGTCTCAAAATTTTGAACAGATGTCTGTGCCTCAAGAGGTTTTTCCTACAAGTACAATATTTGAAACTCATTCAAGATAATCAATAGATTGGGTGGACTTTGTCTCTAGCATTTTCTACAATTTTACTTTTACTAATAGTGCTACCTTAGGATGCATCTTGCATAAATTTTGTTAAACAAGTCTAATCTTTGGATCCACTACTAGGTGATGTACAAAAAAGTTTGTGTCTAAGCTAGATATGTCTTTGAATGTCTATGTAAAATATATTTTTCCTTTCTGTAGGAACTAAGTCAACACTTCTTATTCTTCACTACTCAAGGTAGCAACAATGTAGGTGATTTGTTGATTATCTATAGTACCCAAGTTAACTAGAATGGTGTCTTCATTTAGTATAGATTATTTTTTTGGTAGTAAATTTTTGAATAGAAATTCAACCTCTCCCTCTTTTGGTGCCCCTAGGAGGTTTTCACTAGAATATGTGTCCTTTTTTTTATCTTTTTCTTCATCCAAAAGTTCCCCAAAAGAGTTTTCACTAGAGGATATTTCTTCTATTTTTTAATTTTTGTTTTCTTTTTTGAGTTTGTGACTAAGAGAGTCAACTTGGGTACTAAAGTAGGCTTCCTCATTATATTGGATCTCATTCTTATAATCTTGGAGATTCTTTAGGCTAAAAGGGGTCATCACTACTTCATTAGAGTTAGATATATCAAGAGTTGGTGGTGTGTCTTGAAGGTTCCAGACTATCATGTCAGTTTTAGTGAGTGGTAGGGTTGTGGTTCTAGTCTAACATTTCATCTTGGCTAATTTGACTACTTTGATCATATTTTTCAAACCAAAATTGAAATCTAATACATGTAAACTACTCAAAATCACACTTTAAAATTTTGGGACCAATGCGGTAACACTCTTACACAATCAAATTTGTTGCTATTATGTGAATCTTGGCATATCACCAAAACAAAATTGCTTCAACTTTTCCCAACTTTTATAAAAAATTTAACTATGATCAACTATGGTCAACCTAGACCTCTAAATCACTCTGAATCACGTTATTACTAAGGTGTCATCTTTTGACTTTGCTCCCAAAAGGGGGCAGGATGATTATATCATTGCACATGATAACATTACTGAGTGCTCACTGAATATCTTAAACATGGTTTTTAAATCTAAATATAATGCCCTAATTGCTCGAGGCATCTCAACACTCAAGGCATCTTTGTTCCCCCTATCTAGCATCATATTATATCTATTTAATCAATTCCATAATAATCATTGTCATAATTAAATGAACAGGTATCTAAGTGCTCTACTTAGACTTCAGAGGATTAAGCCTCGTTCTAGGGATAATTCTACAACTTGGGACATGACATTGTTATCTATTTTTGAACTAGTATTCAAGAGATCTATCTAAATTCTAGATAATTATGCTTCATTTTGGAGATGATTCTACAAATCTCATTCAATAATTTCTTATCAAAATAGGTATCAAGGCATTCTAACCCTAATTCCTTAGGATTGAACCTTGTTCTAGGGACAATTTTATAAATCACAAAAATATTTCAATAAAATAGGTATCGAGGCATTCTACCCCTAATTCCTAAGGATTGAGCCTCATTCTAGGGACAATTCTAAAAATCATGGAAATCTTTGAATCAAATAGATATTGGGGCATTCTAACCCTAATTCCCAAGGATTGAGCCTCATTCTAGGGACAATTTTGCAAATCATGGAAATCTTTGAATCAAATAGGTATCAAGGCATTCTAACCCTAGTTCCTAAGGATTGAGCCTTGTTCTACAAATAATTTTGCAAAGATCAAATCTCTATTTATCATATTAGTATCTAGATATTGTATCTAAACTCTAGAGAGCTAAGCTTCATTCTGGAGATAACCCTAGGAATCTCATCAATTGGTCTCAGTATCTTCGAATCTGAAATCAATCTTAGTTCTCGCCCAATGTTTTAGACTCACATTATCTTTGAATCAATGTGTTTCTTGCACATCAATTCAAAGAGGGGCAAATATAATAATGCAAAATTGGTCACATCCCTAAATTCACAATTACATCTTGGAATGGAATAGGGTCAAACAAATCAAACAAGTCAAATCAATATGAACCCATTCAATTATGACATATGAATAGTAATTTCAGACTAAAAATTAATGATTCATTATTCTGGAAATCAATTTAATATTGATAAGGGACCCCCTATCCATAAATGAATATTTTATTATTTATGGGGTCCAAGGATATTCTTAAATAATTCTAAGTGGGATCTCCATTTTAGATTTTTTATTCTAAGTGGGATCTCCACTCTAACTTGTTTATTTCTCCATGCCAATTTGTTTATTCATAGTGGGATCTCCACTCTAGATTATTTATTCTAGTGCGATCTCCACCACAAATAAAATAATCAACCCTTAACCTCACCATGGTTGGACCAAACTCTACCCAAGGACCTTGCCAAAATCAATAAATGCAAGGCTCATTTGTGAAGAGGGAGAGGAGAAATAAGTAATTAAATGTTGTTGAAATATTATTAGATCTTTATACTTGTATTGCATTTACATGTTTCAATTGTATAATACTTGCATACGTGCTAACTTAATTGCTTATCTTATGCTTAGATTAACATACATATTCATCTAGAGTAAATGCATTGCAATTCATCTCGCATTCCAATCCTTCATACTCATCACACTATGGTTATTGGACTCTCACTTTTGAGAGCACAAGGTCACCTAGTCTAGTTAGAAGGAAATAGATCACCTTGTGTATGCACATTGAATGAACAATCTCATGTTCACTTTGGGGTGATAGTGCACAAAAAAATATCATATTGAAGTGTGTGTGGATCGAGAGGTCATATTTCATGCTCATAGATGAGAGTTTGGCTATGATGATGGCATGGACATAGGTATCTAGGTCATCCTCAATATGGAAAGGTACTTCTAAGAATTCCTCTTTTTAGTCTTAGAATCAGGTTCAACCATACAATAGTTGTCATCAAAGGATACCTTTGGTTTAAGGGAGCCTAAACCCTATCCTTTAGGATAGATAGTATCCTTAAGGGTTTTTCGATTCCATCTTCTTTAGGTCCAAGGCCTATGCTATGATAGCACATGTTCTCAATGATAGGAGGGGCCTTGACATACTTATCATTGGGGAATTCCATAGGATCATCTTTACCATCATAATAGAGCCAATCTAGGATATTAGATTCCATGTACTCATCATGAAGAGAACCCCAATCTTCAAAGGGTTTATTATTAACATGCATAATTTCCTTATCTATAGAGGGAGGTATTTGGAAAGTTTTACCAAAGGATCAAGGAGAGAGTGGTAGTTTTCCAATATACAAGGCATTATCAAACTTATACTCTCCCATTCCTTGATCGACAGAGGTAACCTTCTTCACTCTAGTGCTAACCTTGATGGATTCAACCTTCTCTTTTCCTTTATTCAGATTGGAATCAATAATAGGGGTCTCTATTGTTGCTATGGAAGGTGTTTCAAGTATGGTGAGATATTCAAGTATGACCTTAGAAAACTCACTAATGGGACAAAAACTCATTGGGGCACCTTCTAATCTCTTACAAAAAGAAAAAGACAATAGATCTCCTAGAATTGTGACCTCTCTTCCCTAGTGGGGAAATTTTAAGCACTGATGATAAGTATATGGGACTAATATTAGAGTATGTATCTAGGGTCTACCAAGAAAGATGTTATATGATAGGTCCAAATCTAGGACATGAAATTCAGTGTTGATTACAATAGTTCCAACCTATAATGGTAGAATGATAACCCCTTTCTATTCTCTTTCTCTCTCATCATATGCTTTAATGGTTATCCTTTTGTTGATGTCCAAGAGGTCTTTTGGAAGTCCTAAGAAATGAATCATCTTCAATGTACATAGGTTTAAAATAGATAATTTCTATGGAAGGTGTTTCAGTTATGGTGAGATATTTAGGTATGACCTTAGAAAACTCACTAATGGGACAAAAAATCATTGGGGCACCTTCCAATCTCTTACAAAAGGCAAAAGGCAAAGGATTTCCTAAAATTGTGACCTCTCTTCCCTGGTGGGGAAATTTTAAGCACTGATGACAAGTAGATGGGATTGCTTTTAGTGTATGTATCTAAGGTCAGCCAAGAAAGATGTTATATGATAGGTCCAAATATAGGACATGAAATTCAGTGCTAATTACAATAGGTCTGACCTATAGTGGTAGCATGATAACCCCTTTTGATTCTCTTTCTCTCTCATCATATGCTTTAATGGTTATCCTTTTGTTGATGTCCAAGAGGTCTTTTGGAAGTCCCAATAAATGGATCATCTTCAATGTACATAGCCTTAAAATAGATCCATTATCTATAAAGACTCATTTTCTTTTATTTCATTGTATAAGGACTTCAATATGGAGTGATAAATTATGGTGGTGGTCAAAACCTAAAAATTATTTGTTCATGAAGATAAGGTGTTGTTGTGTGCCAAGATTTCTAACCATGGCAATGAATTGTGATGTATTGATGTTTTCAAGGACATGAGACTCTAAAAGAGAAGTCTCAAGGATCTTTTTGTGGATAGGTGATGTGGTGAGAATCTCTAGAATGGATATTTGTGTAGTAATCTTCCCTGACTCAGATAGGACATCATAGAGAGAATTAGGTCTCTATTAAAAAATGGTGCAATAGGTACATGTGGAATTGATAGATTTATGGGGATTGGAAGAGGAAGCTTGCAAAGTAATTCTTCCCCATCGAGTAGTTGCACCACATTCAATTATTTGTAATATGAGAGTTTTTACATGGGTTTCTACTTTATTAATGTGTCCACACATGGCATCAAAGATAGATATATCATTTTTTTCTATTTTGTCACACAAGGAGTCAAAGCCTAATATGTGATTAGTAGAATAGTCATAAGGGAGTGCATTAGATATGGAAGCTCTATCGATATTGTTTGTGTTGTTGTTTCCATTATTGTTGTCATTGTTGTGGTCAGGGAATGATTTTTGAAAGATCTTCAGTTTAGCATTTTTTAGAGGGTAGTCCTCCCTCAATCTCAATTTCCCCATCATTGATAAGGTTTTGAATAAATATTTTCAGCTTGATACACTTCTTAGTGTCTTGTCCTTTGATGTGATGATAATTGCAATATTCATAGTCTCTATACCACTTTGGTTTTGGTTGATTTTTGTCAAAAGTTCTTGTATTAGGAAATACCATCAAATTGTGTTCCACTAGTTTTTGGAATATGACATGTAAGGGTTCATGAAAGCTAGTGAACTTTATATTTCATTTATAGTCACAATTGTAGTTGTTATTAGTATTCTTGTTGTTGCGAAGAAAGAACTATGCTTGATTGTGAGGTGGTTGATTGTTCTAATTGTTTTTTTGATTATGATTATGAGTGTCATGGTTTGTATTGTTGTTTTGATT
This sequence comes from Cupressus sempervirens, assembly GCA_028749045.1. NCBI lineage: Eukaryota > Viridiplantae > Streptophyta > Pinopsida > Cupressales > Cupressaceae > Cupressus > Cupressus sempervirens. The sequence goes on along the minus strand of CM053785.1, from coordinate 717,239,821 downwards.
AAGTAAAAATGAGTTTTGATAGGACCCAAAACCTTTTACAAAGAGAAAAGAAAAGTAATGATAAAAGTCCAAGAGAAACTATGCATCAGAACCAAAAAGATAAACGAGCCATAATAGAAAGCCCTAAAATAATAGACAAAAGATAAAGACAACAAAAAAAAAAAAAAGGATGACAACATGCTAGCTATAAAGTCGTCATCAGGTCAATAGCCTAATTAGCCAAAATGTTCATGTTCATAGCAAAAGCCCTCAGCTCATTGATCTCTTTATCATCCATGACCTCTGCTTTCTTCAAATTTTTCCTTGTGAATTTTCTAGGACCATGATCATCCTTCATCTCCATGCCCTAGTTCTTTCTCCTTTACTCTAGCTTATCCAGCAAAATCTTGATATTATCAGCAATCTTTTTAAAAACATTCTCAATGCCCTCAACTCTATTGTCCAATATATCAAATTTTTTTTGCATTTCCTTAACCATTTGATCAACAACTCTAGTTTTAACTTCAAGAGGGAGGACTCTCTTCATTATATTAGTGACGTCTTTAGTAATCCCAATCAGATATGTGAGCCTATCCATATGTTGGCCTAAAGTCTTCACACCCCTATTGGGTTTTCTTAGATGATCAAACTCCCTTTTGAGATCCTACATTTTGTCTTTATGTTAGTGAATAGATTTTCCTCCAAAGAAATACATATAGATTAACCCCAAAAAGCCTAGATAAGAAGACTGAATATGCACTAATAGCTAGGTCACTTCACTATTGAAAAGTGTAAGCGCCCTCTAAATTTATCTAGGTACAACTCCCTATGTATAATTTACAATGAATTCATAGAAATACAAGTATGGATGCTTTTAACCAAAAAGAATAAAAGGTAGACAAACATCCACTCATAAACACAATGTAGATGCAAAGAAACTAATTAACTAGAAGAAAAAAATAAGAAAATGATACAAAGCTCATTTACCCAATCATTACATTAAAGAAGAAATAAAGAAAGAAAGATGAATTTTTCTCTCCAAACACATGAATAACAAAGCCCAAAGTCTTAATAATAATCGTGGCAATAATTGTATAACCAAAACTTAATTTAGTGACAATTAAGCTAACTCAAAGATTAACATTAACTAGAAAGCTAATACACAAACCCAAAGTTCTAGTATATTAAAACTATCTTCCTCTAATAAAAGCAACAAAACAAAGAAAAATCTACCCCTAGACACACACTAATCATTCATTTAGAAAATTATATATCCTCCTGTAGCACAAAATCCATAGGAAAATACTATTCCCTACTCTCTTTCTACTATTTATAACTCTCTTTTCATAGCACTAAGTCTACCAAAGCCAAAGACTGGAACCATTTTTCTCATCTTTTTACAATATATAATATGTTGGGTGATTATTTAGTTTTATAACTAAATCTTGGAAGGAATATACCCTTTATGTACACATTTCTTTTTATCTCTTGATAACTCCCACCTTATATTTTAATATCATTATAAACTCTTGATTTAAAATTTAATAAGAATATATTTCAGCATATTAAATTCTATTTGGAAAAATGATTTAGTCCACAATGAAATATTCTTGATGCTGAGTGGATTTAAAATAACTCTAACAACAAAAATAGTTCTTAGTGTAGGAGGCATAACTTTTAATCCCACCATTGGATCATGCTGATTTTTGGATATATTGTCAGAATCCTAGTTTTCCACATTCTCATCAAAATGATTTTGAAAATAATACCTGAGTCAAAATATATTCACTATTGTATGAAGGTTTGTCAAATTGTCACAAATCAAAATTGTTAAGATAATGTTACCAACATCAATCTTGTATTTCTCATCTTTGCTTCCATCCATTTGATAGGTTTATGATTTATTCTAGCCATATTCTCATTCTTGTGTTTCTAGAATCATTTTTTGAAACACTTATTTACTATGACCATATCATATTCTTGAAATGGGTGTCAACATATTTTGCTCTATGGTGACCAAACTCAAGATGTTCATTCCCCATAATAGATGCAACATTTAGTTGAGGGTAATATGAATCAAATTCTTGAGGCATGATTTGATAATCAACAATTTCATTGATTTCTCTTTCTCACATGACACTCTCTATTATCGAGGCATTTAGTCAAATAATATTCATGCATCCCTTGGGTGTCGGATATATGTGATGAAAAAGTAGGTCAACCTTTTTTGCTACTCATTTTCTTTGCAAGCTTGAGTTTGAACTGAGCATGGAACCATAGGATTTAAAAAAATTTATTGATTTATGTCATTTCTTTCCTATATAGAAAGGCCAAGCGAGCATCATTATTTTCCACTTGCCTATCAAGATATTCACTTTCATTTGGATTCCCTTTATTTGGATTTTGAATTCTGAAATTGCAATCATATCCATTGATAATCAAACTTGGGCTTCTTCACCTTGATTGAGCTAATTGTACCAAAGTGGATCCCAAAACTGTCATGAAAAAAATGACTTTGGACATATTTTTGAATCCCCCTAGGGACAATTTAAATCTCATGGAATTTCATTTTGAATGGAAGCCAAGAGTCATCTAGCTTCTAAACCTACACTTTAGAAGTGGAATCACCATAACCTTTGCAGTATAGAACTTGCTGAACTTGGAATCAAGTTGACTCAGAATAAGCTATCTGAACCTTCTTCTGTAAATGGAAGCACTCTAAACCACTTCAAACTACTTCAAACTACTTTGAACCTTAATTCAAAGAGGTTCAAGATTCCACACTAAAAAAATTAATCACTAGGTCTATATTGGTTACCAACACTTTCATATTGTTAATATCCCTCCTCATCACACTAGGGTTTCTTAAGATACTAGTCATATACCCATGATATAACTTTGATCCTAATTATCCTCATCCAGATCTAGTTTATCTTTCTATGCATCAGCATCATTATTATCTTTATCCTTAACATCCCCATGAGGCATATTCTTCTTACCTCTCATATCCTTCTCATTCTTTTGAGTCAAGGGATCATCATTCAAGGAGATTTGCATGCACCTCTTAGTTTTCTTCTTTTTGTTTTTGGTTCGTGTTTAGCTACCAATTGTTCCCATGATAATATTTTTTCCCTTACTCTTCTTCCCTTTTTCCTCTGCACCTCATTAGTGCTAGTCTCTATCTCATAGCCCCCCTCATTTCTTTTCCTTCTCTTAGAGGATGAGCCCCTAGTCCACCAAATCAGCTTCTTCCTCCCCAATTTTCTCATGATAGGCCTCTTCTAAGTCACTACCCTCAGTTTCACAATCCAAGGTCTCTTTACTCAAGCAGGTTCTATCCACTTTCTTTGATTTTAACAAACTCATAATCAAACCATCAAACCTTCATGACAAGCATGATCCCCTTCTAGGTCATTCTATGGGATTGAAATGGTACTATCCAAAAATTTCCTAAGATAGAAGGGGAAGTTAATCCTAACCTCATGCTTAAACTAATTAACCAGCATGAAATGGTGGCCATAAATCTTGGTATAGAGGCCATCTAGGGTAATATACTCAATCAAAATAAAGAAAACAAACCTCCAAGCCCTAGAAATACTAATAGGGAAAAGGTAGGAATTTCTCATTTTAACCAACCTTTTTCTCTCCTTAGTTGACTCCAAAAATTCAACCACAACTTTGTCAAATATCTTCTTGTCCCTATAGAATTTATTCCCTTCCTTATCTAGGCCTATGGATTTGGCAATGATTTCCTCTATAACCTCCATTCTTTGATTTCCAACCAAAATGGTACCATTCTTCCAAGTTTTGAGAAATTGTCTGGTGATAGACGGGTTACATAGTTATTATTGTCATTATTTCCACCTTGAATATTTTTTACACTCTTGACATCAATGATACCATCATGAGTAATTCCTTTATTTTTGGATGAGAATTTAGGCCTTCCATTGTGGTTGGGTTCACTAGTCTATGATGAAGAGCTATAATGTTTAACGGAACCCTTTTCTAAGAGTCCATTTTCAATGTTCTTTCCTTTCTTGACTATTGTTGCAAAGTCTTCAAAACTAGCCATATTCATTTGGAAAGACATCTCTAGAATATTTCTTTTTAATAAACATGTCTACAAGGTGTGAGTGTTCAATTTTGTAGGGCATGTGATTTGCAAGGTGTCTCCACCTTTGTAGAAAATCAGGAAATGTTTCACCATTTCTTTGTTTTCTATTACACAAATCACTCAAGGGGAAATGATGTTCAATATTGTATGAGTATTGTGCTATGAATTTTCATGTCAAATCATTAAAGGACATGATAGATTCTCTTGGTAATTTCATTAGCCAGTCAAGTATGGGGCCTCCAAGACTTCATCTGAAAAGCCTCTTAAGGTAATCCTCATTGTAGGCAACTTCTTGACATAAGACTTAAAACTCTTTGAGATGTATTATTGGACATGTTTCTCTTGTGTATTTTTCAAATTTAGGGATCTCAAAGTTTGGTAGAAATAATATTATCTTGATAGATCTGTCAAATTGAAAAGCAAAAATCTCTTCAAAAGAGAAATCACATCTCTTTGTTGCTCATATTATGGACAAAACTCTAGAGTTCATGTACTTGTTGGGCCAAATCTTGGTTTGGTTGAACTTATGATGGTTTTGGGTTCATGTTGAATCCACCTCCAAAGTTGTATGAGTTTCCAAATAGATTGTAAGGTGGTAGTGGATTATGAGCTAGTGGAGGTGGTGGTGCTCCACCTTAACCAATGTATTGGTATGTGGATATCAAAATTGGCACAAATATTTTTGGAACATTTGTTTGCATGTGTAGGTAAGAGGAATAAATTGATTGTATCATGACTACCATTTTCTAGATAGGTACTTGCCCAATGTTTAAGCATCCTCTAGTTGAACCCATCAACATTGACTGTGGAATACTAGTATGTGTAGTTGTGTTGGGAATAGCACTAATGATTTTTTGAATGTGTTATAAACTTAATTGGAAAGTGGGTTTCTCTAGAGCTGATGTAGATACATAATTAGATCCCATTATAAATTATTTTTCTTTTCTATATGTTTGTGCTATGGTAGGATTTGGAAACACCAGAGCATGATCTTTGGTGATTTTTCTAAAAAAAGTACTCTCATCAAATTTTGTAGGAAACACCATCTTTGGTAAGGTTTAGAAAGATCTTAGTTATGTTTTCCCTAATAGATTTTTCCAACATTTCCAAGTTGTATGTGTCTACAAGAAATGTTTAAACATTAGTAGGAATGTTATCATTCTGAATGCAATCTTCATCTTGGTAGGCTTCTTCCTAATTATGTGTATCACTTCTTATAGTGGTGTTTCAAAATAGATTCTCATGTTGCTATATGGGTGTTGATATAGGAATGGAAAATTTTGTACTAGGGGGAAATATATTCCCTAATGAGGTTGATCAAGGAGGGAAAAGATCCTCCATCTCCTATTGTCTTAATCATTCCAATAAATGAGAAATGAGATTAAACATGAATCTACCAGATTGTATGTGTACCATACAATTGTGACCAAAATAATAGGTGAATGTTTTTGGAAGTAGGAGAAAATGTGAGAGATCAATTGAAACTATATGACAAGAGGGAAAATTCCTCAAAGGTTGTGCGATTCATTATGATGGTAAAGATGACTAGAGCATAAGATAACCTAAGTGTGAACAAGAGACCTTTAAAAGTGTGATTTAGGATAATAGTATATTTCTCCTACTAAGGATGAACAAGTGATGTTTAAGAAAGATAGGACACTAAATATAGGACTCAATATTCAGAGATAGAATGGTGATCTTAAATAAGTGAGTGCAAGTATGATAAAGGTCTAGTGTTGTGATCTCAAAAATCTTGCTACCTAGAATTGGATTTGAAAATGGTCGGCTCTTGATGTTTTATTTTGAATATAGGATCATGACTAAGATGTTCTTGGACTTAAGTATTAAGGTTCAAATTGTTGGTGTTTTAAAACTACTGAGCAACAAAAAGCCCAATACTAAAATGATATCACTCACACAACCTAAGGATTAGCCAATTCCTAATAACAATTGTATGTGCAAACCATTTGGACCCAACTTCAACAAAAACAAGGGTGGTTTTCTACTCTTTAGGCTCTACAAAACTAGGGTGGGTATACCCAGGGATGATTCAAGACTGGGAAATACTATATGAGAATTATTTTAGTTTCATTCTAATTCTCATCTCAAATCCTCAAATACATGCATAATTCTTGACAATTTAATAAACACATCCCATATAACAGATCTGGCCAAATTTCTTCTATAGATTTACACATGCTCTCAGCAATAGTGGCTAACTAAAGCTAAAACATTCCATGCAAATAAGTACCAGCCAACTTTGAAGATCTTTAGGAAATAAAAGTAAAATTGATTATAATTCTACATTTGAAACCCCTTTATGACATATTTCTCTTCTAGCTGAATCAATTTTGACCAGTGCCTAATCCATTAGGGTTTAGAGTCTACTACAAATCCATAGATCTAATTTGTTGCCTTACAAAAAATATTATCAGTAATTCTTATCAGAATTCATCATTCAAAAAATCCTTCCTACTACTGTAGCAACCTTATCAAATTCATGAAAGCTTTTACTTAATCCATTGAACTAATAGCACTGATGAACAGATATACAACCTAACTAGATTGCATTCAATTGTACAAGCCTTTACTCATATAATATCAAGATAACCAAGTAATCAAAAGGAGACAAAATTCAGAAAGAACTGATATGGGGACAACTCATAATTTGTATTCATTTTCTTTGAAAATTGTATACATTTGCAGTAACTGAAAATGACCTTAGGAAGAAACACAGAGATCATTCTATATTAATGCATTCTCAAGAACTAATAGAGATGATACATCATAAAACTTGCTCAAACATTGGACCAAAAAAAAACTAAGTATATCACCTAGAGCATTCAAAATTATACCATTCTCCGGCCTTGGAATCTCACTTATATAGTGTCAGATGCAACAAGCTTCCGGCTAGGAGAAATTGATAGGTGTCCTTTACAAGAGATAATTACATACACCTATCACAAAATGACAAAAATGTGGGTAACAAAAGATGTCTAAATAAAAACATTCTTTTTGGTGGGTCCACTTCTGTCACATCCTCTAATGTTGTTGAGTTGGCTACTATTCTAATTCCTCTGTGTATGCAACTGCCAAGCTAGCCAATGATGAAGTTTGTTCTGATGATTGCAAGTTAGTCTCCACCTATGGGTTTTCATCATCTTTATCTTGTACGATGGGAGTAAGTTCTACTTTTACCTCTTCTTTGGTTGTATCAACATCTTGTGGATCCAGGCCTGCAACTAAAAGTGATTGATCATTCTTGTCTTCTTCTTTCTATTGGCCTTGTGTAGTGATGGCATCAATGATTTGGATCTCATCATCCTACACCTCATCACTGTTAGTTTCTTCTTCCTCAAACTATTCACCAAGAGCTATTTCTACTATCCACTTGTCAAACAATGTGTCATCTAGCCAATTGAATTGCAAAATATCCTTCTATCTTTTGAGCACATATTCAGCCTGATTATAAATAGTAAAAAAAAATTGTTTCAAAGAATCAAAGAATATTTGGGCTTTCACTATTTCTTCAGTTGTTATGGCCCACCATGCATGCCCTATTTCATTTATAATTCTATTCATTCTTACACAAAAAAATATCATCCAGTTCCCTCGCCCATTCATCTTTGTTTTTTAAATTATTCTTCTTATCTAGGGCATGAGGAAATAGACTAAACTTTTGGTTCTTGTACTTATCTAAGTAGCCAACTATTATTCTTTGCAAGTGAACTCTCTTATTGTCAAAGTCAGTAAGATTAGAAATGATATCAAAAGTTTTCTCAATTTGATCATAGGAGGTTTTTATAATAGAATAAAATAAAAATGTCATCTCCTTCCTCCTTCTTACCCATTTATTCACAATGGGTTCTAGAGCCTCATCACTTTCTTTCATTTCATCCCAGATACTGATCACCCTAGCCAACTGATCATAAACTAGTGGCCATTCAACTTTATCCCCCAAATACATGAGAGCTTTTCTTAATTTATCTTCATATTTTGCCTCCAACTCTACATGTAGGGCCCTCAATTTACTCTTTTCTTCTTCAAAATCTTCAGTAGTGCAGTGCTATGGCCTTTGGGGTGTATTTGGTATTTCTATGAGGGGGGTGGATTTGAAGGGTTTAGCTGGGAGGTGAGGGTATGCTATTCTTGGTGTTGCTAACCTACCCATTAGCTTGTTCTCAAGCTCAATTCTCCTCTTTACTTCTTTATTGTAGGCATCCACAACTATCTCATACTTGATCTGCAACTCAATCATTTCTTTTTCCTCCCTCTCTACAGTAGCCAAGGCAAATTGAGACTAATCTACATTCATGTGGGATGTCTGTACATGTGAGGTATCAGAAACTCTCCTCACAATGATATTACATGTTAGTCCTGAATCATCAGGCTATGATGGAATAGCCCTAGATCCTCTTCTTAATGACCACATGAAAAGAGCAGCTTGGTCATTACTGAATGTAGTTCCCAAGAAGTCATTTTTATTTGGATCTTGCAATCTCAAATCATTTGACATAGAATTGAAAATCAAAGCATCATTGATGTCCCAATTGGGCAATAATAAAATATTTGTAGCCTTTACCATTTGTTTCCCTTCTTCAAGTGTTATATTTTGCAACTCTTGAATCATTTGTTCCTTTATTTGATTTTGAATGAAGGCTTCATCCATTTTTGGAATCTCTATTTTCATATTCTTACAAATTTCCTCAAAATTGCTCATGTTTATCCTCCAAGAAAATTGGTGGAAAGCCCTAGACTTTACAAAACTGTCATCAGATAAAAATTGCTGACTTGCTTGTTCCAAAATAGGATCCAATTCTCTTCCCCTAAAATCTACTACAGTCAACTCAAAACTTGGCATAGGAGGCTCCTGAGGGTTCCCTTCATCAATCTCTGCTTGGGTAACCAAAACTCCCCCTTGTGATCCAATTTGTTCAATTTTCTCATTAGTGAGTTGCTACTCCTCAATTCTCATGGGGGTTTGGGAAGGTGATTAACTCTCATCTTATGGTTCCTCTTCCCTTATTATCTTTCTCCTCTTAGGAGAAGGTTTAGGAGGCCTTTCTTCAAAAACAACACTAGTAGATTCAACTATCTATTTTCCTTTATCCACAATGGGCCTTTGATCCTGAATGACAGTATATCTTGACCTCTTTTGAACAATTAATGGGCCTGCCCCTATATTGGGAGTGAAACCCAATCTTCTCATTATTTCCCTGGCCTTATCCAGAAAAGAATCAATGAAATGTTGCTTCTTCTCATTCATTACCTCCATTATTTTAGGGAATGTACTCATAAGCTTATTTATTTTATCTACAGTAGTTACAACATTACTAAGAGGGTTGTAATCTTTGTCAAAACAATTAATAAAACTCAAAACTTTTGAATAGACTCTCCATTTTTCTTTCTTTATTTCTTACTCCTATAGAGAGTACTCATTCCTTATTACATCTTCAAGGAAATAAAATTCATGCTCAACTAGATGAAGCTTGATCCTATGCCTAAGAGCCAAATGAAAGAAACCCTCTGCATCACAAAAATGAGGGTGAGATACTACCATCTTATACTGATCCAAAATTTTGTAGAGGAAGACCCACCCTTCTTTGGTTATTACAAACTGGTGGGTTGCTATACAAGTGGGAAAAATTGATCCTGTTCCCCTTTTGTACAAAAAGGCTTCTTCTACTCCTCCCAACTGCCACAAGAATTCAGCTTCTCCTACCTTTAAGGGCACTTGGTAAGGTAGTACATGGTGTCCCTTTAAATCCATAAATTCTTATAATAGTTGAAACTAAATATGGGATGATATCTCCCCAGTTATGTGAAACCTTCAAATTATGGGGTTTATCCATAGGCCTAACAAGGTGCATTAGTGCCTTAGGGATCTTGGGATTGTCACTCAATATGAGGCACCTCAATTTGGAGGCAAAGTACCTATCAAATCTAAGAAAAGTAGCATTTTCTACTTCCCCAGTAATATCTACACTCCATAATTGAACTGACAGTGCTTCCCCTTCTTGTTCTCTATTTAAAACCATTTCCTTGCCAAAATATGTAACCCCCTTAAATAGAAACATGTGCATCAGTAGAGAGTAATGGCTCCAAGCCTTCTCCACCTTTCCCTTAGCAATCCCAACCAATCCACTGTGAATCTCATCAACCAAGTAAGAAGCAAAATCAAAAATTATTTCCACGCCAAAAGAGGAGATTTGAGTAATCATATACATGGTAATGACAGCGATAAAATCTTCTTCACTATCTCCAAAAACTCTACACAGTGTCATGTATATCTCTACTACCTTGGCATTGAAGCATGCTTTCTTGAAAGGTTCTTTAGAGGATGATGTTATTGCTGGTAGGGTTCCAATCTTGCCAATGTGAGCCTTCAGTGCACCTTGTCTAATTATATCCCTCTTAGACATATATTCTTCCTTTAAATCTTCCAAATTAATGGTCACATGATACCTAGTGAGAGGTCCCAAATGAAAAACTTCCCTAATTTCTTCTGGGCTAATGGTGATTAGAATTTCACCATCTATTCTTCTCACTACTTTAGTGGCTTGATCATAACTCTTTGCCATGGCCTCAAGGAGATCATAATCCATAAACACACTAGGAACAACTAGCTTTCCTAGGTTGAAATTCCATATATTGGCATGTGGGGCAAACAGTTTCCTTTCTGCAAATCATTTCTTGAACAAATTTAAACCAATTTGCGAGGTTTGAGCATCCTGGACACAATTAACCTTATCATACAATCCATCTGCTATCCTTAACCTAGGGTTTAATGAGGTCAACTTTTTAACTTGTACTGTCTCTACAGTAGACTCAGGAAGCAACTCAAGCAAATCATCATGTACATTTATATCCAAATAATTTACTTGACCTAAAAACTCCTTCTTTAGAGGCATCTTTGATTATGCTTTATAGAACTAAAATACTTATAGAGATTGTAGTAGGATTACTTACTTGAATTCTATCATCATTTTCCTCTGTATTTCTACAAATTTTTTGCAAACAAACTGCTTCACAATCTTGCCAAACTTCAGCACGATCTTCTTTAGTAATTGCTTCTAGTCAGGAAAGGCTCCAAATCTTTGTTCGCGTAAGGTGAAACTGATAAAATATTCTATATTATAATTTTTTTTCTTCACATGTGAAGCTTTCATGTCTAATTAATACACAGATTGGCAACACCTTCTGCATTTAAATTTGCACCATCAATTTTTAAAAATCCTACGATCATGGGATACAAAGAAAGACAACTTGGTGTTCCACTTGACAAGTTGGCTAGTCAATCCAATGAGAACTACCCATGTACACAGCTCCTTCCTTGATGTAATTTTCATTTAGACCCACTGGTGACTGAGGACACATGTCAATAGGTCACTACTTTGCTATACATAAAGAATGAGCACCTTGCCATAGCGAAGTAGTGACAGCCATTGATTCAATCTTGATCTAGTGGATGACACATTACTGAATTGCTTAGAAGAATAATGGTGGGCCCTTATTCACTACCTCACTATACATATCCTCTGAGAAACTCTTTATGGAAAGATGATGATGGCCATTGATCTAAGATCAAATCAAAGGTAAGGAAATTGTACAAAGTACCTTGAAGAAGTGGTGGGTCCCATACTTGCTATGTCACATAAACTAAACATCATGCAACTTTTCATAGTGAGATGGCAAGGATTGTCAATTTAAGCTGATCTGATGATCGGGATCCCTTATATGCTTTATGAATGAGGCATGGGTTCAGGGCACTAATGATGCAAGAAATTTTTGCAGTGCTGGCACCCAACCAGACCTTACTTTTAATCCTAGTCACCCTTCCACATTGGTTGAGGTCCTACCGGCTGTTCTTTTCACGGTGCCTTGCTAGTTCGCTAATGTTGAGATGTCAAATTTTTTTGATAGCAAGGTAGCAAGCTCCGGTGACTTTAATAAAACTCAGTGCCAAAAGAATAAAAACCCATCAAATCACCATCACCCCTACTAACTACTTCTGACAATAGCAGTTATTACTCATCATGCCACCTAGATAGACTATGGTTATCAAGAAACTTGGAGGCTACCATGTCTTTGGTTTCACGGCACCTCGCTACTTCACTAATGGCAAGATGCTTAGTTTTTCTCTTAGCAAGGTAGCGAGGCATCAAAAAGACCTTTATTCTGGTGCTGACTTCTGGCTGCTTCTGATGGGTCCCTTTTCCTATTTTGACAATACTTACAAGGTGCACGTGACTAAAAAGTCAGCCAGAAAACAAATCCTTGACCACCATACCTTCATTTTAACGTCTCTTTTTATAAACATTTTGGCACTCGCTACCTCGCTATGTATAAAAAGTGCTCATCCTTTTATAGTGAGGTAGCAACAATGGTAGCTCTATTCAAATCAGACGATGAGGAACCTAAGAGGAAAGGTTACTTGAGGGCATGGAAAAATTTTAAAAGAAAATAGAATATTCGCCCAATTTTTTAAAAAAGGGATTCGCGCCCAAAAATAACAAAAGGAATCAGACAAAGGGTTTTAACGAATTTTTTCAAAGGTTAACAAATCTAGATGACCAAAGACCATAAACCCTATTCACCATTAATGGATACAATCTAAATTTTTATACCTGGACAAAGGAATTTTATCATGTGAAAATTCAGACCAACAGTGGCTCTATCTGGGGACATTGAATTCTTTAGATTCAAATGAGGGCTCAGAATTTTTGGGAGAAACAGACCAACCAAGTTCCCTACAAACCAACCACTACAAAGATAACAACACACACATAAAAACTATGCATAGGAAACTATACAAAGACAAAAGGATTTACACATATGTACAAGAAACCCTAAACTACTATTCATGGAAAAACAAGTATTTCAGCAAAAATACCTCTTCAAGAACTATCTATAAGCTGGCAATTCAAGAATATTATCTAATAAATCTTTAAGAATATAGGAGTCTTCTCCCCATGAATTTACAATCAAATAAGGACCTAACAAGATAGGATCAAATTTACCATGTTTTCCTTTATCCTCCATTCTGGCATTCCACATTAAGACTAGTTCTCCATCTTCAAACTTTCTACTTACTGTCCTTTTATCATAGAGTGTCTTAACTTGCAGTTGCAACCTTTGGTTATGGAGAGATGTTTCCTTTCTAGTTTCTACTAATCCTACAAGTTAATTTAGCCTTTCTTTCATATCATCAGTAATATCTTCATCATATAACTTAATGTAATTGTAGAGTCCTACCAAGTTGTTCTGAGGCATCTTGGCCTAAATTCCATATACCAGATCAAATGGTACCACACCAATAGCCTTTATAATAATCACCCTATCAGCCCATATGGCTAATTGCAATTTAGAATCCCAAAATTTCTTATTATCATCCAATGTCCTTTTTATTATTTTCAACAAACTCTTATTTGTGGACTCAACTTGTCCATTTCCTTGTGGATGATATTGGGAAGATGTTGATCTAGTGATTCCATATTTGTCACAGAATTTCTTGAATTCTTCAGACCTAAAGCACATCGCATTATCTGTTACAATTTGTTGAGGACAACCAAATCTAGAAATAACGTTATTCAGCAAGAAATTGTTGACAACTTTATTTGTTGCATTCCTTGTGGGGATAGCCTCTACCCACTTTGTAAAATAGTCAGTAGCAACTAAGATCCAGGAATAGCCAGTGCTAGATTTGGGAGATATTTCACCTATGAAATCCATACCCCATTGTTGAAAAGGTGCTTGGACCTCAATAGGTTTTAGTGGAGTATTACCTGAGAATTTTAGTTTTCCAGCAAATCTTTGGCAGGCATCACATTTTCTAATCATGATTTGAGCATCCTTGAAAAGAGAGGGCCACCAAAATATAGCTCTCATCACCTTATGTGCAGTGGTCTTGGCCATATAGTGTTCTCCACAAACTCCAGTATGCATTTCATTTAAAACTTCTTTTGCCTTTTCTTGATCAATACATTTTAGTAACACTCCCTCAAATTTTCTCCACCATAGACTGCCTTTGACAATTATGTATCTGATGGCTTGCAATTTAGTATTCCTTTTTTCATTTTCTATCAAATGGGAAGGAGATTCCATGTGTTGAAGATAATAGATAACATTTACATACCAATCACAATGATCCATGTCACATAAGTCAGATTTGAGGTCATCAACTACCACATTTATCTGATTATCATCCAAATTAGATTCAGCCATGAGTTTAGCCAAACCTTGACCTCTTACCAACTTAGTTATCTATATTTCAATATTAAATTCTTGGATTCTATTAATCCATCTACATCTTCTCCCTAACACTTGTTGCCAAGAAAATATGTCTTTGACAGTAGCACTAGGCACAAATGTAATGACAATAACAGCTATCAAGTAGCATCTGAAAGACTTAATAGCCTTTACTAGAGAATATTCTTATTTTTGATTTATCTCATATTTCAATTCAGCAAGATGTGGTGACTTATTGAAAAAAGCAATGGGTTGTTCATATCCTTCTTCATTTTTTTGCAATAAAACTGCAGCTGCAGTGTGGAAAGATGCAAAAGAAAAGATGTACATTGGCTTTGTTTAATCTAGGGTTTTGAGGGCTGGGGCATTTTTTATGCCAGTCTTAATATCTTGAAATGAATGTGAAGGTTTTTTCGTTCTAGTCAATAGTATCTCCTTTTTTGAGCATTTTAGAATTAGGTCCACTAATTTTAGCAAAGTTTGTAACAAACCTTCTCAGAAAATTAACTTGCCCAAAGAAAGATTGTATTCCTTTCACATTTTTGGGCTTAGGCACCTTATCAATGGCTGCCACTCTTTCAAGGTTTATCTTCACACCATCTTTAGACACTATATGTCCTAGCAATCTGCCTTCTATCACCCCAAATGTATATTTCTTTGGGTTTAGTGATACTCCATATTCCAAGGCTTTGATAAAAAAATTCTCCAAATGCCTGTAGTGATCCTCAGCCTTCTTGGAATAAGCTATAAGATCATCTTGGTATACAACCATAAATTTGTTGATATAATCATGAAATACCACATCCATAGCTCTTTGGAAAGTAGCTCCCACATTAATCAAGCCAAATGGCATCCTTACATATACATAAGTTCCCCATGGGGTTGTGAAGGCTATCTTAAATTTTTCATTTTCCTTTACTAGAACTTGATTATACCTAGAGAAACCATCCATTATGGACATTAGCTCAGAACCAATTACTCGCTGCAACATGGCTTCCATATTTGGCATTCCATAATTATCCTTTAAGGATGCAATGTTCAAATTTCTAAAATCCACACATAATCTTATGTCTCCATTTTTCTTTCTGATAGATACTAAATTTGAAACCCAGGTGGAATGTCTAATTGGTTTGATTATCCCCCCATCCCTTAATTTCATCAATTCTTCTTGAATTTTGGGAGCTAGGGTAGGGTTTATTGGTCTTTGTTTTTGTCTGAAAGGTTTTACATTATCCTTTAGTGGTATGGAATGTTGGAACAAATCTTCACTATAAGCCTTAAGGTCATCATATGACCATGTAAAAACATGTCTACTTTCTAAGCAGGTCAATCAATGGTTTTCTAATTTTAGCAAGCAAATTTTGGCTAATATAAACTTTCTTGGGAGCTTCATCAGTACCAAGGTTTATCTCTTCTAATTCTTGAGGCTTAGGGTCTTTAATTCCTAGTTTTACTCTATCCTGATTGTCAAAAATACTTTCCAAAACCACTAACCCCTTAGGCACCTTGTTGGTTTTCAACTGCATAATCTCCTAGCCAAAAATGGTTTCCTTACCATCTATAGTTTCAATTAAATCACTACAATCCATTTCTTGACTATGGTATTTTTCTTCATTTAAAAAAAAATTATAATGTCTTTATCATCTTCAAAGACTTGCCAATTTTCAATATTATCAAGTACCGAAGGTCTGCTCTGTACTTCAATTTGAGAGATTCCTACAAATGATATCTCCTTAGGTTTGGTTGCCACATTTTCTAATAAATCAGCCATCTTATTCTGAGTCCTATCTCTCCATGAGATACCAAATGCATCAAAAGATTCTATCTGGTCCCAAACAGCATTTCTATACTACTTTAATCTCTTGTTCTTGGATGCATAGGTTTCTTTTATCTAGGAGATAACTAGTTTAGAGTCCCCTATGACATGAAATTTCTTAATTCCATGATGGGTATCAACTTCCAACCCTAATAACAAGGCTTCATACTTAGCTATATTATTAGTACATGAAATTTTCAAGGTGAAATAATATCTGAGAGTATTCTTCTTTGGAGAAACAAAAACTAACCCTGCCCCTGCACCCTCTTTAGAACTAGCCCCATCAAAAAGAATTTTCCATAATATTGGTGAGTTTTTACAACACTCAACTTCATGTTCAATTACAACAAGAAAATTCTCAACTTCTTGAATAATCAATTCAACTCTGAATGCATTCACACCAGTATCTAAGAAACAAGTGGCATCTTTGTCAATTTCTTCCCCTAAAATGCGATTGACCCTTGGCTCTCTATTTACCTTGACAGCTTTATCTTTGATGTTGAAAGTAGCATAGGTTAGGTAACATTGTAGACTACCTCCCATAGTAGCACTCCATTTTCTAGAAAGCAACATTCCATAGTGTGGAGGTATACCCACTACAAGGACTCACATGGTCAACTCTACCTTAGGATATGCAACTAATTTGAATGGTAAAGCATTTATGGTACCTATGATTGGGACTTCCCTAGAATCCATACCTCTACATCTACCCTCCTTGGTTTCCACTTTCAACCCTAAAGCTTCCATTACTTTGAAAGGCATTATGGTATTAGAAGCTCCTAAGTCTATCATGCAATTTTGTAGGGTCTTCCCTTTTATAATTAGGCTAAGAAAGAATGGATCAATATCTTCTATGTATGCTACTAATGAGTCATCCAAGAACATTTGGAGAATTTGGGACATGATACCACTATCCTCTATTACTAAAGGAGTCTATTGAATAACACTTTGTTCTACATTGTTATTGCTATTTCCTATCCCTCCCAACCATGACAAGGCTTTACTCTTATGTTCTTCAATTCTTAAGAGTTCAGATAAAAGTACCTTAATACTGATCTGGGACAATGTGGACATCATACCAATTGGCTCAGACATAGCAGGTTTAACAATCATACCTGAAGTAGAAACCTTCTGACCAGCAGGGATTACGATTTGCTTAGAATTATTAGATCTTGATCCCTTCTCTTGCACAATTGCTTTTGTTGTCTCATGAGCTTGGAATTGCACTTTCTTCTTGGGTTCCCACTTCTTAGTTTTAACATCTTTAGCTTTGATAGTCTCTATATTAGCCTTCTTATCTTCATCTTTCATCTTATGTGTGATATCTTTTATGAATATACTAGAAGGCTTCCCAATTTCATTGTTAACTATTTTGTTTCCCAAATTATAATTGCTATGCACTTGGAAAATCATTTCTATAGTGATCATGTCAATTTCTTCTTAGGAAGGCATTCTTGAACTTACATGACCCACTTCAGAAGATGTAACACATACCTAATCTTCACCATAGCTTTCATTATCTGAGAAAACTTGTTGATGGTGTAATCGATAAGCACTTTTCTTATTTTCCAAATCACTTTCTATTTCTTCTAAATTAGAATCAACATAGTCATTACACGTTCTTACCATGTTACAACTTACATCATCATGACTCTTTTCTTCTTCCTCCTCCTCAGTTTGTAAGCAGTGATCAGAAGCAAATGACTGAGCAACTACACAATAATCAACAGAATGAGGTGAGTGACATATGATGCACCATGGTACATCATCATTCATATTTATAGTGTTCCTTTGTAGAGGTTCTGGGGTACCCTTATCCTTCACATTTTGGGTTTGGTTAGGGATTGGCTTACCATCCTTCCACTGAGTTGTATAGGGGTAATTTTGCATTCTAGGCTATCTATTGAAACTGCTATTATTCACAAGGGTTTTTTAGCAACATTTGGCTTATTGAAATTAGTGGGATTCATCTTCTTTAGCAATTCCAACACCTGGCTTATAGTAGGTTCTTCTGGCTTCTTTCCTATAGGAGTTTTATCACCCTCCCTTTTGTTATTATTCTGGGGATTGAAAAACTTTGGGCCATCTCTCCTACCCATTTTGATAGATGCTTTCCTATTGTTTTCTATATTTATTGCAACTTTATAGGCATTTGTTAAGGTTTTGGGATCCTTATCCCTCAATTGATAAGCCATTTTTCTATCAAAAGCATTAAAATATGTCATGAGATAAACATCCTCATTCAACCTCATAACTTGAAATAGTTTGTACATACTTTTCTAGAATCTAACATTGAAATCAAATGTGGACTCATTAGGATTCTTCTTGATGGTATTGAATTCATTTAACATGAATCTTGCATTAGTGTTGTCTCCATATTGCTCCTTGAACAATTTTTCCAAGTCACTCCAAGAGGTAATACTATCATCAGGCAACCTTTTGAACCAATCTCTTGCATCCTCAATTAGTGAATGAACAAACAACTGCATGACCACATCTTCATGTTCAACTTCATAATCATTTAACATGTCTATGAAAACTCTCAAATGTTCTTCACCAGTAATAGCATTATTTCCAGAGAACTTAACCACTTTATCTCTTAAATCAAAAGATATGGGATGTGGAGCATTGGGAATACCTATAAATGATATTTGTTTGTACTTTTCCATGTATGCAAGTTTCTTCTAGAAACCAGGAAGATTTGAGGTACTTGCTATATTAGCTTGGTTTAGATGAACATTTTGGGATTGTTGAGGTTGGAAAATAGGGACTTGAGTATAAGTAGTGGATGATGAGGCAGGAGAAGACTGAGATATTCCTTGCATTGAAACTATTGGTCCAGAGGGAGGTATAGAAGCTGAAGTTGGGAGGGATAAATTTGGCCATGAGGCTAATGCAGAATTAGTTTTAATAAACTAAATTTTTCTCCTAGTTTCTACTACTTGAGCTTCATTCTCCACCTTCTCAAGCTCTTTCGCAAGATCTTCCTTCTCTTTTCTAGCCTTTTCCAAGTCTAAATCTAACTTCGATATAGAAGGTTTTGTGGGTTTGCTTGGTTGAGCTTGAGGTTCATTTATCTAGACTCCTATAGCTTTACCTTTTCCTTTGTCTGCAACTTTCACAATGGGTTCTATAGAATTTACTTGGAATAGTTTATAATCTTTGACTTGAGCAATAACTGGTTCTTAATTTTGATTCAGGCATTTCTCTTGTTCTTGAACTTTAGCTCTCAGAATGTCTGTCTCCAAATACATCAGTGTGGAGAGTTGTGGTATTTTCTTCTAACTTTTTGTTATGTTCCTTCAAGGTAGCCATCCTTCTTAGTAAAGAATCTCTTTCTATTATGGCATCCAAGGTGGCTTGCTCCTTCTCTTTTTCAAGATGAATGTGCTTAGCTTCTTCCTCAACAACCCATTTCTTCAGAAATCCTATCTTTGACTATACTTCTACAAGATCTATAGAAGTATCTTCTGAATCAACTAGATCATCCAGATCTATAAGATTTGGTTCTTCATACAGGACTATTTTTAGATTAGAGGTATTTCCAAAAGAATTCCTAAATCCTAACCTATGATGCATCTCAGCTATGAGATCTGGTCTAGGAGAAGCATTCCCTACTGGTGAGATATCTTTATCTTGATATGCTCTTTCATTTGGTATTGGGGTAGTAATTATCCCTCCTAAGAGTCTTGTGGTTTCTAATTTAGAGCTGAGTGAAGAGGACTCTCTCCCTATCACTGGTTGATATTGGGAAGTGATGGATACACTACCTTTGGGTTTCCAGGTAGGATTTGGATCTGTCCTTTTCTTATTTATGTTCTTCCTACCACCTTTTGGTAAATCAGTATACATCGCTTCATCAGGATGAGCTCTTGTGTAAGCTCTTGTATTTTTTATTTTGTCAGCCATTTCATTAAGCAAGCACTAGCTCCAAAACCTTGACTGAGTCACCACCCTTTTCTTGGGAAAATACACAATTAAAATTACTCTTGACTTTGAGGAAAAACATAAGTAGAGATAGAAATATCAAATACAGATGGACCAATCACTGATATTGTATGATTGCAACTCTTGCTTTTTAAATAAGACACCTAGAGAATTGGATACATCAATTTGTCGCTGTGGTATTTGGGCTAGTCTCTCTTTAAATTCTCAAGGTTTGTCACTAAAAGATCCCCTTATAACCATGGGAAAAACTTAGATAATCTGGCATACACAAACACAATAGGACCAAAGAAACTATAGTACTTTTCACAAATGTGTTGGACAACTCCCCAACAGAATTGCCATTTCAAATGATAATGCTTTCTAGGGGAAAGTTTGCAAATGTAAGACTAGAAGATTTTCAAAAAAATATGGGATGTGAACAGATTGATGTGAAAAATGAGGGTGATATGGTTACTATGTGGGTACTTAATATTCTCTCTTTGGAAATAGAAAACTTGGGTTTAATCCTGGGAAAGCGACCATTCTTGAAGTTTGGAATTGTTCAAAATTCTCTCATAATGATCTTTTATATATTCTTCCTTTTTTATATCTTTAATGGCATATCAGAATTATTTATCACCATGGTAGGTTTTTTATTTCCTTGTAAGAAAATGCTTTAGAAAAATTTACCTTCTTATGTTTGACTTTATCAAACATGGAAGGAACAAAATAAACCTCAACAATAGGACCAAGCACAAGAATTTCATGAAAATGTTGTGAAGATAAGAAAAGAAAAGACCCAATGAACCTTGAATTTTGGACCAAGTACAAGGACTTGTGCAAAAATTGGTAAATAAAGAGGGCCTACTTACAAGCCACTTTTCTCACTAAATTTTTAGCTCACCATTTTACTTGTTTGGACCTGCTTGATGTTTGTATTAGTTTTGGATTTTCAAAACTCAATAATTCCAAACACATCAACAATCATATTAAGGCTTCAACTAGGATGTACAAATATCAACTAGAGGGTGTCCTCAATATATGCAATGTACATGATACCCAAATCTTTAGTTGAAAAAAAATAATGGCACATAGCTAGGAGGAGACGGTAACCCAAGTCTCCACCTTCACTTTCGAAAAGTATAAAGTTCTTTGGGGATTATCCAAGAGTGACAAGATTTTACTTCTAAGAGAGGTGTCTTTGGATTCACTTCCTACTATTTATACTCCACCAAAATTTGGGAGTTGAGGTCATCCCAAGGGGTGATAAAATCCCTAAGAAGGGCTCCTAAAAATAAAAAATAAGACCACTTATTTTTTATGCCCTCAAGATCACCCAAAGGTGTGAGAGGATAGAATATGTAAGTGGCCTTGGGCTTTAAAATATTCTTGTTCATTCCCAATTGAAGCTTTAGGTTTTCTATCTACTATTAAAGACACTCATGTTTAAGCATGCAAGGTTCTTTCCAACTTGACAACTTCGTCAACATAAGAAAATGATCATTGGTCAACATAATAAAATTGATAGGGATAAAAGAGAGTTATTTAAGTCATTAAAGATTGAGTGTATTCATTTTAAGCACCAAGTCCAAATGTTTCATAGCAATATTTATTGTCCCTTAAGCATTGAAGATTTTATGAGAGTTTTTAAAGCCCAAATCACAATATTTCATCATAGTGTGTTTTGTTATCTAAGCATCCATTCCAATGAAAAGCTTGTCAATTCCCTTAAGGAATTCATAATTGTGTTGAAATATTCATTCCAATGGAAGGTTTGTAAATTATTTTAAGGCATTCAAGATTGAGTGAGTAGTATTACTCTTAAGTGCATTCAAGAATGTGTTTGGAATTGTGATATTACTTGCAAAATTCATTTAAAAGACAAGTGGCTAAATCATGCATGTTCATTCCATTCCCTAATTCTAAAGTCCTCCAAAGTCTTCTTCTTGTAATAAAATTTGATAGTATATTTGACTATGAACTAAATAATGAGGTGAATATCAAGAATCCTTGAAATATCAGTAAATCTACCAAATAATAGAAATGAAAAAATATAGTCACAGACAAGAAAACGATGGAGATGATCAAACACAAACAATAGAAGAGAAAAAAAATGTTTATACCTAATACTTATAGTTATAGATCACAAACGATAAATGAGACTTGGAGATGCCAAAATATGCAAATTTTGAAAACCACAAACGATAAAACATGCAGATGCCAGAAAGTCATAGATGTCAAATACCAAATCAATAGAAACCTATGAACTTGGATATGATAAAGAAATATTTTTATAAGGTTCACATGTTATATTTTTCAGTGACGTAGATGCCAAAATATGGAAATATGAAACTAAAAAGATGATAAAAGGTCTTCACAGATGACACTATGTTGAAACTTAGACAACAATGTGCAATTTTTTTCATAAACTACCATGTTTTGATCCAATTTTATATGATAATAAGGGACATGGGTCCCACTAGGTGTGCCAAAATGAATATGTAAAAAACCTAATCTATTAGGAGCATGCGTAAATAAGAAAACATTAGTAGCATGTGCATATATAAAGATTGGAATCAAAATAACTACTAACCACTTGATTTTTACAACTAATAAAACTAATGATAAGATTCCCACACAACCTTGGAGCAGCTCAACAAGGGCACCTGAAGAGACCTTGTTGGTTTGCTCAAGATTGTGGGATGTGGATGTGTTCTCCTCAAATACAACTATTGAATCCAAATATTTTATAAATGATCAATGATATGAAACTATGCTAAATGAGTGGAGAACACTTCAAGCAATGGCTATGGAAGAAACCATGCTTGAAAGCATTCAATTATGTAAAGGTGGATGAAAATAAATAAATATAATGATAAAATGCTAAATGAAAATGAAGGAAATCAAAAAACTACCAAAGGGTAGCAATAACCTCTAAAAAGCTCTAAACTTAAACTAGCATGATAACAATGAAATGGAGGAGATGAAAATGCTTCTGACAAGGGCTATATTTATAGGCTTGAGGGAGACCTTGAGGAGGTTTCATCTATGTATAATCCACATAGGTGCCACAAGGGAGACACATGGGCTAAAGGAAAAGCCATGTAAAATTCAAAAAGAGCCAAGTTATGATTTGAGTGGCTCAAGGTTTGCTCACACATGTGTGAGAAACCTTGGGGAAAGTAGTGGTAGACAAGGATGTAAGATTCCTTTTTGAAGAATTTAATGAAAGGGGGGCTCATAGGGATTTAGTTTCTCACACATCTGTGAGCAACCATTTAGGGGTAAAAAAGGGATTAAAAGGGTGATTAGGCATAATAAAGTGGGTTTATCTAGTGGGTAGGCTTAGAAGGATGAGAGTGATGGGTGGTAGGCTAGGTTTTAGGTAGAATTAGATTAAATAAGATTTAATTTAATCATAGGATTAGATAATTTAACAAAGTCGAGGGAGTTAAATAAATTAGATTTATTGTATTTTAATAAATTAATATACTAGATTTTAATAATTTAATATAGTGTCATTTATAGTGTTATTTATTGTGTCATTTATCTACTATATTAATTTATTAAAACATAGTAGACCATCACAAATAATATCCACACAAGTTGGACACTAGGATTTAACATGGAAAACCAATTTGGGAAAAACCACCAGTAACATGTCACCAATTTTTTCACTCTTCTAAAGTGATCTCTGTTAGGAGCCAACCCTATTAAAGGTTACAAAAAAACACAATTAAATGTGACCTTGTTAAAAGATTTAATCACCTTGTTAGGAGTGGCCTTGTTAGATGACTTTAGAATATTTCATTAGAATGCCACCTTGATTAAAGGATTCACATATGATTATTAGGTCAACCTTGATTAAAGGATTTCAATACTTATACAATGGCTAGAAAGTAACAAAAGGTTTTGATTTGGAAAATATAACTCACTTTGTAAATAGATATCATAGTTTAGCTCAAATAATGATCCACTAACCAACCTTCATTATCATCTTAGTCATTGATTCACTTGGCAACCCTTCAAGAAATTACTCTTCACCTTCTCTCAGCTCTTCTCATCCTTCTTCTTAAGCTCACCAATCAATTACATCAGTAACTACTCCAACCTTGCTAGGTTAGCCCTTATACCTCCTTCAATAGGTAATTTTGATCTTTTTTCGGCTTAAATGCCACCGTAGAACTTAGGATCATGATCAAATTCAACACATATAAGGAATCTATCCACCTTCTTATTCATCCTTTTCCTTTCTAGAAACTTCTCCTTGAATCCTTACATAGAAACACAAAAACATGGTTTCCATTGATTTAAATTTTCCAAGTCATCCATCTTTATCTTCAACACATTTTACATATTCCAAGAAATTAACTAAATCGGCCAAAAATCATGAATTCTCATAAACTATGAAAATGTTGTCCATCAGCTAATATTATGTTCTGAGACTCAATCATCACTGGATTACTTGGTCACTACTAACTTTCTTTTGGCACATATACTAACATTCAATCAATATTGATGCTTGCTCAAAACTACTTTTTCTCGGCACATACTAGCACTCGGTCGAAACTAGCATCAGTCAACATATATTGCAAGTTCCTTAATCTTCTACTTTGTTTCTTAGTCAAGCCTATAAATTTGATCAATCTTTGATCAATTCTTCAAGTCTTTAGCAAAACTATCTTCTTCACTTGTAACATGATTAAAAAATCACTTTATCTTGTCAAAGTCTAACTAATCAAGCACCCATTTGTAGTTTCTTCTCAAAACTCAAACTTGCTTCTAGATGTTTTTGTTATGACCAACTTCTCAAATCCTCTTCATCAATCATCTATATATGACACTCAAATTAGATAAAAAATTGTCTTGCCAATAAGGTTTGACATCAATGACAACATAACAATTGTTCCAATTGTAGTTTCTAACATTCAACATGAATGATAAAGAGGAATAAGCCTACTTGGTTTTCTTTACAAACTTATAGATGGTGTCTCTATTGTATATGTGAAATGTGGGCCTCAAATCCTCACACAACATGGTCATTACCTAAGAGTTCATCCTAGAATGAATATGAGATTATTCATCCAAGTAACCCAATAGTTTGACTTATTGCCTTCTAACTAGAAGGATTTTTCCTTTTCTCTCAAAATGAGAAGCTGGCAACCAGACCTCTAGTATGAAGAATTTAATTAAACTATATGAGAATGCAAATTAATCTCTATGAAATGCATTTTTAAGCTAAGAAATAAAAGAAACATATTATGTTAAATGGATGCATATTAAACTAATATGAGATTCAAATGCAAGATATTTAAGCTAGCAAATGTATGAGAATGAGTAACTATTCCAATATTAATTCGATGAAAATTCAAATCAACTTTTGTAATGAGCTCCTTAAATAGAATCCCAAGATTGATCAACAATCGAGATCAATTAGAATGAATGATCAAGATTGAAGATAAGATTCAGTTAGAAAGGAAAATTCCTAATGAAAAGGGAGTTAATTGACTGTTTTTGAGTGGAATAAGGAGTTAACTGATTTAATTCCTTTTCTGATTTCAGTTGACCCACAATTTCCATTTTTGAACTGAAGAGAAGATTTGGAGAGAATATTTAATTTAATAAAATAGACTATGACCTCATAAATGGATAAATTTTAATTAATTGAATAATTAAATTCAATAATTAAAATGAGCATATTATTAAATTAAATACATTTAATTCCCTTGTACAATAGCTAAAGAGGTAATTTAAATTTAATTAAAGTATGAACACTTATAATTAAATTAAACTTAATAAATAAGTTTAATGTAGCTAATTTGAGTTGATACTTAGGAATTAAATAAAAAGTGTAATTAATGTAGATTAGTGATTTTCTACATTTGACACTTAGGTCAAGTAACAATAATTAGAATTAGAATTTCCTAGTAAAATAGGACTTAGGAATGATCAAATAGACCAGAATTGGTTAACATGGCAATGTGCCAATTTTGGGGTATTACATTTTCCCCTCTTTGAATGAATGTGTGAGTAGCATGTTTGATTCAAAGAAATCAGAAGTATGAAGCATAGATCAAGAAATGAGATTGGTCCTAAAATTGATGATACAAAGACTAATTGATAAGCTTTTTAAGGTTATCTCCATAACAAAGCTTAATCTTAGGGAATCCAGATAGAACGCCTAGCTACCGAGATTGATATGCTTTTAAAGATTATCTCCAGAATGAAGCTTAACCTTAGGGAATCCAGATAGAGCACCTAGATACCAAGATTGATAAGCTTTTAAAGGTTACCTCTAGAATGAAGCTTAACCTTAAGGAATCTAGATAGAACACCAAGATAAAAAAAATTGATAGCAAAACAATTGTCAAACTTTACAAAATTGTTCTCAGAATAAAACTCAATTCTCAGGGGTCAGGGTTTAGACTATCCCAATGCCTATCCATTGCATAGTGATTGAAAGTAAGAGATTATAACTATCCCTAAAACAAGCCTTACTTCTTAGTAAAAGTTAGGATTATCTCCAAAACAAGGCTTGATTCTCAGGAGTCAGGGTTTAGACAGTCCCAATACTTGTCCATCAAACTGTAATAAAAATTGTTATAAGATTGATCAGCTGATCAAAATATGAGATAGATGAAACAGATGCTAGATAGAGGGAACAAGATGCCCCAAGTGATGAAGGCATATTGATGTAATCATCCTACTCCCTTGGGAGTGAAATTGAAAGATGACAACCCAAAATTGTGATGAGAGCAGTATATCGAGAGACACTAAAGAAAGCTAAGATTCAGAAGAATGTAGAATAGATCATAAGAATCTAAAGAGAATTTGGAGTCAATTAGGGATGATTTCGAGGTCCAGAAGACCAAGTTTGACCAAAACTAACCATAGTTGACTTGAGTTGACTTTTTCCTAAAATTTAGAAAAAATTTAAGAAAATATGATTTGAAAAGATTCCAAGATTCACAAAGTATCAAAAAAAATTAGACTTCACAAGTGTTCAATCATGTTGGTTCCAAAATTTAAAAATGCAATTTTGAGTTATTTGAGTGCGTTAGATTTTGAATTTGATCTTTAAAATGGATTCAAAGCAACCAAATTAACTAGGGATGTGATTTTCACGACAATCGAAGAATATTGAAAAATTAGGTCAAAACCTATATAAGCACCCAAAGGGTCATTTTCAATGCATTTGCACTTTTGTCTTTTGTGAAGAAGAGAGCTCTGAGGAGAAAATGGTAGTCCCCATGCAGAGACATTGATTCAAGCTTTCCCAATGATAAAACCGATCAGTGCACTATGGGCATCCAGTGAGTAGTCAATAACCTTGCTTCACATTTTAATTTTCATGCTTTTTGAGATATTTTAGCATGTTTTAGGGAAATTTTACATTTTTTTGTGTCACTCTTCACACAAGGATGTCTCTCCTCATGCAGGCCTAATCACCTTTAGTGTGAAGAAGTACCAAACCAGTACTTCATTGCTTGGTGTGTGGGTTTCCTCACACAAGAGACACCCATGTTTTGCATAAGATACCCTAAAAAGGGTTACTTTTTTGCTTAATAATTGATCATTCCTCACATAAAGAAGTGTGTCCTCACCCAAGGAAGTCTAATCTCATACGAGAACGTGAATTTTTGCACAAAATTGTGGTGTTAAATGTATGTTTTGATTTTTGAAAATTTAGTTGTCATTATAATTTTGTGCTTATTTTCATCATGCTCATTTATTTGAGACTGATCATTTTCCTAGTGTGTTCATGTGTAGGTTACCTTTCCTAATTTTAAATTTTGATCCCATTACTTGCCCAATGGAGCTTTTTTGTGACAATACTTCATTTTTGTGACAATACTTCATCGATTGGTGTTGTGGGTTTCCTCACATAGGAGACAACCATGTTTTGCACAAGAAACCCTAAAAAGGTTTACTTTTTCGCTTAATTATTGATCGTTCCTCATGCAAAGAAGTGTTTCCTCAAGTGAGGAAGTACAATCTCACACAAAGACATGAATTTTTGTGCAAAATTATGGTGTTAAATGCTAGTTTTGATTTTTGAAAATTTAGTAGTCAATATAATTTTGTGCTTATTTTCATCATGTTCATTTATTTGAGATTGATCATTTTCCTAGTGTATTTTTGTGTGTAGGTTACCTTTCCTAATGTTAGATTTTGATCCCATTACCCACCCTATAGAGCTTTACTATGACAGCTTGATGATGCTGACATGGCACACATTAATAGGCTTAGATTGTCATATCTTTGCCAAATTCCACCAATGTTGGTGAATCATGGCCTATTGACTACATTGTTGGATCATTTCCATTCAAAGATGAACACCTTCCACCTACCACAAGGATAGATGGCCATCACACCAGAGGACATCTATCAAATACTATGGATACCCTTCCATGGGCCATGAGTGGTTTATGATATTGTGTCATGGATGAGTACAAAGGCACTGAGGGCCATCTTTGAGGAAGATTTGATCATGGGCCAAGCCATCACATGGGAGGAGCTCATGCACACATATGGGCCCACACACAGATTGCTAGTGGTGTTGGGTATATTTATCAGCAATTTCTTGATGCCTAATGGAGGTCAACATGGATTGGAGTGTGGATGGGGCAGGATATTATAGATGATGCTAGAGATTCCAGAGAGATAAGGGTGGGGTCAGTGCATGCTCGCCCACATGTTCCATGAGATGCACAAGATAGTTTATCATGAGAGGAAGAGCATGGCCGCTAGGGTCTATGCTCTTTAGATATGGGTATGGGAGCACTTTCTAGTCACTAGACCCATATTTTCATATGAATGGTAGCCTATGGAGCCTTACATATGCCGATATAGAGGCTAGTTGACCCAAATAGCTCTGGGGAAGACTGAGTAGTGGGGAGGTTGGCTAGATGACTTGGTGCTAGTAGTATGGTGGCCATGGAGAGAGACAAAGGATTGGGATAATGCATCCTAGGAGTTGGGACACATGTTTGCTTCTTGACCACTGATAAGTTGATCTATATAGATTGTGGAGATATTTCCTTTGACATGAGTGTGGCAATAGTACAATCAACCATAGGACATATCGTAGGATTATTGTTCTTATGTGCAGTTGGTGATAGATTTGAATTATGGATGGTCCCTGAGATTAGATCCTAGTAGATCAATGATTAATGTGCGCAACTTGATTGCCACACAGTGGGATTATCTACCAATAAAAGTGGATGGAGGGATGACTCTAGCTTACTAGGCATATTTCACAATTCATCCCTTTCCATGATTCATAGACCCTATTAGGATGGCAAGACCTATTTAGCTAGTATAGGCACCACCACAGCAGCCCCAACAATAGGGAGTTAGACAAAAGACATGCCAAGTACCAATTAGGCCTCAATAGATGAGAGTGGACCTAGGTGTTGGTGGGAGTGGATTAGGTCAGAGGTGACCTTGATGCAAGATGGGTTCCTTAGGAGCTATCAAAGGAGATGCACAGAGGCCTCACACAGAGGAGTAGTGGCCAGCCAAGCAGCTAGAGTAGTAGTTGGGTGATGAGGAGATGTAGTACCAGCCTATGATAGGGGCCTAGTGTGGAGATGTCCTAGTAAAAAATCAAGAGGCCTTAAGAAAGTCTAGAGAGTGGATACAAACTGCATAGTGATAGCTAGGAGAGTTGTAGATACAGGTTACAGTGAGAGACTCCCAGATTGCAAACTGAGAGCATGAGATATGTGGGCTACAAGATTAGTTAGAGTGAGAGGCTTAGAGATTAGAGTAGAAACAAGATGAGATCTGACTACAGTCAGCTAGGATAGCCTACTATTTTATGGCATATGTAGTAGTGGTGCCAGATCAAGCCAATTAGGTGCCTCAATTTTCTTAGTATGCATGAGAATTAGGGGAGCACAACCTCCAGTAAGACCAAACATGCCTCTTCCTTCTCCACCAATGGGAGGTGAGGGGGGAGGAGAGATTTAGCTTCATTTTGCCCTAATTTTGATCTATTTATGTATCGATTAGTGTGCCAACACTATTTTGTACTATTTTTGAGATCGACAATTCTTGAGTATCATCTAGTTTTGCACTGATGTACACTTGGTTCCACTTATATATATGATATTTTGATTTGAGTACCTTCGCATATATCACTTTCTATTTTTATAGCTTTTTGTACATGAGATGTTTTATGCTATGATTATGAATGCAAATATGATGTGATGTATGGGTGAAAATTTGATATAATGTATGAATGTAGATTTTGTATAAAATATAAAATGTGAATGAACTAATATCTCATGCAATGATCTATTTTGTTGATAGTGATAGGTATTCCTTGAAGATCAAGAGGATTAACAAAAGAATGAATGCTTATGTAGCAATGAAGAAACATGATACTTTGAAGAAGCCAACGATCCCTCATCACAAACGATTAAGTAAATTAGTCATCAAACCATGTCCTTATGCAATGCAACCCTATGCTAGATGCAACCCTAGGTCTAGTTACCAAACTTTGACAATTATCATCACTAAGCACTTAGTAAAATTCCATATGTCTTACAATTCCCATTGACATTGCAATCATGAAAATATTAATAAGGCATATGTTCTAGTTTTTTCAAGACTAAATATAAGCATTTGAGCCACAAGAAGTGAGAATGACAAAAACATTTGTCCCTTTTAATGTAGCAAGTTAACATAAGCATCAAAGTATAAATTCTAGGATGACCAGAATGTTTCTTGTGTGCAAACACACCATACAGATAAGAGATCCTTCTTATGCTAAGTAATCAATAAGTATTAAGTATTCTATCTGCAATGACCCATGCATTTGTAACCAAAGATAGAAGTGTGCTAAGTATACTTATAGTGACTCATACATTCACTTAGCAAGACGAGTATCAGTATTTACTATAGCATAAAGTTTCACTCAAACAAGCAAGGAAAAGAACCAACCTCAATAAAGAATGTATATAAAAGGAGTCAAGGTACACATAGCCATCTAATATGAGATAAAGGCTCTTATAGTGGACACCCCTTTTATATGGATGCTTCAGATAATTGGAACTAAACCATCAAATAGAAAACAAAGAAAAGATCATAACCCTAGTCCTCACTTCTCTAGTCAAAAGTGACATCATCAAGTTTCTCAAAGAGACGTGATAAAGCAAAAGCAAAAGAAACCAAAAAAATTTAGCATATCCCAAACAAGTTCATCATTTTGAGCTCATTTTCTGTGTTATAGGATTGATGTCAAGTGTCAATGTTTATAACATATGTGAAATAAATTTCTTCAAAAGAGTAACAATAGTAGACAAACAAAATTAAGAAAAATGGTGACTAAAGTCAAATAGGAATATTTAGTAAGAACTTTGATAAGAAACTAAGTGATAGTAGATAGACATAATTAGAACAATTGGTGACTGACACAAGAGATATCTTCCATAAGAAGAATCTCAAATAGTGACACTAGAAATAGTAGGTAGATTAAATTAGAATAATTGGTGATTGATGCGAGAAATGTTCCATTAGGGAAATCTCTAAAGTGATACTAGCAATAGCAAGTAGATGTAGTTAGAACAACTAGTGACTGATGTGAGAGATATTCTGTGAGAGGAATCTCTAAAGTGACACTAGCGATAGTAGGAAAATGTAATTAGAATAACTAGTGACTTTCATTAGAGAGATCTTCTTATGACACGATAGGGTGTTGCCCCCAAGTTATGAAAAGATTCAATCCATGGATACATGAGTGAAAGTAGGAAAGTAAAGTAGAAAAGTAATTGTACAAGAACTAGATGATGTATTGCAAGATATAGAATTTGAAACAAGAGGTGCCTATTTACCAGGTTTTCACCTTCTTGGTAGAGATTCTATTTTTTTGCTACCATGATGCCTATTTCTAGGTTTTCACCAAGGCACTTTTTTTTCTTTTACAATTTTTTTGTATTTTTTTCTTTTTTTAATTTTTTTGTTATTAACAAGGCACCAATTTCTAGGTTTTCACCAAGGTAATGATTTTTTAAGGACTTTTTGAAATTTTTTAATTTTTTTTGGGACATTTAGATATATACAGAGAGATTTCAGAACCAAATCAGCTATAGAACTACTTCAAATGGAGAGTGTTGATAAGATCCTTGAGCACCTCTCCCTTAGCTATAGAAAGTTGGTAAGCACCAGATTTGAACACTATAGTGACTATGTATGGACCAAGCCAGTTGGGTTTGACCTTCCCTTTTTGTACCCATTATTGTTGATTCTTAGGGTTTCCTCTTAGAACAAGATCACCCAGTTGGAAGTCACGTGGCTTAACTTTCTTATGGTAGCTTCTAGACATACATTGTTGATAAGCTTGAAGATAATCACATGCCACTTGTCGGCATTCATCTAATAATTCTAGCTCTTGAAGCTGAGATATTCTATAGTCATCATCGGTAATGAGGCCTTTCTTGGAGATTCTCAAGGTGGGAATCTCAACCTCAATAGGAAGCATAGCATCTACTCCACATACTAAAGCAAAGGGAATTTTACCCATTGGAGTTCTAATACTTGTTCTGTAAGCCCATAAAGATGGATTAATCTGAAGGTGCTAGTCCCTTCCAAATTTTTTAATTGTGAGATGCAAGATCTTGAGGATTGCCTTGTTGGATGCCTCTGCTTAACCATTACCCTAGGGGTAATAAATAGAAGACCAATCTTGCATAATTCTAAACTTTTTGCATAACTCCTTAATATCCTTATTTTAAATTATCCTCCATTGTTAGTAACAATGGAGGAAGGTACACCATACCTTCATATGATGTAATTCATGATGAAAAAAGCTATAGTTGTTTTCCATTTTCTATAGAGAAAGGGACTACCT
This sequence comes from Cupressus sempervirens, assembly GCA_028749045.1. Taxonomy (NCBI): domain Eukaryota; kingdom Viridiplantae; phylum Streptophyta; class Pinopsida; order Cupressales; family Cupressaceae; genus Cupressus; species Cupressus sempervirens. The sequence continues at coordinate 717,206,881 of CM053785.1, read as the reverse complement.
CTACCCACTTAGTGAAATAATCTATACCTATAATAATGAACTTGTGTCCATTTGAAGAAGATGGGTGAATCTGACCAACAAGATTAAAGGCCCATTGTTGGAATGGCCACAGTGTGATAGATGGAATTAGCTCCTTGGCTAGAGCATGAATTAGATTCCCATGGAGCTAGCATTTTTTGCATCCACATTTAGCCAATAGTAACCAGCTCTAATAAGTTTAGGAACTAGTGTTAAGCCATTAGAGTGAGATCTACAAATGCCCTCATGGATGTCGATTAATGCACGTTTGGACTCATCGAGTTCTAAACACCTAAGGAGTGTCCCATTGGGACCTCTCCTAAATAATTCATCAGCAATAATAACATACCATGAAGCATTAAAGATAAGGTGAAATTTTTCATTATGGGTTAGACCATCTAGAATTGTTTGGTCATGTAGATAAGAGTATATATGGTGATAGTAGAATGAGTTATGTCCTACAATAGAACAAATCATTTGAGATTCAGGGGAATTATAGGCATGATAGAGTAATTTTTTCCACTAGGAACTTGTGTCGAAGATCATTCTATGACATCTAACAAGGAAGCAAGAGTAGCCATGGCATCATCCACTTTGTTGTCTACCTAAGGAACTTGTTGAAAAGTGATATAAGAAAAGTAATTCTTTAGGTCATCCACCATGCATTTATAAGGGATAAATTTATCATTCTTTTTCTAATACACATTATTGACTTGGTTGATTATGAGCTAGGAATCACCAAAGATGTTCAATTGGTCCACTCTCCATTCAACTGCAATCTTCATTCTATTATATGAGAGCTTCATATTCTACAATATTATTTGTGCAAGGAAATAGAATCTTGTACACCTTAGGTAGTGAATACCTCTATGGTGTTATGAACAATAGCCTAGCACTAGATCCTTGTTGTGTGAAGGAACTGTCAAAGAACATCATCCAAGTTTGGTGTGTAATCGATAGAATTGATTTGTTAGGAAAGTCAATGTTTAGTGGAAAAAGAATCTTCATTGGTGCCTCTACTAACTAATCAGAAATCACTTGTCCCTTGATAGCCTTTCATTCAACATATTGAACATCAAACTCACTCAAGATCATGACCCACTTAGGCAGCCTCCCTATTAGAGCTACCTTGCTAAGTAAGTATTTCAATGGATCAATTTTAGCAACCAGCCACATAGTATGAGTAAGCATGTAGTGTCTCAGCTTTTGGGAAGTGAATACAACTTCCAAGAAAGCCTTCTCAATGATACTATAATTCATTTCATTCGAGATCAGTGTGTGACTTAGATAATAAATAGCTCTTTCCTTGTTATCATTATCTTCTTTAGCTAGCAAGATTCTCAGATTTGTTTTAGTTGTTGAGATGTACAAAATAAGAAGCTTCCTATGAATAGGAGGTATAAAGATCAGTGGATGAGTAAGCTCAGTTATGAGTGAATCTATGAATGGATTGAAATCTTCCTTGTAAGCCCCTCATTTGACTAATATTGCAGGGTGGAGGCATATCCATGATTTCTTGAACTTTCTCTAGATCAACCTTGAGTCCTTTTGTAGTCACAATGTAGCTAATTAGTTTTTGAGATGTTACACTAAATGCACACTTCTTGGGGTTAACTCTTAGACTAAATTTCTCCATGTGATCTAGGATAGGTCCCAAATCTTGAAGGTGAGAGTTGCATTTTTCACTCTTAACCAAGGTATCATCCACATAGTCTTATATGGTATTATGCATCATATCATGGAAAATTATAGTGATTTCCCTCTAATACATAGCACCAACATTTTTAAGACCAAACAGCATCACGTTCCGACAAAAAGTTCCCCATGCACAAGTGAAAGTAATCTTTTCTTGATCTTCTGGTGCAATTTTTATCTAATTATAACCAAAAAATCCATCCATGAGTGAGTACATCTCATATCCTGCTATCATGTCCACTATCATATCAATGTTAGGAAGTGGAAATCATTCTTCAGACATGCCAAGTTCAGATCTTAGAAATCTATACAAACTCTAATTAATTTTTCATTCTTGGAGACTAGAACAATATTGGAAATCCATTCTACATAATAAATAGCATGGATAAAACTAGCATTTGAAAGCTTTTCTAATTCAACTTTGACCAATAATGCCACATGAGGATGCATTTTTATAAGTTTTTGTTTAACTGGTTTAACTCTTGGAGCAATAGATAAATGGTTCATAATGAGATCAAGATCTAATCCTACCATGTCTGAGTATGTCCATGCAAAGTTTATCTTTTTCTATTGGAAGAAGGCAATGAAATCCTCTTTTTCTTTTGGAGATAGCAACTATGCAAGATGTATTATGTGAGGATGCTCCTCCATTCCCAAGTTGATTGGCTATGTTGGTTCTATCAATACTGATGATCTTTCCTAAAAATAACTAGGAATTGCATCAAATATCTCACCTATAGGTTCCTCAAAGAGGTTTTCACTCTTGGATATACCTTTTATTTTTAGTATTTTAGGTTCTAACACTGCCACAATTTGGTTTTCACCATCAGACCTTTTATTTCTTTTCTTTTTGATTGTATGACTGAGATGTTTGATGTTAGCTTCAGTCATGTTAACACTTTGTTCATTGGTGGAAGACATTACTAGTTCGACAATGTTTAAGTAGTAGGAAAGAGCATAGTCATTCTGGAATGTAAGGACTTCACTAGATGCATTGGAATTCTAGTCTTTGAGCTCAAGATAGGTGAGTGAAAGAGATGTGGTAGGTTCAATTGTGTTCATAATATAATCATTAAATGCTTGGACAAGAAATTCAAGACCTAGAGTTGCTTCATCCAGAAGTGTGTTTGAATGCCTTTGAGTACTAACATCATTAATTGAAGACTCAAGGATACTAGTTGGATAGGACTCATCTAACCTAACCCTAGAAAATTCACCTACTTTGAGCTGATTTTCATATTCATGAACCTGATCTATGTCTTTGTTTGTAGTTGCTTCTAAAAGAGAGTCGAATTCATACTCTCGAGAGTCTATGGTGTATGGTGCCAGACTATAGAATTCCCTAATAGTGATAGGGATGAATTCTCCTTCATCATCTAGATTTTACAAAGGCACTCAATGCATAAAGCATGAGTAGATTCTCCTTGTTTTTGTTGGACATAGGGACAATCAATAGTGTCATTAGAAGAATCACTATCACAATCCATAGTACTAACATGTGGTACAAAATCATCTAGTTCTACAAATAATTTAGCAAGATCGTCAGGAATTAGATAAGGATCCTCATCATCACCATTATCTTCTTGGTCATCAGACTCATCTTGTGACTCATTTTTAGATAAACTCTCAGGTTCTAGTATAAATTTGTTAATCCCTGGATGGAAGAGAATCTTCTTGAAGCCTAGACTGGATGTGTCTTGATTCCTTCTAGCTATCACTTTGATAGGATCAATTAGACCATTTTTATTGCATCCAATAGGACCAATCCCCTTGTAGCCAAATAATTTCATGAGTTTAAGATATGGGCCATACTTTTCATGAGTAATTTCTTGAGATTGTTTTGTGAGGTCAACTAGAGTTTTCTCTTTGTAGATCCATGTAGCAATAACTCTGTTTTCACTTTCCTCCTCAAGAGGGACAATAGCTTTGACAAAGGTATCATTGTACTTAGTTTGAGGTGTCAACACAAAAAGTCTCTTTACTTCAAATGGTCTCCCATAATGTCAGAGAGACTCAAGAAGAGATGTCAAAGATAGAACTAGTTCTATGTGATACTCACCCATTCCAGCTTCTTTCAGCTTGAGTGACTACTCTATTTTCTTTAGCTTGTTATCATGATAGTCTATAGATTCTCTATTAGTAGGTAAAAAGTTTGTAGTATATTTTAGCATGTTACAGGTATAGCTAGTACTTGCAAGTATGGTGACTTCAGAGGCATAAAATGGGAATTTTACACATTGATGATAAGTTGAGGGTACATCTTGCATCTCATGTATCCATGGCCTTCCTAAAAAAATATTCTATGCCAAGGGAATATTGAGGACCTGACAAGTGACATCCCTTTCTATAGAACCAATGTGGAGAAGCAACACCACAAGACCTAAAGATTTTCACTTGACTTCATCATATGCTTTGATAGTTATCTTGCGAAAAGGGTCAATGGACTCTTCAAAATAGTCTAGTTGTCTAAGCAAAGTAGCAAAGACAATGTTTAAATTGGCTATGTTATCAATGAGCACACAACAGACATGTTTCTAGTATATCATGACCTCAATGTGTAGAGGATGATTATGTGAATGACTTAGTGAATTTTCATCCTCCTTAGAGAAGGACATATAGTAAGGTGAGGTTAGATGACCTACCATAGATTGGAACCTCTCAAGATTAAGATCTTAAGGTACATTTGCCTCAATGAGGGCTTTGTTGAGAATATTCCTATGAGTAAGTGAGATTTTTAGCAGTTTGAAGATTGTGATTTGAGCATTTGTTCACTATGACTAATCAAGGACATTGTAGTTAGTAGCCATTGAAGTTGTTACAAGTTTTGTTCCTTTTGTAGTGCCTCTCCCATTTGACTTTTGTAAGTCATCCTGATGGATGCAACCTTGATGATCTTTTGTTGTGTTTGGATCATGATTGTGACCTTGAGTGGTCTACACCATTGAGGTGTTTGGATTTATGTTTATGTATCAGTTGCTTTGTTTATGCTTTTGACTGATCTATGAGATTATGATGTGATTTTTGGTTCATTGAGGTTTGTGCTAGTGGTTACCAGGATCGATGTGGTATCATGAGGTTGTTCCATGATTACCCTGAGATGTGTGCAGAGATTGCACTGTGTACTATTACCATGCTACACTAGACTAGGTTCCTGTAGCAGTGGTTAGTCATGTTTATGACTGTGTTTGCTTATGTATTTTAAATGCCTTTTTAATGCAAAGTAATCAATCATTATTAAATGCTTAAGTAATTAGAATGGATTGTTCTTGTTGGATTATTTGGTTATTTGTTGTAGGCATTTACCTTGTTATATTTCTGATTAGAGAGATATTTGTTACTCATGTGATGTTTTACATTTAAGATGACCTGAGGGTCGAATGTTACTCTTTGATTCCAGTATCATAGATAATAGACTACTATGTTGTTCAGTTAATCATATTGCATGATGATGTCATTTTGAGATGACAGTGTGTTTTATGATGTTATCTGGTTATTTGGTATTTGGACATACCTCTGATTTTGTTATGTGATGGATTTAATGCTATGGTTATTTACTTCATTCCTGCGTTGTTATGCTTTATGCGAACGTGAGTGATGTAAATAGATTATTTTAATATAATTAAATAAATGGTTAAATTAGGTGATTTAATGCATTTATTGCTTCGGCTATATTATTATATGCAATTGCACTTGATCTTGTTGTTTAGTGTGCAGGATTTATATCCCTGGCAGTGGCACATGGAGTTAGTGATTCAGCCGTTCATATTTTACCAATTTCGCCCTTGTATGGTCGACGTATCCTTAATTAAATGTTTAATTTAAACCTTTCGGTGATTATTAAATCCAAACTCATTTGCATTATGTGATTAGACCAGTAAGCATGTCTGTGCATTTAGAGGTTCGCATTGTCGCAAAAAGTTATTAAGGAGGTTTATGTGTTTTTGGGTTTTTGGGCTTTTTAATTATTTTATTTTAATTTTTGGCAACTTTGCCATAGATGAATTCCTATTTATAGGAATAGCCTATTTTTGTTTAGGTTGATTCAGGATTTAACTAGGTTGGCTAGTTATTTGCCCTAATCGATTATTCACCCAAAAAGTGAATAAGTATCCAAAGAGGAATTTAATTCCTCACTTCTCACTTTTGAATTGGAAAGTTGGAGAGTAAAACCCAAAATCCTCTTCATGAGGATTTACTATTTTGTTCGTTGTGGGAGCTACGGGCATGGGATCATCGCGAGGTTGGGCTTGTTGGATCCAGCTCGGAGAAACCTTGGATTGCCGCGATTTTCAGCTACTTCTACGAGATATTTATTTTATGGTTCAGATTCCCGTTTTGCCCTTTTGGCTGTGAGGTAGGGCTTTCCCGTTTTATTGGTTCTGCTTCATTTCTGCTTCTATTTTTGGTAGCCGTTTGTTTGGAGGCTGAGAACTAGTGTTCCCCTCCATTTCTGTATGCTAGTTCTACCCGGTTGGGCGGGTATGAACGTTTCTCTATTTTTTGAGATGAGGGTTTGGGATTTTACGCCGTTATGCTGGCCATTTTTGCATGCGGTGTCCGATTTCATTTATTTTTGGATTTTTGGGGTTTTTGAACCCAAAGGCCAAATGGGTTTTAATTTTGAAGTTTTCTAAATTTTTGGGGTTTTTACCTTGTTTTGCGTGCCACCCTATTTTCTCAAGTTTTCTTGGCACAATGTGGGTCGTGGACCTTGATGATCTGTTTGGATATCAGTCAAACCACTTTAGCACTTTTATGTTGCATTGGGATGCATGTCGCATCCGTACTCCCGACGTTGTGTTCGGTTGAGTGATTTTATTTTTGTTATGTTTTTGTTGGACCTTTGCTTTTGTTTCATGAACGCTAGGATTCATGTAGAATCCATACTCTCGGATTGAGGCCGATTGAGTGAGTTCATGATGTTTGGTCTTGTTACATCATTGGGATTCGTGTAGAATCCATACTCTCAGATTGAGGCCGATTGAGTGACTTCATGATGTTTGGTCTTGTTACATCATTAGGATTCGTGTAGAATCCATACTCTCGGATTGAGGCCGGTTGAGTGATTTTATGATGTACAATTTTATTGGCTTTGGGATTCGTGTAGAATCTGTCCTTCTCGTGTTGCTTTCGGTTGGGTGTTTTCTTTGCATTGTGTTCTCATTCCTGTCCTTGTGTTATGATCTTCGTGATGGTGGTGCGCCACACACGAGTACGTACGCATACATTTGTTGGGTGACTTGCGAGGCCCGATCTTTCATGGATTTTCTGAAAGTTATGATCATTGGGGTTGGGATGGGAGTATGCATGCCCACGGGCACTTGTCGTAGGATGAGCATGGGTAGGGTAGGGTAGCATATGGAGGGGGCTTCTATCTCGCAGCCTGGTGACCTTAGTCCCATAGGGTTGGCAGAGGAAGTTTTAAATAAGTGATAATTAAAGAAAATGTGTGACTGGTAATAAAACTTAAGATAATAAAATGTGTGTGCGGGGCCCTCCGTTGAGGAGTTGAAACGCACGATCTGAGCTTGGGCTTGTCGATGCCAAGCGACTCTCCATGATGTCAGCCCCTACATAGTAGCCTATTGAGTGTCTGACCAGGACCTGTACTCCTTGCATTGTCTTAGGTTCTTGGTTCAGCCATCATACTGTCTGGCGTGAGTGTTAGCCATGGATGTTCTTTTGTGTGTTTTTGGTTGGATCTTTATCTCCATCAGCACGGCGAGTGTGGACCTATGGGTGCCACGTGGTTGGGAGGCGTAGCTACCTTCACCACTGCTTTGGACTGGTGTACAAAGATGGTCTCTTATCCTAGTGCGACCGTTGCTGGATGTTTTCACTTGGTACTTCGGGTTTCGGAGTATGCTTTCTTGTGATTTATGCTTTCATTGGGATGCTTGTATATCATGCTTAGATGATGTTAGTTTACTTGACGCATTCCCTTATCATGATGTTTAGCATATGATTATATGACGTTATTTGATTTAGTAGTATATCTGTTGCTTACTGCTGTTTAGCATGTCATAGGTGATGTTATCTACTGTAGGATTATCTTTATGCTTTACTACTAGCATGTTAGATTTCCTTATGCTTATATTGTTGCATGTTTTAGTAGTGACATCCCTATTACGACAGTACTAACGATCTGGTCGGTGGCTTGGGATGTTACGTGTGGGGGATGGCTAGGACCCACGATGGTCTTATGATGCTATTGATGGTTGGGAGGAACCGCGTACTTATTTTGGTTGTTTTGTTCTTGAGATGTATTTATGTACATTGCGATGTTGCTTTTGTTCTCTGCGATGTTTATATTCAGTGTGTTCTATGTTATTGTAGTTTAGATGGTTGATGTTCTCCATTTTGTGTTGTTCTTGCACTCGAGCGTTCATTCCTCGAGCCTTTGTGGATCCGGTACTCCCTGGTGTGCAGGTTCTTTTCTCTATTTTGGTCCTTTTTGCTTCTGGGAATGTTTTCGTGTTTCTATGGGCGACATTTGTTCAGCATGGTGCGACAATTTAAAAATTATCGCACGCCCATGCAAACTATGTCGTACGACACTGTAAAGTATCGCACGGCTTCTTGTAAAATGTCGTACGACACTGGAAGAGTGTCGCATGCCTTCTTGAGAAATGTCGTACGATGCTGAAAAGTGTCGCATGCCTTCTTGAGAAATGTCGTATGACACTGGAAGAGTGTCGCACACCTTAAGGAGAAGTATCGCCCTCCCATAGTAAAAAGTGTCACACGATTTTTGTGAAAAACTTGCGCGTGCCATCAGCGGGCACTTTTCTTCGTGATCCGATCTTTTTGAGAGTGGTTTTGGATACCCTTTTGGGCGTTCTTCGAGCCTATGTTGTTGCATTTTGATTTCAGGAGGTTTCTTCTGAAATTTAGTTTTTGAGTTTCTGTTGTAGTCCTTCGGGGTTTAAAATATATCGTTTAAGTATAAGTTGACGTATATCCTTATACTTAAGATATATTTTAATATATGCGACAAATCGTTTGAGATAGGTTTCAGACCTCTCAGAGATAAGTTATGGATTCTAGGAAATTTTAGGGCTTCAGAAATCCAGACTTAGCCAATTTTTCAGGGCTTCAGGATTTCAGGCTTAGCCAAATTTCAGGATTCTGCATTTTACCCCAGCTTGATGTTTTGTTGATGAGTGGTCATTTCTTGTGCCCTCATCTTGTTGTTGTCATTGTTGGCTTTGTTTGTGTGTGTCATTTTGGTAGTGGCGTTCAGAGATTCGTTGGTTGTCGGGATTGTGTTGAAGTCTTCTGTTGCGATTGTTGTGATCCCTGTATGATGTTGTCATGTGCATTCATACTTGTTTAAAAAAATATATATCTTGGCTTGATTTGAATCCTTGTTTCCAAGGATCTCCGGGTGGGGCATTACACCTTTGCCAGATGGACCAACAAGAGGTTTGTCTTTGTGTTGTTTGAGCTCAGGAGTAGAAGGTACAAGGCCTTTGTGCACTAACTTGGCACAAGAATGCATAACAATGTTGGCACAAGATTGTGATGGCTTGTTGTCAAATGTGTTGGAGGTAAGACCCCTTAAGAAAAATGGTGTCTTAGGTTTAGTTTTGTCTTGTTTGCCCTTGATGGAGATAATGTTACAATACTCAACATCCACTAGTTCAACCGTGTGGACTATCTAATCATCATCATTAGAGTATGTATAGTTGATCTTGTTATGAGATTTTTGTTTTGATTTTTCTCCTTTTTCATAAGATGGGAATGACTCCTTGAAAGCCTTGTGATCTGTGTTCTTGTTATGCCCATTCACAACAATATCACCATCATCAATTAGGTCTTGGATTTTGTGACGCAAGTTTATGAAATTTCTAGTTTTGTGACCTTTGTTTTGATGATATTCACAAAATGTGGTTTCATTCCACCATGGTGGTCATGGTTGTGGATCATAGGGATGAGAGTTATCCAATGGAGAAATGAGCTTTTTTTGTAGCAAGGTCTTGTAGACCACATCCAAAGGTTCACCAAGAGGTGTAAAGTCTCATTTTGGGCATGGAACTCAAAATGAGCTCTTTGATTTATTTCCCAATGTCTTGTTGTCAAAAGGAGGTTTCTCAACATTCATGGATGCTTTGAGATTGTCTATAAGATTGAAGGCTATCTTAGCAAGTTTAGGAGTAATGTTGTTGACAACTCCATCATGTACAACCTCTCAATTTTTGTTCACATATTTAGATTTTTCCTTATTAGAGGTGGATCCTTGTTTAGTATCCTTTTGAAGGGTTAACTTGCCCTTTTTGACCATGAATTCCTCTATCCAAATAGCTTGTGTGACCATGTCTTTGAAGGTGTGTAGACCTTGAAGTTGAAATTTATACCCAAAATCAGGTAAAAGATTATCAGTAAAGATGTCAAGATTTTTTGTCTCAAGGATTTTGCATGAGTACTTGGTGTAAATTTGTCTCCATCTCTGAAGGAATGTGAGGAAAGGTTCCCCAATTCTCTTTTTAAGGTTACACAAGTCTTGAATGTTAACCAGGTGTTGTATGTTGTGAGAGTACTATTGGACAAACATGTTTACAATCTCATCAAATGTTTTGATACTAGTAGGCAAGTGTGAAAACCACTCCATGGTCTAACCACCTAGACTTCTTAGGAATAGACACATGAGATACGTCTGATTATGCATAAATTTTATAGACAAGGCACTAAATTCTCATAAATGATCTTGGGGATTGGTAGTTCCAAAGTATTTATCATACTTAGGTAGCTCAACTCCTCTTGGAAAAGGAGGCATGTCTATACTCTTGTCAAAAGGAAATGGACAAAGAGTGTCTAGAGTGTATGTTTTTTTAGGTTTTTCTTTATCACACACCATTTGGGTTAGCTAGTCTTGCATGATCTTTAGTTGTTTTTGCAATTTAGATGTTTCAATTTCCTCTCCAGGTGTAATGATAGTTTCAACATCAAAGTGATGAGGTAGCTTGGCTCCCTCTTGAGCAAGTTTGAGAAAGTATTTCTCTCTCTCTTTCTTAAGCAAGATTTCCATGAATTTCTAGAATTTTTTATCTTTACGACATTTTTGAACATGTTCAGGAAGTATTTCTACCTCTTCTTTGTTCTCATCAATAAAAGGTTCCTTATGTCTCTCATTTCTATGTTGATCTTGGTCTCTATTATGTTCTCCATGTTCTGGTTCTTGATAAGCCATTTTAGGAATGTGATAAGTTTCAGTGAATGTTGGTTAGAAAGGTCCCCTGAATAAGAATTCAACCATGTTGTTTTGGAGATGTATGACCTTTGCTAGTTTTTGGATCCTCTTGATACAAAAGGTTCTTATTTTTTTCTAATTTTATGGAAAATGTTCTGTGAATACTAGGCGATCTGATAAGTGAGGGAGATTCTGAAGACTCCTCACTAGATGAATTGGACACAAACCGTGTATAAACTAAGAAGTGACCTTTTCCATGATTACAACCTCTAGCTTTACCTCATCTAAGTCTAGGAGGATAAAACATGTTTTTGTTTCTTGTTGCCACAGTCATAGATCAGGACAAAAAGAGAAAGCCTAGACAAGGATTGCACTAGTACATAGTCTCTAAAAAGTAAGATGAGTGTTGTATACTAAGGTATGAGTTGTCTGAGTAATGGCTAGAATAGCCAAAGATTATGACTACCATGGCACAAAGTATGACAAAAATGAGAGGAAAAAGACAAGATAACTAAACAACGAGACTAGTCCACATATAGATTGCAAATTGCTAGCTCAAAAAGAAGCCTATTATTTGACACTATTTGTAGATAGTGGTAAAATGTTGCAAGTATAGACTAGACTTAGAGTACAGATAGCTCTAACATAAAAATTTGATAATTTTAGGACAAGACACCATGCAAAGATTCTTAGGGAACTACATGAGGAGACACAAAGAAGGTCACAAGGATTTAGAAAAACAATTTTAGGACTACGTTCTCGCATTAGAACTTGCACAGTTGATAGACTGACAAAAGGAAAAAATTCTTGCATAAAAGAAAATATTTACACAATCTTGCATAGAAATTTGCAAGGAGTCATGTGAGGACTCACACAGAACCATGCGAGGAAGCACTGATAGGGTAATTTCTTGCATGAAATTTCATAGAACTTGGCATGAGAATCTAGATAGATTGACAACTTTGACTAGATTTTGAAGAGATTTTTCAAGTTTTAGACAATTCTAGACAAATTGTTGATTTTGTTTACAAGTTTAAGATAGATAGCAATGTAGTTTAAGTTTTGGATAGAAATTTGGTGTTGAAAAAGATAGTTTGTTTTTAGATAAACATGAAATGTAAGCAGTAGTCACAAACAATGCAACTAAGGGCAAAGTAACTCCAAGGGATAGGGAAGTCTTGACCTTTTGTTTGTTTGATAGGTTTGGACAAGTTTAAAGACTCGAGAACAAACACTCTTTATCCCTCAAACCAAAAATGGTAAAGGCAAAACCTTTGTCCCACAACTTATGTGCATGTGTGCACCTCACACAACTGTGTCACCCCACTAGAGGGTGCCTATGTTTTTGGTGTATTCCAAGGGCTCAATAAAATATACACTAAATGAACACCCTTGTGGCAGGGGTCAAGTGTGTATACCACCTTCCAATACACAAGTACATGCCTTTGGTGAGTATCTACAGGAGAGATTCTTCCCCCTCCTTGTACAAAGATTAAGACCCCTTTTGAAGGTGAACTGGGTAGCAACTAACTAAGAGGTTTTTACTTGGCTTCAATTTATATTAACCCCTAGTGGCTTCACAAGAAAATTTGAGGCTAGAAACCCACACGAGCATCTGTAAGTGCACACATTTGACTAGCAAGACTAGGGCTAGTGTTGGCCAGTGTAGTTTACAAAGCCTCTTCTTGATATGCAATATTAGAATGAAGAAGAGGAAATTTATATGGCTTTGGAGTCTTTTTCTTACAAAGCTTCTTTATTATAGTGAGTTGGAATCTCCAACAAAAAAATTATTCTCAATTCCAGGAGGTTGGATTGCTCTAGAAAGCCCTCTAAAGGTTGACTCAAACTGGTGGTTCGGATCTAAGGGTCCAAGTTTTTTATTCCCCTTAAGGGGAAAGAGCATACTCCTCTACCTCATAACCTTACCAAAATAAGAAAGACATGTTAATCATTAAGTTAGCTTATCAATCCCACCTTTTCCTATTGTGAGACTTTGATTCCCTAAAAGTAAATCATTATCTCTTCATTAAAGGCTTCATTTGAGAGAACCATTAACTTGCTTGCCTCCCTTGGGTACCATTTTCAGAGGCTTCTAGGTTTCTGATTTACTCTTCAGCATCACTTAAAAGTAGTATAGAGCATACTCTCCTATTCCCATGTCTTGTACCCTATGAAGTTCACAAGCCCTATTTATACTATGTGTAGAAAACAATAAAAGAAGACACAATATTTAAGTGGGTTTGAAGTGAATCTTCAACATGTGTACCTTTGACAAACATCCTGCAATCACACAATCAATGCATGTTTCAAGTTTTTTTCATAAGGTGTCTTCGACAAGCATCCTAAAAACTACTGTTATGCTATAAGAAACTAGAAATCCAAAAGAAAATTCTTCAGAGAACACCATTAGTCAAAACATAATGATAAGACTAAATTCTAGAAACTATATTTGCACATGTTGTTGCAAAATTTCATGTGAGATCATGCACAAGCCCGTGCAAGAAAATGACATGCACCACATAAGAAACTATGTATTTATGCACTTTTTCACATGAGGAAGTGCAATGGAAGGGGTGAAATCTTCACTTCTTTGCGTGCAAATGAGATTTCTCGCATGAAAATCTAGAAAATGGTATGGATGAATGCAATAGAATAATTAAAAATGCAAAAAATAGAGTAAATGACGCCAAAAAACTTGATTTCTTAGCCCCATGATGGGTGCCACAAATGTATATGTGAAATGTGGGCCTTAGATCCTCACATACACTTCAACATAGTCATTACCTAAGGGATCATTTTGGAATGAATATGAGATTATTCATCCAAGTAACCCAACAGTTTAACCTATTGCCTTCTAACTAGAAGGATTTCACCTTTGCTCTCAGAATAAGAAGCTAGCAACCAAACCTCTAGTATGAAGGATTTAATTAAACTATATGAGAATGCAAATTAATCTATATGAGATGCATTGTTAAGCTAAGAAATAAAAGAAACATATTATGCTAAATGAATGTGTATTAAGCTAATATGAGATTCAAATGCAAGAGATTTAAGCTAGAAAATGTATGAGAATAAGTAACTATTCCAGTATTAATTTAATACAAATTCAATTCAACTTCTATAACGAGGAATCGAAGGCTCCTTAAATAGAATCCTAGGATTGATCGACAATCAAGATCAATCAGAATGAACAATCAAGATTGAAGATAAGACTCAATTAGAAAGGAAAATTCCTTATGAAAAGGGAGTTAACTGATTTCTTTTGAGTGGAATAAGGATTTAAGTGATTTAATTTTGAGTGGAATAAGGAGTTAACTGATTTAATTCCTTTTCTGATTTCAGTCCACCCAATTTTCCATTTTTGAACTGAAGAGAAGATTTTGAGAGAATATTTAATTTAATAAAATAGAATATGACCTCATAAATGGATAACCCTTAATTAATTGAATAATTAAATTCAATATTTAAAATGAGGGTATTATTAAATTAAATACATTTAATTCCCTTATACATTAGCTAAAGAGATAATTTAAATTTAATTAAAGTATGAACACTTATAATTAAATTAAACTTAATCAATAGGTTTAATTTAGCTAATTTGAGTCAATACTTAGGAATTAAATAAAGAGTGTAATTAATGCATATTAGGGATTTTTTGCATTTGGCACTTAGGTCAAGTAGTGATAATTAGAATTAGAATTGCCTAGTAAATTAGGACTTAGGAATGATCAAATAGACTAGAATTAGTTGACATGGCAATCTGCCAATTTTGGGATATTACACATATGTGTGAGCATTAAGTTTCCTTGGCCTCCATGCTAGTTCAATTTCTTCCTCCTTTTGAGATTTCTTTGGATTTTCTTGAGTATGTTTCTTCAATAGTTTAACTATAGTTTTTCATTTGATTATTTTATAGTTTTTATCAAAAAATTTAATGTTTTTCTCCTCAAAAAAACCCATATTTGGGGAGCATATGTTATTCCATTTTTTGCATCCATTGTAACCAACATCCCCTAAGGTTCAATTAAAAAAATTAAACCTTTAATTTTTTTATTTATTTTTGTTACAAATTCTAACTAATCATTTTCTTATCTAGTTTGTCAAGAATTCCTTTCGCAAATGATTCTTATGGTACAATGGTTAAGATGCTCTTCCTTCATTCATGAGGTCAAGGGTTCAATTATTGTGATATTATATTATTTCTCTTTTCTTATGCATCTCAATCAATTGCGACTTATAACATATTCCATTTCTCAAGGTCCTTGAATAGTATAATAAGTGAGATGGTAGATAGTGGGTTTGGTAGTTAAGGGGGTCACGTGCTCAAGTCTCCAAAAAGGGTTGTAATGTGTTCCTCTTTTATATTGTTATCTTTTATTTCCTTTCAATTTCTATTATTATTTGTCTATATTATTTTACTTAAGTTATTCACAAAACCATAAAATTAAATGAAGACTTGCATTGTATCTCAATTAAAGTCACACATGCAAATTATAGTAAATTTATATTTACTCAAGTATATATGTGTGCACCTAGATATACTCAGATAAATATACCTGACTAACACATATAAACATCGTGAAATCAAGAGAATATAAACCACATTGAAAATATTAATGCACCAAAGTAACAACTTAAGATCACATCCATACATAAATCCACCATTACAAAATAAAGTATCACAATATCAAATAAGAGGAAAAATACCAATTGTTCCCCAAAAAGTAGATAAATCCCTAATCAATATTCCTAGCCCTAGGGTTCATAAATGGATCATGGTTCCATCTTCCTCTTTAAAAAAATGGTATGAGGATTTTGAGGCACACTCAAATTTGTGTAGCTAGGTGGAGTAGATGCTCGGTAACTAACAATACATACATACATACATACATACATACATATATATATATATATATATAGAGAGAGAGAGAGAGAGGAAGGAGTTTGATATCATGAAGATCTCCTAAATAAGTAACCATGACTACCTCCCCTCATCCTAAAGACACACCAAGAAAAGTAAGTGCGAGCGTGCACACACACACACATAAGGTACAATGGGTTAGTAGGATTAGCTCAAATTCTAATCAAATAAATGTAATATTTCTTTTAAATAATTTTATCAAAAAGAATGTAAATATGAATTGATCAAAACACTATCTTTTAAACAATAGAGAGGTAAGAACTTGAAAAATGTAAATATGAATTAATAGTTGTCTTGATTTAAAACTAGAGTGTATGAACATCACCAAGACCCTATATTGTTTCCTAATTTTCCCTAAGTCGTATGTTACGGTAAGAGGGGTATTACATCATTCCCCTCTGGGATTTGACTTACTTCTTAAAGTTGTTAAAATTAAACTTATTCACATTTAATTTAATTTTTTATACATGACTATATATACTTAATAAGGATAACTTATGACATCATTCGATTATTGTAAAGCAAGAACAATTCTAAGCCTTCATTAATTTTTAGGGCCTTATATTAAGGTCACACAAGAGTTTTCAACTTCAATTTTTTTGTCTATATCCTACTTACAAAAGTATATTCATTATGCAAGGTCATTAAGATATCCTCATGTTTTTATGATAATGTAAACATGGTTATGTAAAACAGTAAAATACATAACATATATAAATAGGGGTGTTTATCAAATTACGGTTCTAAACTTCCTATATGACTAATATTACATCGATACTTAATATTGTTGGTCTCAGATTGGTTTTGACAATTGAGTGTCAACACACTTAAGAAATTTCTAAGTTGATGCTGAGTATAATATAGATGCTAAGCTATAGTATGTGCCAAGCAGATAGATAATGCCAAGCAAGTTTTAGATGCCAAGTGATTAATAGATGCCAAGCTAGTATAGGAGCCAAGTGAACTATATGTGCCGAGAAAGAAATATTTTCTATACGTGTTGAGCATGAAAAAATTCCTATGTGTGTCGAGCATCAACAATCAATAAGTGTCAAGTAATGTAGAATTAGCATAAGAGTTTGTGCACTCAAAAACTCAAATGTAAGTTGTTTTTGAGCTGACAGATGAAACATTTTGAAGGATTAAAAGATACGATTGAATCTATTACATTCCCTATGCAATCAACATGCAACCAATCAAAAAATGGAAAGAACATGTAACCAATTAGAAAAATGGAAAGAATTGAGCGAGAAAGATGGATGAATCTCAATCGTAGATTCATACCTAACCCTAAGTCATGAAACCTTTTTAAGAAGGTCAAAACCCCATAATTCAATAGAGTGTGAGAAAGAGTATGTGTGAAGGGAATGCATACAAGGAGTGAATACTAGAAAATTTTGAAGGAAGTGAAAGGGGAGAAAAAACTTAGAAGAAGGACAATATTGTAGTATCAATTAGTAGATCAGTGAACATCAGAATAGAGCATCAACACTTTGAATGGAGTTATATCAAATCATGAAGGATCATATCAGATTGGACAGAACAAGGATCTAAAATCAACAATTGAGGATTTTAAGTTATCAGATCAACACATTCTACTATACTTTCTAGCCATTGTATTAGGAGAATGAAAATCCTATGAAGATAAGTTGGTTTAATAGCCATATTGTAAATCATTTAACAAGGTGACATTCCAAGTGAATTTTTGTAAATCCTTTAGATAGGCCACTTTTAATAGAGTCTTAGACTCTTTAACAAGGCAGGCCTTTCATAGGGTAGACCATTGATCATGGTCAAACTTTGTAACCTTAACCAATTACATATTGCTCTAGTGATAAGTTGTGGATGTCATCCCCACCTCAAGTTTACCTTCACATTTTGGAGGGTTTCTAGGTGATCAAATATTGTGTTGTCTATTTTCATGTATGCCTTTACTTTCATGTTAATTAGATATGTTTCATGCATGAATTGATTTTAGTTAAAAGGTTTATTAGCTTTAAGTTTGGTACTTCTGATTCACCCCCCCACCCCCTCTTAGAAGTAAATCTTCCCACTTGTGAGTGAATTCCAACAATTTGTATCAGAGCCAAGTTCTTCTAAGGAGAAGCCTTACAGCTTGAAGAAAAGATCTAGAAATGGATGTATACAAGCTTGGGAAGATGATAGAGAATTAGGAGATCAAGATACATCTCATTCTACATTCTCTCGAAGAAGCTAGGGAAGAATTGAGAAAATCCCTAAAGAGAAGAAGAGAAATTGTCATAGTTGAGAATGATACACAGTACAATGAGATTGACACCTCAAAAGTGTTTGCCAATGGTGATTCCAAGGAGTTTGATGCAACAAGTGTAGACCTAATGGAAAGGAATAGAGCTCAAGAAAAAAATATTAGAACTCTCAAGATTGAACAAGAATCACAAGCCATGATTCTTTGTGAAGTGATTGAATAGAAGAAGAGAGCCATTGAAGATAAAGCTATGATAGAAGATGATAGATTGGAGGAAAAGTCAATTGATCTTGCAAGAATTTCTAACATGTAGCTAGACACCCTAAGCCAGATGATGAATGCACATCATGAGCTGAATGTTAAGGACATAAAGATCTCCACGTTGAAGATTCCAAATGAACAACCACAAAATGACTTGAGAAGAGAGAAGGAGATTGCAGAAAGTTTCAACAAACCTAATGAAGCTATTGATTACTTTAAACAATTGTTGAAATCACCAAGATCCAACAATGAAACTTTAGGACTCGGATACACTAGCACTAAAAAAGGAGAGTCATCTAAGACTGCAGAAGAAAGAAGTGAGAAAGCTAAGAACACTAAACTCACTTGTCATTTCTATGGTAAAAAAGGACATACCTCTAATGTGTGTAGGAGCAAGAATGCTAATCAGCATGACAAACCTAAGAATATGGGTCACTATCACAAGTGCAATAAGAAAGGTCATTAGGCACATGACTGCAAGACTAAAACCATTAGAACACCAAGATTTGATGGTCACTGCTACTATTGCAAGAAGTATGGACATAGAGCTTTTGAGTGCAAATCAAAGCCTATGTGGACACCTAACCAACCAGAAAAAACCAAAAGTCATGAACATCACTATAATTGGGACTACAACACTAGGCAAATTTTTCACTAGTGTCAAGAGTATGGACACATTCTAGAGAACTGCATAAGAACACACTTTAGTGGAAGCTACAATAGATGGCTAAGCCAAACTACATGCTTCAGTTGCTTAAAGACTGGTCATATCAGCAAGTATTTCCCAAGAAGGTCAAAGGCACCCAACTCAGAGTTCAACAAAGGAAAAGAGAAAGTTGATATTGAACACATCAACGAAGAAATGAATAAAAAAATGGAAGAAGAAAGAAGAAGGGAGCACATCAATGGAGGGATCACTTCACCTAAAATGTCAATTGGTCACACTACATCCAACTAAGCAAAAGAAGGTATGAGGGACTCATATTTAAATGCTTTATCATACATCAATTCCAAGATAATTCAGTATTAAAAAGGATAGATCAGCATGAATAAAGATGCAAAGTTAAAAAAATTCATAGTGTTGCTAAGGAAAGTTGTTGTCTACCAAAGTCAGTAGAAGTGATTAGTTGCAGCCAAGTTATTAGTGGATGCCAAGTGAAGAGAAATTTGTATTGAAGCTAAGTAAGGGAAACTCTAGTGTATATTGAGTAATTGGAAATCAGTGGAAGCTGAGTAAAGAAAAATTGCTTAAGAAGCTAAGTAGACGATTGTACAAGCACTAAGCATTAAATGCTATAAAATGAAGGGTATATGGTTTTTTTTTTATCATTTTTCATTATCACGGTCATAGAAAAAAATCAAGAGAGTAGAAATGATTTTTGAGCAAATATTCAAGAATTTGAGTAGATTCCAACACATATTCAACATCATTTTATTGATTTTAAGGTATTTACACTTGTGCCAAGCTATGTAGTTTTGCTATTTCTAAGTTTTGAAACCCTAGATTGCAGAAATAGCCTCTTGCTTTAGGAAACCTCAAGGAAAAGAGTTGTTTGAGGTTTAGTTAGTGAGTAACAAAGTCAAGAAACCCAAATTTAGACCAATCCCTAAGGTTGCATACAAAAATGACCCTATCAGACCTTTATCTGTGATTCCACATAAACTGGTGATGGTGCAAGATGTGCAAAGATTGGTGCAATAGGTGATATAGAAATCAAGGAAACATATGAAAAATTGTGTGAGAATGGAGTTTTGAAGGAAGAATTTCAAATTTTTGAGAGGAAGGTCTTAACCCGTGCCCTAGATTTTCCAACTATGTTCAAGACAGAATGGATTAGAATTGTGTTGAGTCAAATCCATGATGGAAGCCTTTGGTTGGAGGATGGACTCATTAAAATATCCAAGAGAATTATACATAGGGTGACTGGGTATCCAACCCTAGAATGGCCAAAAACCCTAAGAAGTGATTCTAAAGAAGCTATAGAGAAGAACATTGAGGAAAAATGGAACAAGAGAGGGATGACAATAGACACAATCAAAGACCCTCTTATTGAATTTTTAGCTAGAGTCATATCCCATAAACTTTACCAATGAAGCTGACTCAAGAATGTTCCCTATATTTTAGTGGACATTGGTTAGAAACTTGTCAAAAAGGATCATGCTTATGATCTAGCTAAATTGCAATTACAACAAATCATGGAAATTTTGGGAGCTATAAGAAGAACAAAGGGAGCTCAATGTAAATTTGGAGCAATTTTGATATGCACATTTTTCTATGTTTAGAATGAATTCCCCTCTTTTGGAAAGGTAAGCTAGAAGACAAATAGGTCAATAGTAGTCTAGGTCAATGAATACATAGAATAGATGGGGGCAAATTTTGAAACTATTATGACCAGCTACTTTGAAGACTTCAAGAAGTCAATGAAACAGAGACTAAGGATACCTGTCTCTCTTGTTGAACAACACATCAATGACATATGTTTCTTAGTTGACATTGATTTCACATACATCCAAGCAATAGTACCAAGGATGAGATGGCTAAGGCCACTTGGTTATGAGACCAATATTGATGAGGCATCTGTAGCAATAACAGCCTTACTAGAAAAAGACATTGACAAAAGTGCTCAAACCTTTGGCACTTATGATATTGTAAGATCTAAGGTGGATATGGAATTGAAAAATGCTTCAACCTTGAAGAAAAAGGACAAATTGGTCAAGAAGCTTAAGGCTAAATTTGGTGAAGGTACAACAGAAGTAGAGGAAGAAGAAGAAGAATAGGGCTAGGAGCCACTTGCATTAACCCAAGGCAGGGGAGAAGATGCAGAAGAGCTAGAAGGTGTCAAGGAGGAAGAGGAAACCAAGGAAGCACCTACCAAGCCTAAGCCTAAGAAGAGGAAAGCTCATAAATAGCCTACAACTCAACCCAAAGGCAAGAAAATAGCAAAGCCTAGCCTAGAAAAGCCTACCACAAGGGCCAACACAAGAGCCAAATCAAAAAAGGCCAGGGAGTAGGAAAAGAAGAAGGCCACTAAATAGGAAGGATCAACCCAGAAGAAGTAGAGGAGAAAATGTGTGGCACCTCTTAAATCAGATGAAGAAAGAATAGAGTTTGATGGCAATGGACAATTTAGAGTGGTAAGTCACACCACTAAATCTAATTTAGAAAATATTTGTGATAACATTAGAGATAATACAGATTTATCAGGCTTAAAAGGCATTGACTTTAATAAGTTAAGTAGAGAAGAACAAAACATAGTGGAAGAATCAGTTTATACTATGATGGCCAAGTTCAAGAACACTCCACTTGAACTTGACAATACAATGCCTAAAGAGTTATATTCTATTATAGAAAATAAGTGGCATTATTGCCTCAATATGGAGAAAGAAATAAGGGAGTCAACACTGGCTTGAGTAATGCCTAAACTCACTAAAGGGAAAATAACCAAAGCAAATAAGAAGCATGGCAGAAAATTTGCACCCAAATATAGAGCCTTTAGTATACTACAAAATAAAATTGAGGATGTTGTCAAAAAGTCCACACAAATGTGGAAATTGATTTATGGGCTAACAACTATGAAAAAAGGAGAAGCAGGCCCCTTTGAGGGAAGAAATAATGATGTGGAAGAAGAAAATGATAAGGAAGAGGAAGCAGAGAAAGAAAAGGAAGATGTTACAGTGGAGAAGGAAACACAAAAGGTTGATATGGAAACTGTTGAGGAGTAGCAACAAGAACAGAGTGTGCAAGACACACAATTGACACCACCAAGTCCTCCAAATGTAACTCCCACACCTACAAATATAGTAATTGTATAGGATGTTCCTAACACTTCTAATCAAAACATAAACCCACTGACTACAAAGGACCTTAAAAAGATCCTTCACCAGAATACTCTATAACCACAATTATGTACTAACCCAGTCTTGGTGAGTGTGGAAGAACTTTAGAAAGTTGTGGTTGATATCACAAAGGAGAAGGTGAATCCACAAGAACTACCTTCACATATCCAAATAGTTATAAGTGGACAACCCAAAGCAAGTTGCACAAGACAAACTAGATAGGGTTTTTTCCACAGTACCAGACACAATGACTACCAAGGAGCAAGAAAAGGATCAAATAGGATAGAATGATGCCTCTATTCCTACTTCACAAGGACAAGGTGCACCACCTTAGATAAAAATAATTAATTAAGGTAGAATAGAAGAGGAGGAGACCCCTAAGGAGAAAGAATAAGAGGCAATACAAATACTAATAAATTTGCCTACAACAGGCACCCCTACAGGAACAATACAACAGCTGAGCACTGAAGTAGTACCACTTCAAGTTTTAGCACTAGGCTCAAGCTCTACCAAATTTGCAAGGGTACTTCACTATGGAGACCCTACTGTTGATGAAGAGATAGTCATTCCTGGGTATTACTACAAAACCATGAATATAGATCAGATAAATGAAGTGCAAGAGGCACTAGAGAAGAAGAAGAAACAAGAGATACTTAGAAATGAGTACAAGTAGAGGCAAGCATTGATAGAGATAAAATACATCTTTTTAGATGCATTCAACTTGCAAGTACCTAATGAAACCAAGCCAATTATGGAACAATTATCCAATATAGTGGACTAGGTACAGAATGAAGACCTTGGCACTAATGCAAAATTATTAGAATTGTCTAAAAGGAAGTTCCAAATGAAGTTGAATGAAAAAATATCAAGTGAAATAGCACTATCTCAGGTAAAGCTAGCCAAAAAGATAGAAAAGGTAAAAGTGGTACTTGAAAACATATTCTCATTATACTTAAAGTTGTGTGATCCATCAATTTTCACACAAGAGACCAACCAAAAGATAATGAGCTTGGAGAGGAACCTCAAAATATCAAGCATGTAGCTACCAAAGGATCTAGCTTAGAGTGAGAAGCATTTTGCTACTCCGCTTCACACACAAAAGGAATTAGTTGTGTTAACAACAAATGATGCGAACATAAAGGCCAAATTGATACAAATTCAATGTACCATCACCCCTCACATGGAAGTTTTGCAGAAGGAACTAGCCTATGCTGAGAATTTTTTAAAGAAAGACCCCAATATTTCTATATTGGAAGGCCTAGTTCACCTTGTAGCAGAGATAGCCATCCAGCTCAAATCACTGGAAATTGCACTAGAAAATTGGGATGCAACTCTTAGGATATTTATGGAGGTAAATAAATCCTTTTTGGAAAATTATTTAGTTAATTTTTACCACCCTTTGGCATAAGTATCAAAGAGGGGGAGATTATAAAATAAAGGGGGAGATAATATTTTGGGGGAGATAAAAAAAAAATTAAAAATCAAGTTTTGAGGAGTTAAAACTAAGGGGGAGATAAGGAGATAAATTTTGTGAACTAATAAAGCCAAAAGGATACAATAACTACAAGGAAAGATGTGTGAAAGAAATAGGACAGATAAGGAAAAATAATAAGGGAAAGCATAATCAGCATGAGACAAATCTAGCATGAGAAGTTGTGGATACAACAAAGGCACATCAACTCAAGGGGAGATACAAATTTTGAGGTATCTTCACAAAATTTTGAATAGTTTTGAAGTTTTTTACATATGCCAAACAAGATGTATATTATACTCATAGAGATCAGATTCATAATGTTTAGTTAAGTGTTTTTGACACTCATGTCAAAGGGGGAGATTGTTGGTCTCAAATTGGTTTTGACAATTGAGTGTCAATACACTAAAGAAATTTCTAATTTGATGTTGAGTATAATATAGATGTCGAGCTACAGTATGTGTCAAGCCAAAAATTCAATAGGTGCTGAGGTATTTAGATGTTGAGTAGATAAATAGTGTTGAGCAAGTTTCAGATGTCGAGTGACTAATAGATGTTGAGCCAATATAGAAGCTTAGTGAACTATATGTGCCGAGCAAGATAGAATTTCTATAGGTCTCGAGCAAGATAGAATTCCTATGTGTGCTGAGCATTAGCAATTAGTAAGTGTCGAGTAACATAGAATCAACATAAGATTTTGTCCCCTCACAAACTTAGATGTAAACCATTTTTGAGTCGACATATGAAGAATCTTGAAGGATTAAAAGATAAGATCGAATCTATGACATTCCCTATGCAATCAACATGTAACCAATCAAAAAAATGGAAAAAATTGAGTGGGAAAGATGGATGAATCTCAATCATACATTCATACCTAACCCTAAGTCATGAAACCTTTTTAAGGAGGTCAAAACCCCATAATTCAGTAGAGTGTGAGAGAGAGTATGCATGAAGGGAATGCATGTAAGGAGTGAATACTAGTAAAGTTTGAAGGAAGTGAAAGGGGAGAAAAGACTTAGAAGAAGGACAACATTGCAGTATCAGGTAGCAGATCAATGAACATCAGAATAGAGCATCAAAACTTTGAATAGAGTTATATTAGATCAAGAAGGATCAGATTGGATAGAACAAGGATCTAAAATCAGCAATTAAGGATTGTAAGTTATCAGGTCAACACATTCTACTATACTTTCTAGCCATTGTATTAGGAGAATGAAAATCCTATGAAGATAGGTTGGTTTAACAGGCATATTGTAAATCCTTTAACAGGGTGACATTCCAAGTGAATGTTTGTAAATCATTTAGATAGGTCACTTTTAATAGAGTGTTAGAGCCTTTAATAGGGCAAGCCTTTCATAGGGCAGACCATTGATGATGGTCAAACTTTATAACCTTAACTAGTTACATATTGTTGCAGTGATAAGTTGTGGGTGTCATCCCCACCCGAGTTTTACCTTCTCATTTTGGAGGTTTTTTGGGTGATAAAATATTGTGTTTTTTATAATCATGCATGCTTTTACTTTCATGTTAATTAGATATATTTCATGCATGAATTGATTTTAGTTAAAAGGATTTATAGCTTAAAGTTTGGTACTTCTGATTCACCCACCCCTCCCCCCCCCCCCCCAACCCCTCAGAAGTAAATCTTCCCACTTTTGAATTCCAAAAAATATTAGAAACATAAGAACTTGATTTATTTTAACCCAAGAAGCTATTAACATAATAGACGCTCAAAACATTCTTTTGTTAGATAATACATCTCCTCTTGACGTTCTCAAATTGTTACATATTATCATAAAAGCTTGTCATACGTTATGCATACCTTTTTTTAAGTTCCATCCTAAGATTTATTTATTGCATTTATTTCTCCTTAGATGATCCTATTGTGTGTACTTTTTCAGCAACATTAATAGTTATCTTCATTTTAATATTATCTCCATTTCTTAAACTTTTGTAAAGCGTATATCAATAGAATTCATTTAATGATGATTTTGATTGGTAGAATCCATTTCTCCCAAAAGAATACCCTTGGGAAGAATTATACACATACTTTCTTATGATAAAACTAAATTCTTTACTTGTCCTATATACAAATTTATAGTTTTCAATCAGTCCTTACTAGCAGTAGTGGTCATTCCTTTAGGATAAACTTTTTCCCACTAATACTACTTTTCCTAAATACATTCATTCCTATTAAAAATTATTAGATGGAATAAACAAATTTATTCTTCTTATTTCAAGTTTTAATTTTGAGAGGAGAGGAAGAAAAAGGTTATCATTTGATCAAACATGTAACCTTCAAAAATTAAAATATTCTACATTGATTAAATAACTCATAGCATGAGGTATTTTTAGGATGACCATATCAAACATACACACTTCCTTACATATTTACATTCCAATTTTATCCAACAATTAGGTTACTAACAAAATATTCTCCTTTAACAAGATAAATTGACCCTTAGAGACATATATTTATTAGACTTCTTTATATGAGAAAGCTTAATATTAATCACTTTCATTTAAGGAATCCACTACTATGAAAAGGGAGGGTCTAAATCAATCTCCTTTTAATCATTAATTCATTCTAGGGGAGTATATTTGCTTTAGACTTGTAAGTATGCTACTAGTGATAAAAGTATACTTAAATATTATTCATTTTCATAAATTTTCTAATATGTCCATTAAGGAGAAGTGCAAGCTGTAATCTTACTCATATTGTACACTTTCACCAAATATCCTACTTATAAATACCTAGAATCCTTACAAACTAATAGATATCATTTGTTTCAAACATATTTTAAGAGAGTTATCACTCACATATAATATATCAAAGAAATAAATTCATTTAAAAAAATTTCATCTAGACTAATTGCTAAAAATATCATATTTAATAGACATGGTCTACTTTCTTGCTACACATACTAACTTATGGATATTGAGAAAATAGGGCATTTCCTTCCTTAATAACACTTTGAAGTCACAAATCAATAGAAGTCCATTTACATTGAAATGCATGGGTTCACCTAAATAATTTAATCATTTTTTTTGGACATTAGGAGGAAATAAGAAAATACATTATCAAATATTTTATTTTGACTTTCAATTTTAAGAGGATAAGGGAAAGATTCCTTTTATAGGAATCCAATCATACAATATCATTTTATAAGAAGCTTAAGTTCCAAAACTCTTATGAATGAATGCAAGTTTCTAACTCTCAAACACTTTCAACATTGAATAAAAGATAACTAGGAAAGTCATGTTTCCCTCCCAAAAGCATTATTAACTCATAAAATCATAACAACTAAAGGAAATATCTCTATTTCCTAACCATTAAGTCAATTTAGTAATTATAGGAGAGGTGGAGTGAAATGTCTCAAACTTTCTTAAAAAACATTTAAATAACATAATGGGGTCAGGGTTAGATATTACTATAGAGTACTAGGCTATTGTTCTCATTTATAAAGAGAAGTTTCTTTGAGTACATGTAATTTTTAGAAATATCAAACAATAAACAAGCTTCAAAAAAAGACTATACATTTAGTGAAGTAGAAACATTAGTAAATGATATAAGAAAAAATAATTATTAGGAAACAAGTGTACAAAACACATATCTCTATTTAGGGTTCAAGTATTTTGAAAACACCTTAAGGGATAACTCAAAACATGAATAAGTTGTTAGAAATGTTTAGAATAATTGAGAGGGCGGGGGTTGGGGGGGTGAATCAGTTACTCAAGGTCCATAAGTACCATTTGAACAATTATACATCAAAACATTTATTGTTATGCTTATCTTGTTGTTGCTTTGTGTCTACTATACTAATAAAAAAAGTTATCGTCCTAAACATAACATATTTTTTTGAATGTAAACTTTATCAAATTTAAAACATATAAAGCATTCAACACAAGTTTGACAATAGGATTTTTATGTGGAAACTCAATTTCAAAAAAACCACCAACAATATGTTACTACTTTTTCACTCTTTCAAAGTGAGCTCTATTAGGATTCGACCATATTAAAGGTTACAACTGTATGCACCCAAAAATGGTCGCCTAGACTATGGGCCCCCATTATTCAATTTATCAATTTATCAAATTTTCTGAATCAATGGTTTGTAATATTTTATTAAATCAATTCAAATCAATTTCCTTGATCAAATTCGATTTATTTCATTTCTAAGATTGATCATTTTATTCCAAGTCTTATTTAATTAAAAGAAAATTTTCTCTTTTAATTAAATAAAATAAAATCCTCATTTAATTAAAAGAAAACCTCTCTTTTAATTAAACAGTTCATCCACATTTAATTAATTAAGAGAAAAACCTCTCTTTTAATTTAATTAAATATCTTCTATTTAATTAAAAAGAACTTGCTCCCTTTTAATTAAATAAAAATCCCACTTAAATATCTCTTTTGATGAAAAAAGGAAATAAAATAAATTCTTTTTATTTAATTTCTCTACACTTAAAAATGTGATCTAAGTGGGATTTATCTTTTCACTTTCTCCTCAACCACTCCTCTTTTCTAATTGGTGGAATCTTGTCTCACATGGATCACCACTTTCTTCTCAACCACTCCTCTTTTCTCATTGGTGGAATTTTGTCTCACATGGATAAAGCTCTATTATCCCATATTGGTTGTGAGAAGCCTCTCACCTCCAGAATTTCCTTTATAAGGGAGACCCCTCTCCTCATGTTAGACCCCCATGATTATGCTATCGTTATGCTGTAGGTTTGAAGACCAATTTTTGAAGGAGTTTGAACACAAAAGCTTTTTGTGGAGAACTTCTATTTTCTTGTTTTTTTCTCTCTTGCACCCATCATGGGCTTTTAGCTTAGATCTTGCATTTATAGATTAGATTTTTCTTTCATAGATTAGATCTTATTTTCATAGCTTAGATTTTGCATTGATAGATTAGATCTTGCTTTCATGCATATTTGAAGATCATGGAGACTAGCATTCTTGCTTTTTCCTCTTTGAATCTCTCATCTCATGGTGTACTTGCATGGGCACAAAAATAGGTCAAACTGAGGGTCTCCATTGCAAACCCTTGCACTCTATGAGTAGAGAGCTATGGATCGATTTATGAGGGCTCATTGTTGAGTTTTCTTACATGTAATGATTCATAGAAGTGTGACAACATTTTAGCATACATTTTTTATATTTGAAGATCATGGAGACTAGCATTCTTGCTTTTCCTCTTTGAATCTCTCATCTCATGGTGTACTTGCATGGGCACAAAAATAGGTCAAATTGAGGGCCTCCATTGCAAACCCTTGCACTCTATGAGTAGAGAGCTATGGATCGATTTGTGAGGGCTCATTGTTGAATTTTCTTACATGTAATGATTCATAGAAGTGTGACAACATTTTAGCACACATTTTTGGCGCCCACCGTGGGGCTTGAATCAAGTTTCTAGCTCCATTTGATTTTATTTTTCATCTCTAATTTTTTACAGCAGCATATTGGATCTAATCAAGTGCTCTTGTAAATTTTTCACTTTGGTTTTAAGGCTAACCCATATATAGATTGGTTTGCAGGCAAAAAATCTAGTTGGTTTAAAGATTCAATCATATCTTTTAAACCACTTAGAGTTTGGTTCTAAAATTCTTTTTGTGGGTTGGCTATGTGCCCAACATGTCGTAGTTTGATTTTGAGATCATTTTGACATGATTTTCATGAGTTATGAATTTCTCTTTATTTTTCATAAAAAGCCATTTTTGATCGCAAATCAGCGTATTTTTTGGAAAAATTTACATTTTCAAAAATATTTTTGAATTCTAATGGGGGTTCTTTCTTTGTATTTTTAATTTTGAGGCTGTATTAAAGATCAAAAACTCGATTTGATGAATCTGGCCTATTTTGAAAAATTGGGTCCCTAGGGCACAAATGAAGAAATTTTTTTAAATTTCTTACATTTTTGGAAAGCTCTTTAGTTTTTAGTAGGGGTCTCTTCTTTTCATTTCTATTTTTGGGTTTGAAATCATAGCAAACAAAAGGTCTAATCATGTTGACTAGGTTATTCGTATTTTTTTTGCAGGGATTTTCGTGTTTTTCTGGTTTTTTCTGCTAACTACTCACTGTTTTGGGTTTTTCTGTATTTTCTGATTTTTTTTGGAATAGCATAGCAGCAAGTTTTGATTTCATTAGAAAAATGTGCTAAATTTGTTAAAAATAGGTAAGATCTACTAAGCGCGTTGCGAGGACTTCAGGTATTCTTCTTTGGCTGATAACACTTTGATTTGGAACCTTAAAATGAACCTCATGTGTCTAGCTTGTGTGTTTTGCTTATGCTTTTATTTTTCAAACACATGCATGATTGATACTAGGTTGTAATCTCCATTGATTTTTATTTAGCAAGCTTGATTATTAGTGATAGATTTAGATAGCTATATTGGGTTATTGGACTCGCTGAATCCGTCGGCCCCTCATTCCACCCCGTGGTTGCAAGATCAGCGCCACATTAAAGGGGAGGGTCTACAAGATAGAAGCGTTAAGTGCTCCACTTAGCAACCCTCTTGTGCTTTCTAGAACTCACTAATCTTTGAGTTGTGGACTCGTTTTGGCTTGTGTGAGGGGTTAAGTGTTCCACATCTTTGGACTCACCTTGCATTAGTTAAAGCATTAAGTGTACCACCTTATGCTTTTTTATTATTCTTGGATAGATTTGCTTTTGGAGAATTAAAATCTGTATACACATAGTAACTAGGCCCCATGAATACTATTCGTGGATCTTGAGGGAGTGAGTTCCTAGTGAAACTCCTCTCAAAGAAGGATTCCTTGTAGGTGGGGAGGATACTTTGAGAATCTCTTAGATAGATGGATCTTCAACTTGGTGATTGAGGCATCTTTTCTCCGGAGAGGTTGATAGATCACTAGGGGTTGATATCATAGATCTTGAGATAATCTTAGTTAGCATGTCGGATTAATCTAGTTTCTTTGATTGGGCTAAAAGTGAAAAGGTGTCAAAACCTTGGATCTGAAAGCTAAGTCCCCTTGTGGTCCACTATTGTGAGTCGGTCACCTTTAGAGAGGGTTAACCATAGCAGACAATCCGTATACAGGGAAAACTACAGACAGAACCTCAAGCGGTAATAGCCACTTCTGTCGTGGTTGCAACAATCGCTATATAAATGTCCTCGTGGAAGAAATCTCCATGGGGTATGGTTCATTGTGGGTTGTCAGATCTCCCTAGCAGCTCTTGAAGATTAAGTTCTTAGACTGTGTCAAAACCTCGGTGCGCCGGGATTGGAGGTCACCCCTATGAATCATAAAAGTTGCAGAGTCAAACCATTACTAAAAACTTTAGAGAGGCCAACTTTTATTTTTTAGGGATGTGTGCAATGATTGTGAAACTCTTTGAGAACATACACAATTAGCTTTCCTAGGGATTAGCATAAACTAAGTCACTTGATTGCTCATGCACAAGGTTGTTTTTCCCCTTGTTCATTGTTTGAAGACGGTTTGCTTGAAATCCTTGTTTTCTATCTTGTGTGCTTGGTTTATGATAAAGAATCTATTAATACATCTAGTTGGATATTTAAAATAAACAAAATCTGAGTTCTTGAGTTGAGACTTTACGATCGAATAACTTTGTTATCCCATTATTTTTAGTCTCCCTAGGTCGGTCCTACTTGGATTAGGCTACTTTTCTCATTGTTAAAAACCTTTTTGCACCATGGGTTATTGTGCTTTGATCTCTTGAATTAGTAATCATTGATTTCACAAGAGACCTTGTTTGGAGTTGGTAAGTTAGAAACCGTCCTTATTGAGAAAGATATACACTTGGATCCTTTGATATTACACTTGGAGAGTCTTAGTAATCTCTTGTCCATTCACTTTCATCAAAGTTCAATTTTAATTATTTATAATTTGGGTCAATCATCCTCCTGGTCCATATGTGCTAGGGTATTCACCCAAAGTTGTGGGCACCTCTGTGGCAGTGTTGGTTTACACCTATTGCAAAATTCTATCTTATCACATCTCTTTTGGACAAGTGAGAGCTTTTACTATCTTAGTTTGGTACCAACATTTCTTAGAGTTATCCTATCAACTAGTGCCTTTTCTTTCATGTTGATTACAAGTGCTATTACATGTTGCTCAACATTCAAATGATCTCAAATGGTATCAAATTTTTCAAAATGACTCTTGGTCTTCTTTCTTCTTTATCTTCCATGTCTTTCTAGTCTCTCATTTCCATTATTCCTCTTCTTCATGTCTTCTTGATTCTTTTCCTCCTATTATCATATAGTCTACCTTCTTCTATTCATTATTTCTCTTCTTCCATACTTGATTCTTCTTCTTCTAGAACCATGGATCTTGGATATCTTTTTAGGGATCCTCATTTGAGCTCAGATGAAATCCACCTCCTTCTTGAATTTTGAAAGTGTTGTCACTCCAATAGATGCATGGATGCTAACGTTGCAACAAAAATGATTAAAAAAATGGATAAATCAGACACCTTTGCTAGGATCATGTGCAAGATCAAATCACAATATCCTTCTTCCAAATATTTTCCATCTTCCAAGTCTTATCATGATTCTTCTAAATATCATTCAAATTCCTTATCTTCCAAGTCTTATCATGATTCTTCTAAATATCCTTCATATTCTTCATCTTCTAAGTCTTACGATAATTCTTCTAAATATCATTCACATTCTTCATATTCTAAATCTTACCATGACTCTTCTAGATATCATCCATCTAGGTCTTCACCTACCTCTTCCTCACAATATCATTCTTCTTCTACTTCTACCAAGAGTCTTATTCCTCTTATTGAGATAGATCATAATGAACAACATGAAAAGTCTTGTGATATGCCTATCTATAATTCTTCTAGTGACAATGATTATGATGATGATGATTATTACATTCCAACAGTTCCTAAAAGTCCTCCTAGTCCTATGTTTGTGCTTAAAGGGGATGAGTCACGAAAAGATATTGATGGTAATTCACATGAATCAAATCTTGAAAACAACATTGATAAATTTTGTGAACAATACCTAAATGATAAATCTGCATTTTTTGATGAAGAGAAAGCATTTTTTTGTGCCGAAATACAACATCAATGGGATAAGAGTTCCTCTTCTAAGAACCCTCATGCTGAAAATAAAGATTACACTCTTGAGCAAGATCATGTTAATGTTGAACCTTTGTCTTCTGATGCTCCCCTTCCATCTACTTCCTCCACTATCGATACATCCCTTAAAGATTCTAAGCCTCTCAAGTCTTCTATCAATCCTTCATCCAACAAAGATCCTTATGATTTTCATTCAGTTCCTTATAGTTATCCTCAAGGGCTACCTCTTAAAGAAACTCAAGCTAACCTTCACCTGGCTGCAAATAATTTTGATAATGCTAAATCTAAGATCCCAAGCCTTCATGTGCTATAATGCCTACTTTAGCTAGTCCTTCACAATCTTCTCCAAAGTCTTCCATACAATTCCAACATGCTTCCTTCTCCTTAGGAGTGGCTTCATGTCAAGAGGACTCTAAAAATGATAAAGAAAAGAATATAAAGAAAGATCAAGATCAAGAACCTTCCATGTCATCCAATTATTTTCACAATGTCTCTGGTTCATTTCATGATTCTTTTGATCCCTTACACCCTTCCTCATTCATTCCACCATGTCTTAAGTCTTCTCCTAAGCAAGATCAAGATACTACTTACACTACTGAGCTTATTGACAATCAAAATGACCTTAATATAGTTGCACCTTCCAAAGATGATACTTCCATTAAGGTCATTAAAAATAGTGTTGTTACTTCCATTGTTGAGCCTATTGAAAATCAAGAGAGAAACTCTACACTTATTCTATCCAAAGATCCTTGTCAAGATCAAAGTATTCCATCTTCTTGTTCTACCACTCCATGTTCCCTTCCACTTTCTACTCTTCCTAAGTCTTGTCAAGCTTTAAGTAATCCTATTAAAGAATTTTCTCCTATTCAAGATATTCATGATCTTGTTGAAAATCCTAATGCTCACTCTAAAGATGCTGATGTCCTTGATTGTGATATAGATGTTGATGAACTTATTGATTACCCTTTTGCATCTTCTACATCCATCCTTGGACCTCCCCCACCAATACTAACTGCTTCATATCTTCCTTCCATCTTTGGTCCTTATGTCCCTTCAATTTCCCCTCCCTCTCCTATCTTTCCTCAAGATCAACATAGATGCATATCCTTGAATTCTTTTCATCCACCCACTCACCTAAACCAGTCATATCATCCTTCTTCTTCCACAAGTCCCAAGTCTTTTGGAAGTAACTTGAATGTTCAATACAAGAAAAAGAAGCAATTCAAGAATCCATATAAAAAAGAAGACCACCATGTCTCTTCTAATCGACATGGGAGCATTAAGTCAAAAGAGATATCTAAGAAAAAAATTACAAGACAAGTATGGGTTCCAAAATCCATCATTGAAGATATTATCTCTAAATCATCAAAAAGAAATGAAAAGAAGCCTAAGGCTATATGGATTCCAAAGTCTTTCTTGAGAAAGTCTAATGTTGAACAACAATTGAAGTTGACATTCAAGCTTCCAAAGACTTCCACTTCATCTTCTTCCAAAAGAATTCTTCCATTCCATGTGCCTAAACTGCAACCTTTTCTATCCACTCACCATATTCCTTCACATATTCCTTCATTCACATTTTCTCCATCCTTTTTCCACCCTTCAAGGTGTGTATTGACGTTGATCTTGCCTTCATTTCCATTTTTCAATCTCACTCACTTCGCATAAAGCCATATCCTCCATTTTTGTCTCCCATCTTCCTTTCCTTATTAGCATCTTTGAGCATATCATTTGAATTCCTTTGTATATCATGGTTTAAAAATTCAAAGAGCATTATCTCAAAAGCTTGACTTCTTCCAAAAAAAAAAATTGAAAAAGATTGAAAAAAAAAAAAAAAATGAAAAATTTGAAAATGTGCCTTGGTGAAAACCTGGTAATCAGGCACCTTGGTAGCAAAAGTAAAGAGAAATAAATTCATCCTATGGTGAAAACCACTCCCTTGTGGTGCCTTGGATAAGTACCATGATGAAAACCTAACAAATAGGCATCATGCGTAGTTCTTCTACATCTTTCATTTATTTCGTCTTCTCTCTTTGATCTTGACAATGTTGACCTATAGACAAACATTTGGCTATCTTGTGAGATATCTTATGATGATCTTGTTTTCATTCCTTTCATGTTTAGCCTTCATATCTATTTTTCTCCATTCATTCTAGTCTTTTGCTACCCTTTTCCCATTTGCCCCATTAGCTTATTGCTTCATCATGTCCTCCACCTTGTTAGACATTGGGACTGCACGATGTGATCTTGCTTAAGAGTTTAATGCCCATTCTGTCTAGGGGTATCTTTGTACATATTTATTGATCCTGAAAAAAATTCAAAAAAATTGATATATTTTATAAAAAAAATTCAAAAAAATTGATATATTTAAAAAATCCAAAAAAATGATATATTGTAAAAATTCTAAAAATTGAAAAATGTCCTGAAAAAATGATCATCTTAGTGACAACCTAGCAAAAGGCACTTTGATGTATCTTCAAAAAAATTATATATTCCAAAAATACAAAAAATTTATAAAAAGTCCTGAAAAAAAAAAAAAAAAAAAAAAATTAATAATAATAATAAAAAAAAAATCCAAGTGGTGAAAACTTGGAAACGAGTGCTACTTGAGGCCTTTGCACCCCTGTTTCTTAGCACATGTCCTCGACACTTAGCCTTTCTCCACCTTGCCTTGTCCTTGTTACCTTGCTTTGGAATTGGTCTTTGTCTAGGGGGCATAACTATGCTAGCTTTGGTTTCTTAGATGTGTGAGTCTTTAGGACACCTCACAAATGGTGTTTTTCAACACCCATTGACATCGAGTGTTTTTCAACACTTATTGGTTTGGTCTTACCTAGTATCATCATGTGATCTTACCTTCCTACAAGCATTTGATCCTTGTCCTCAGAACTCAGTATCAGTTAACACACTTAAATTTTTAAACGCAACACTTAATGCTTGACTTATGTCATATTTTTTTCTCTGTGTACTAACTATTATTGATTTTTGTTGAGTGTCTTTGTCTGATAAGTCTCTCCATGATGCATCGCTAGAAGACTTGGGGCATGAGACATGTTTTTATTTATTTATTTTTGCTTGTGGGTGTGGTCTTGAACTCTAGAGTGTCTTTTGTTGTCCCCTTGAAACACTTAGGAGATTTGAGACATCATCCTTGATTGTTTTTGCACAACCATTCTTATAGTCATCTTGGCATCTATGCCTTGATGCGAGCATAGCTTTTCTATATTAAATTGGGTAAGCTAACATCAAAGTCATCTTGACCTTTATGTCTTTGATGCTTATGTTAGAATCTTTCCACATTTCAATCCAATATAAATCGCATTCATATCTTCATAGTTACATTTGTAACTAGTGATGATTGTGTGATTTTTCGATGTCCGTTAATAATGGCCCAATGATGAAAATAAGTTCTTTTACATTCTCTAATGAATGATGAACACAAAATCCTATGTTACAGTTGCTATTTTGCAAGTACACCATTGCATTTCATGTAGTTTGCATTATTAGACTTCATGTTAGTTTGCATTTTTAGGCTACATTATGAGTTTGAGAGGGTTCTCCTTTCATCTTTATTGTGGACATTTAATCAATTGTGGTCACATTTTGATCTTCATTTCCTTATTTTCTTTCGTGATCTCAATCAAAATTTCTATCTTAAACAATTGATTGATTTTTGGAGCATTTTCTTTTCTTATTTCTATTTCTTTCCATATCTTTCAAACTTCTATCTTCCATTTTCTTTTTCCCCACTTCTTTTCTTCTAAATCATCTTTGGGGCATAATATTTCATGCTTGATGATCTACCTTGGTTCTATGATTCTTATATCTTTCATCTTACATCAAGAACCTTATCTTTTGTTCGATTTGATCAAATTTATCAATTTGTTGTTTCTCCTCTATCTCATTTCGATTTTGATCATGAGGGGGCAGTAATTATCAATTTCAATCCTTGATTCAGTTTTATCAATTTTATCCTCGACTTTTTCAAGTTAAAATTTATTTGTATTCTTTGTCCTGATGTGTTCCCGAGTCGACCACACATCTGGGTTGTTTTGTGATCCCAAATTGACCTCACACTTCAATTTCTTTCTTTGACTACATGTGTTCCCGAATCGATCACACATTAGTCAAAGAGGGGCAAATGTATGCACCCAAAAATGGTCGCCTAGACTATGGGCCCCCATTATTCAATTTATCAATTTATCAAATTTTTTGAATCAATGGTTTGTAATATTTTATTAAATCAATTCAAATCAATTTCCTTGATCAAATTCGATTTATTTCATTTCTAAGATTGATCATTTTATTCCAAGTCTTATTTAATTAAAAGAAAATCTTCTCTTTTAATTAAATAAAATAAAATCCTCATTTAATTAAAAGAAAACCTCTCTTTTAATTAAACAGTTCATCCACATTTAATTAATTAAGAGAAAAACCTCTCTTTTAATTTAATTAAATATCTTCTATTTAATTAAAAAGAACTTGCTCCCTTTTAATTAAATAAAAATCCCACTTAAATATCTCTTTTGATGAAAAAAGGAAATAAAATAAATTCTTTTTATTTAATTTCTCTACACTTAAAAATGTGATCTAAGTGGGATTTATCTTTTCACTTTCTCCTCAACCACTCCTCTTTTCTAGTTGGTGGAATCTTGTCTCACATGGATCACCACTTTCTTCTCAACCACTCCTCTTTTCTCATTGGTGGAATTTTGTCTCACATGGATCAAGCTCTATTATCCCATATTGGTTGTGAGAAGCCTCTCACCTCCATAATTTCCTTTATAAGGGAGAGCCCTCTCCTCATGTTAGACCCCCATGATTATGCTATCGTTATGCTATAGGTTTGAAGACCAATTTTTGAAGGAGTTTGAACACAAAAGCTTTTTGTGGAGAACTTCTATTTTTTTGTCTTTTTCTCTCTTGCACCCATCATGGGCTTTTAGCTTAGATCTTGCATTTATATATTAGATTTTTCTTTCATAGATTAGATCTTATTTTCATAGCTTAGATTTTGCATTGATAGATTAGATCTTGCTTTCATGCATATTTGAAGATCATGGAGACTAGCATTCTTGCTTTTTCCTCTTTGAATCTCTCATCTCATGGTGTACTTGCATGGGCACAAAAATAGGTCAAACTGAGGGCCTCCATTGCAAACCCTTAGAGAGCTATGGATCGATTTGTGAGGGCTCATTGTTGAGTTTTCTTACATGTAATGATTCATAGAAGTGTGACAACATTTTAGCACACATTTTTTATATTTGAAGATCATGGAGACTAGCATTCTTGCTTTTCCTCTTTGAATCTCTCATCTCATGGTGTACTTGCATGGGCACAAAAATAGGTCAAACTGAGGGCCTCCATTGCAAACCCTTGCACTCTATGAGTAGAGAGCTATGGATCGATTTGTGAGGGCTCATTGTTGAGTTTTCTTACATGTAATGATTCATAGAAGTGTGACAACATTTTAGCACACAACAACACACACTATTAAATGTGACTTTGTTAGAGGATTTAATCACCCTATTAGGAGTGGCCTTGTTAGAGGACTTTGATCATTCCATTTAGAATGTCACCTTTCTAAAGAATTTACACAGACTGTTAAGTCCTTCAAATAACTGTTAGGTCAACCTTTGTTAAAATAAATTCAATACAAACTATTTACAATGATTAGAAAGAAAACATTAAGGTTTTAATCTATATGATTACAACTCACTTTGTAGGTCTAGATCAATATTTGGTTCATGTGTTGATTCATTGATAAGCTTCCCATTGTCATCTTTGTGCTTGATTCACTTGGCAACCCTTCAAGCAATTAATCCTCTCCTTTCAACAAAATTTAAGCCATCTACTCTGATTCACTTATCAATATCAGTAGCATCTGTATAAGAAATATCCTTTTTCTTTGCTCTCACTCTTATACAGTTGTGTTCACTCTTGTGTGTCTCTATTTCACCTTTTTGTATGTGCATACTCTCTAAGTTCAACTCTATACCTCCTTAAATATGCAATTATTTCTTTTTCATTTTCCATGATCATTGTAGATCTTAGGGTTTACGATCCGATTCATCAGGGTCATTGTATCTGTTCATCTTCCTTCTCTTCTAGAATCTTCTCATCCATTGAATTATATCATAGGTATTATACCTAATCCTCTCCTTGAATTTAATCATCCAACTCATCAATCTTATCTTCAACATGGTTTATATATCCCAAGAAATCAACTGAGTTAGTTGGAAATTACAATTTCCTCATAACATTGTTACTTGACAATCAGTAATTCTGACACTCAGTCATCACTTAATCACTCATTGTAAAAACTCTATCTTAACATTAGTTATCTTTCTTGGTTGATACTAATGTTCGGTCAACACTAGATTTTCTTAGCACTTACTGTGGCTTGGTTGACACTAGCATTACTCAAAATTTCTTCATCTTTTACTCTATTGTTTGGCTTAGCTTTACATTCTTGATATAAACAATCACTTTGTCTTATCAAAGTCTAACTAATCAAATCTCCATTGCAGCTTCCTTTCCATAACTTAACCTTTTATCTAGGTGCTATTGTTATGAGAAATTTCTCAAATCCTCTACATCAATCAAATAGATATGACATTTAGATAAGGTAGCAATATATCTTATCAGTAGATTTGACATCAATGATAACACAATAATTGTTCCAATTGTAGATTTCAATCAATGTCCCTCTTTGGCATTGATGGCAACATCTCAATATCTTAACACCTGAATGTAGCTTACTTTGTTACCATACAATCCAAAAGATTTCACTATCATGAGTGATCAATATCCATATTTTGATTTTGAATCTCTTTTTGATTTTCTCCCTCTAAGGTAATAAATTTTCCTCTTGGATACATATGCCTTATATTAGTATATCTCTCTCTTTTGTACATCTGTCCCTCAAGTACTTAGTGATTATGTGGCACTTATTTATCAAACAAACAATGATGATTTATATTGAAATTATTGTTTCATTTGGATACATTTTTTGTTTATATTTTCATTATTAGTTTAAGTGGCTTTAGTCTACTTTTTAAAGCTCCTAAGGATTATGTAGCTTTTTTAGGATTAGTTCCATTTCAATTTTAAAATGTTGAATTTTTTTCCTTTAGTTAGATGTTAGTTTTTCATTCATTTGTTTTTTACCTAGCTTCTATTTAATTAAATATATTTAGTTAAATTAGTTAATTTTGTTGTTTAGATAGATTAACCTTTCTAAATTTGTTAGTCCTGCCTATATAGGCGGAGACTATTATTTTTTCCTACTCTTTTTAACATTAGTTTGCATTGAAATCTATGTTTGAAAAATATTAATCAATTTTTCCAAAAAAAATTAGTCTTTTATTTTTATTTTATATTTTTATAGAATATTTTCTTTTTCCTAATCACTCCTTGGTAATTTTGCTGGTAGTTTTTTCAATTTCTTATTTGAAAATTGAACGGGTTTTTGTTAAGAAAGAGATTTTTGAAAACAAATTGATACAAGTATGATAAATGTGTTTCAACCATTTTTTGTCACTAATTTCAAACCTTCTATTTTGTTGGTAGACAATTGCTTACATGATTGAAGTACTATCACTTATTTGATTGATGAAGAGGATTTGATCAAATGATGTAACAATACCACCTAGAGGAAAGGTTGAGTTATGATATGAACAGGAGTAAAGGAATCAGCTAAGATAAAGATATCATATTGCATTGATAATCTCCTTAAGGTTGCAAAGGTTGGCTACACTGATTAAGTTCAGAAGAACAAGTTAAACAAAGTTTTTCTGCCAAGCTTGACCAAATGGATAGTAGGTGTCAAGCAAAATTAGTGCAAGCCAAGTAGATAATCAGTTGGAGCTGAGTAAAAGTCTATTTTAGTGGATGCTGAGTAAAATAGTTAAAGCTGAGCAAAATAGTTGATGTCGAGTAAATTTCAATTGATTCCTAGCAATAGTAAAATTTAGTTCAAGCTAAGTGATTTTTTAGAGGATGCCAAGCAACATAGTATGTGTTGAGCATCAAAAGCTAGTTAATTCCAAGTGTCAACATTATTATAAAGATCATGAATTCGATAGATCTAAGCTAACAAGTTTGTTTTCTTTGATTATGTGAACTAGGTAGAAGATAAGATTGATGAGTTAGTACCATAGAATTCATGGTAAACCATTTTAAGGAAAATTCAAAGAGTATTGAAGAAGAAGTTTCTAGAAATGAAATGGAATGAGGGGTAGATTCATTGAATCCTACCTAATTTTTTGTAACCCTAAATTGGACAATGGAGAATGAGTGGCAAAATATCTTAATTCTCTATTTATAGGGATGGTTGGTCAGAAGCAAGGGTTGTCATGTGTGAGAACCTAAGGAAGACAAAGAGTCTAGGGTATTGTTTCATTTAGTGACCTAAGTGAAGAGTCTACATTGGCACATTAAGCAAGAAGGCTTAGAGATATAGATGCTTGAAGGTTGAACAAACTATTAGAGATGAAGTGTGTGAAAGCCAAGTAGAATGGAGGACTAAAATAGAGATCTATAATCTGCAAATGGAGTTGTAAGTTGTTATCAGATCAAGCCTTACTTTTACTCTCTAATAATTGTATTAGTCTAGGGTAAATCATGTGGATTAAGGTTGACCTAATAGTCATTTATAAATCCTCTAACTAGGTGGCATTCCAAGTGAATGGTCTAAATTCCTCTAACAAGGCTCACTCCTAACAGGGTGATTGAAATCCTTTAACAGGG
Organism: Cupressus sempervirens; assembly: GCA_028749045.1. Classification (NCBI taxonomy): domain Eukaryota; kingdom Viridiplantae; phylum Streptophyta; class Pinopsida; order Cupressales; family Cupressaceae; genus Cupressus; species Cupressus sempervirens. Next base: position 717,165,430 of record CM053785.1, on the reverse strand, counting down.
TCACATTTAACAATGTGCATTGTAACCTTTAACAGGATTGGTCTTTCATAGGACATCACTTCAAAAGAGTGAGAAAGAGTAATATGTTACTAGTGGCTTTTCCCAAATTGAGTTTCCACATAAATCATTGTGTCAAGAGTGTTATTGAATCCATTATGTTTCATGTTTATATTTCTACAGATTGATTTGACAGTAACCTACAAGTTTTAAGTGATTGCATAATCTTATGGATGCATGCATGATGATATATGTTTATGGGTTCACTAAGCTATGAAAAGTTTTATTTATACATTTTGACCTTGGATAATTGATTCAACCCCCCTCTTAGTTATTCTAAAAAAATCCAACAATTGGTATCAGAGCCATCTACTTAAGAGGACTAGTTTGAAGGTACTAGAAGCACAAAAATCAAGATGTCAAAAAGAGATGTACCTAAGATTAATAGAGATAACTTTCTCGCATGGAAAATTTTGATGAAGCTACACCTTGGAGGACTTGGAGATCATGCATAATCTACCATTACTATTGAGCATGTTGATCCAGCTAGAGCCCTAACTACTGAGGATCTGAAAAAGAAGAAAGAACACAATTAGGAAATGTTGGAGATTTCCTCTACCCTAAGCTATACTAAATTTGATGATATCAAAAGTCTTGATAGTGCAAAGAAAATATGGGATGTTTTACACACCATCTATGGAGGATACAAGAATGTCCTAAGAGCCAAATCTAAGAGTCTCAAAGGTAAGTTTGATGATATGAGAATGCAAGAAGGTGAAAATATTGCTCAATATTGCTAAAGGATAAAAGATTTTGTTATGCAATAAGAGGAGCTACTAGTACAATAGATGATGATACCATACTAAGAAAAGTTTTAAGAACACTATTGACTATATATGTTATTAGAGTTTTCCCAATACAAGAATTGAGATGTATACCAGGGAATACTCTATCTCTTGAAGGTTTGGTAGGAAAAATAATTATTTTTGAGCTATCTAACTTTGATAATTACAAACTTGAAAATATTGAATCTTCTTTCAAAGTTAAGTTTTCATTAAAAGAACCTAGTGTGAAGAAGAAAAAGACAAGATATGTGTCTAGTGATAGTGATATAGATGAGGAATATGTAGATCAACTTGAAGCACTACTAGCAAGGAGATTTCATGAAGCTAAACCAAGTTTAAAGGTAAATTACCTATCATTTGTTTTAATTGCAATAAGGTTGGTCATATTGTTGCTAGATGTACAAAGAAGAAGAACTATAGAGTTGGCACAAGTACAAAAGTAGAAGAGATGAAGATAGCAAAGATTACAAAAATAAATGCAAAAAGTCTTGCTACATTACTAAAGAGGAAACAAAAGATGGATCTGATGAACATGATGATGAAGTGGTGTATGTTGCAATGAAAGATGAATCTAATGAAAATGATGCAACTGCACTTGTGTCTTTTGTGAACAAGAATGATAGATGGATCATTGATAATGGGTGTTCACATCACATGATTGGAGATAAAAGTGAGTTCATTATCTTGAATTGTTATGATGGAAATAATATAATATTTGGTAATGATGCACCATGTTTGATAAAAGGAAAAGGTTCTATAAAGCTCACATAAAAGATTTTTTGTGAAAATGCTTATAATGTTGAAGGACATAACTATAATTTGTTGAGTGTGTCACAACTAAATAATTTAGTATGTAAGGTTGAGTTTGAAAACAAGATTGTGAATATATATGATACTAATGGAAAACTAATTGAAAAGGGTGATCAAACTAGGAGTAATATATTCTACCTTGATATAGAGGATGCTACTTGTCTAATTGTAAAATTTGATTATGTGTGGCTATGGTACAAAAGGTTATGTCATGTTAATTTTGATAACTTGGTCAGTATCAGTAGCATGAGAAAACTTAGAGTTTGCCTAAGCTGAAGAAGCCTAATAATATAATGTGCAAACAATGTCAGTTAGGAAAAATGTCAAAGTCAAGTTTTAAGAGTAAAACTCATACCTCTAAAGGAATGCTAGATATTGTTCATACTGACTTTTGTGGACCAATTGTAGTGCAAAGCTACAAAGGAGATAAGCACATTATGCTACTTGTTGATGATTATTCTAGAATGATGACAGTTATGTTTCTAAAATAGAAATCTGATGATTTACAAAAGTTTAAGTGGTACGTAGCAAGAGTTGAGAAATAAATAGGTAAAATTCTAAAATGTTTGAGATATGATAGAGGAGGAGAATTTACATCAAATGAGTTTAAGATTTTCTATAATCATAGAGGAATCAAAAGATAGACATATGCTCCTACAACCCCTCCACAAAATGGAATTGCTAAAAGGAGGCATAGGTCTATAATGGATTATGCTAGGACACTCATGATGGTGAAAAAATTTGCTTTGAAATATTGGAGAGAAGTTGTAAGTACAATTGTCTATACCTTAAACCATGTACAAGTCAAAAAAGGTACTCATTCAACACCTTTTGAACTATGGTATGGATACTCACCTAATGTAAAATATTTTAAGGTATTTGGAAGAAAATACTTTATTTTAAAAGATTTCAAGAATGGTAAACTAGATGCAAAAAGTGAATAAGTTATATTCCTAGGTTATTCCATGAGAAGTAAAGTTTATAAGTGTTTAAATACTAACACTAAAAAAATTGTGGAAAGTGCAAATGTAAAATTTGATGAATATACAAAAGTATATGAGGCTGAACCTATGAAGGAATCAAAAGAATAAAAATCATTTGTATACTTTTATGAATGGATTCCTATTGAAGAAGATGTTGCAAATCAAGTTCCAAACCAATAGCAAGTCTCAGTAATTGTCAAATCACATACTATGAATGCCAAGTTGCAGTCAAGAATTGAGCTACATTTAGATGCTAAGTTGTAGAATGAAGATGAGGCGCGTACTAATTTGAAAATTAGTGTACATGAGAGAGATGTTGAACTACTTAATAGAGATGTACATAGTGACTCTAAAGAAGAAAGGCCAAATGGAAAAACCAGAGCTAAACCAAGATTGTCTAAAGATGTCAAGAGACATCATCTTGCTACACAAATCATTAGAGATAAAGATGTTAGACCAATGACAAGGAAAAAATTGATAAATAATACATGTTTGTTGAGCATGAATGAACCCGAAATAGTGAAATATGCCTTAGAAGATGTGGACTAGAGTAAAGCCATGGAAGAAGAGATTGAACAAATTGAGAAAAAAAAATATGGACTCTAGTTCCTAGACCAAAAGACAAAAATGTGATTGGCACTAAATGGGTATACAGAAACAAGCTAGGTGAAAATGGTGAAGTCACAAGGAATAAGGCAAGATTAGCCTACAAATAATATGCACAAGAAAAAGGAATTGACTATGGAGAAACATTTTCTCATGTTGCTAGATTAGAAGGAATAAGAACTCTTCTTGCTTATTCTACACACAAAGGTTTCAAAGTTTATCAAATGGATGCTAAATTTGCACTTCTAAATGGCATATTAGAGAAAAAAGTTTACATAGAATATCTAGAAGGATTTTTTGATGTTAACAATAAGAATATGGTATGTAGACTACACAAAGCTTTATATGGTTTGAAAAAAGCACCAAGAGCATGGTATGAGAGACTTTATAATTATCTTATGAAGATTGGATTTGAGAGGACTGAAGATAATAGTAATCTATACTTGAAGATAGAGAAAGAAAAAGGTATTTTGTTATCTAAATTTTTTTTGATGACATCATATTTGAAGATCAAGATGTTTTATGTAAGGCTTTTGAAAATTAAATGAAGCAAGAGTTTGAGATGTCTATGTTTGGAGAGATCAAGTTCTTTGTGGGTTTGCAAGTACACCAGATGAAATTTGGTATATACATCACTCAGTCAAAGTATGTCAAGGAGATATTGACTACCAAAGTTTGTCTACCAAGCTTGACCAAATGGATAGTAGGTCCCAAAAAAAGTTAGTGCAAGCCAAGTAGAAAATTAGTTGGAGCCAAGAAAAAGTCTAATCTAGTGAATGCCAAGTAAAACAGTTAAAGCTGAGCAAAATAGTTGATGCTGAGTAAAGTTTAGTTGATGTCAAGCACCAATAAACTTTAGTTCATGCTAAGTGATTTTTTAGAGGATGTTGAGAAACATAGTATGTTTCAAGCATTAAAAACTAGTTAATGTTGAGTATCAACATTATTAGAAAGATTGTGAATTCAATGGATATGAGCCGACAAGTTTGTTTTCTTAGATTATGTGAAATAGGTGGAAGATAAGATTGATGAGCTGATGGCACAAAAATTCAAGGTAAATTATTTTAAGGCAAATTCAAAGAGGATTGAACAAGAAGTTTCTAGAAATAAAATGGAATGAGGGGTAGATTCATTGAATCCTACCTAATATGTCATAACCCTAAATTGGACGATGGAGAATGAACGACAAAATATCTTAATTCTCCATTTATAGGGATGGCTAGTCAAAAGCAAAGCTTGTCATGTTTGAGAACCTAAGGAAGAAAAAGAATCTAGGGTATTGCTTCATTCAGTGACCTGAGTGAAGAGTTTACATTGGCATGTTAAGCAAGAAGGCTTAAAGATATGGACGCTTGTAGGGTGAACAAGCTATCAAAGCTAAAGTGTGTGAAAGCCAAGAAAAATGGAGAACTAAAATAGAGATCTGTAATCTACAAATGGAGTTTTAAGTTTTTATCAGATCAAGCCTTACTGTTACTCTAATAATTGTATCAGTCTAGGTTAAATCCATTGCATTAAAGTTGACCTAACAGACATTTGTAAATCCTTTAATCATGTGACATTCCAAGTGAATGGTCTCAAGTCCTCTAATAAGGCTCACTCCTAACAGGGCAAATGAAATCCTTTAACGAGGTCACATATAATAGTGTTCATTGTAACATTTAACAGGGTTGGCCTTTCATAAGGCATCACTTAAGAAGAGTGAGAAAGAGTAACATGTTACTATAAGTTTTTTCCAAATTGGGTTTCCACGTAAATCATTATGTCAAGTGTGTTATTGAATCTGTTATGTTTCATGTTTACATTTCTACAAATTGATTTGACAGTAACCTACAAGCTTTAAGTGATTGCATAATCTTATGGATGCATGCATGATGATTAATATTTTATGGGTTCACTAAGCTGTGAAAATTTTTATTTACACATCTAGACCTTAGATAACTGATTCCTCCCCCACCCCCTCCCCCCTCTCAGTTATTCTAAAGAATTCCAATAGTTTTTTCACTGCCAATCTAAAACAAACATAAGAAAATATCTAAGTAGTGTTAATGGTTTTAAACAATCATCTATAAATGACACATAGCATCTTTAGTTAGAATGCCTTCCAACTAATTTTGTTTTCCTTCTCGATCCTAATGCAAATTTGACTATGCCTATCTAACATAAGAAATCTGAAAGTTTGAGGAGATTCATATTTTTTAATTAAGTTGTTAATATTTTAATTTTTGTATGAATATTAAATTTGTTTTGGCATTTGGATTCAATTTGTTTACTATGATAGTTCTATTAGTTAACTATTTAATATTTTGAATATTTTCTCATAATACAATATATCTATTTTGTATTATGTATTCTATTAAATTAAGATTTTATAAAAAATAAAATATATATCTCAATGTAAATTAGAATATTAGTTTATTATATTTTTTATAATTTTAAAATTATGTTAAATTTCATTTAATAAATATATTTTTTAATTAAATTAATTTATTATTATATTAGACAAGATCCTACAACACAATAGTAACTTGTGAACCTTCATGTGGGAGGTCTTGGGTTCAAATTTTCTTAACACATAAAAATAATTAATTACAATAAATAACAATAATTAATCTAGGCTTTAGTCATTTACCAATCAAAAAAATTATTATATTTAAATTTTAATTAAAATTTCAATTACAACTTATTAGTAATTTTCATTAAATACTATTTTTTTACATGCACATCATTAGTTACTATTGTAATAATTTTTTTCCTTATATTTTTAACTAGTTGTTAAATTTTTTACTATAGATAAATATTAGTATTGATCCTTAGCACTTGTTGTGCACATAGGTGATTCTTGTCTAGAGTTGTACCATTGGTCCTTCCTCAAAGCTCGCCTCACCATCCTAGTACTAGCCACTTAGCCACTTAGCTTGCTACTGCATTCACAAAATAATCAATTAGTATAGTGCCTTATGAAACATGGGTCAATAAGTTTGAGTCAAAAACTACAACTCATAGTAATATCATAATATCCTATTAGTATTATAAAACTTAGATTGTGGACATTGTTAGTTTTTTTAGAGTTTTGTACTTCTTATGAAAATGTAGTTATGTGAATGTGGAATGTCAAGAGTTTAATGGAATGTACATCTCACTAAATGAGAAAATATTCTAGAGATTAATTTATTCCATTTGTAATACTAGGCAATTGAGATACATACATTTTTTAGTTGTTCTTAGTTTGGTTGTTCACATACATGTCATTTCTCGAAACATATAATTGAAATAATTGTGTTCAATCCACTCTATTGTACATACATAATCTTTAAGATACTTTTTTACAAAATGTAGATCATTAATTTGAATATTTTTAAAGTTTTTAAATGTTTGTATAAATCCAACAATTTTCCCATTATAAATTATTGAATAGCATTTAAGTGACACCTCAAAAAGAGTAGGTAGATTTCCATAATTCATGAAATCAATTTCTATTATTCATTATACTTCCAACCTTTTCAAATTACAAGTCTATCTTTTCCTAAGGTGGGACTCCTGTGGAACACGACTCTACTTTTTCTAAGTTTTTAGATTTGAGTGTTTTAATTAGTTTTAGATTATTATTTTTTTAGGTTTTCAAATTAGTTTTTTTCTTCTAAGATTAGTTTTATGTTTTTTTTTTTTTTTTTTTTAGTGGGATCTAAGTTTTATTTTCCTGCTATTTTTGTACAGTTCTTGGTCAACTCTTGAAGACATTATATTTGACATAGGCATTGCAACTTTTTCATCATTATGTGAAAGTTATTAATGGGATGAGGTTAAATTTTTATGATGTGAACTTCTTTATATTGTATGCATTTTTTGGATTTTCTTCACTTTTTCTTGGAAATGTGTTGGACTAATGTGTGTGGCAGCTATTGTGACTACTAAGGAGCTAGAACAATCACTTAGGTACATGGAAAAAATAAAACAATCCCAATAATGTGTGTAGGTTTGCCTAGCTTTGAATCAAGTACACCTCAAAAGTTTCCTATGTGTCATTTCTTTGTGGCATTTTCAAGTTCATGATCTAATCAATCACTTTTCCTTCTAAGAAATGAACAAAGATTAAAATTAAAGCCTTTTGTTTTCTACTAGATAAGGCTTGCAAAGAAAAACCATGTTTGTTGTGTTTAGAGGCTAAAAGTAGTAGGGATATGCTCTCATCATTTTGGATGATCAGACTCCTAGACCTACTCTTAGTTTTATTTATTTTCTTTGAGTAGGTGGCATAAACCTTAGGGGAAATACCTCTTGCAACTTGCCTTAATGAGGTCGGTGATAGGGAAAGCCAACAGTGGGATACAACTACTTTAACCACAATATTCTGACAAAGAGCACATAATAGCCTTCCTCTAGTTGTCCTCATGGATTGCATAAAACTTCCCTAGCATTGGTGGATAGGTCTCGAAAGAGAGGTAAAAGTAGGCTCTTTGAATGAAAAAATCCTAACTAGATCTTTATTAATTAGTGTTGGTGTAAATAAGTATTTACTTATTACACTTACCTAAGTTTACTTAGGTTAATGCATTATTCAATTATTTTGCATTATTTTATTATTTATTTAGGTGAGACACTTGGGAGTTTGTGTACTTTTAATTATGCACATGGTGTCTACAACATAGGAGTATGCATCATTTACTAAGTTGTCATATTGATAACATAGTTATCCACACTCCTCATTTAGCACATGTTGTCTACACCACTGATTTGCATGCTACACCATTCTAGGATTATCCTCACATCATCGCACTTAATTCTGTGCTTAATGAAGGATAACCCATATCTGGTGGACATGTGCCTAGTTGTATGACATATCATGATGCTAACTTCTATGCATTCTAAAAGCTCTCCTAAGGCCTTTATATACAGGCACTCCTAGTGTACTCTCAAGTTGGCTAAGCTAGCATATTGAATGAATATCGTCATTCTGATCATACTTTGTTTATTTTGGTCTATTATGTGCTTGTGTTGAGTTATTTAGTTCTTGGGTGAATTTTGGCCTATGCCAAATTCTTATATAGTATCAGAGCTGAGGGAGATTCTCATCACATAGCTATTCGAGACCATTCATGCTTCAACACCTCGATACAAATTTGGAGGATCTTCAGAAATTGGGAGCGTCTAGAGCCAAATCTGACCTCACTGTTGCATCCGGAGCATTGATTCGGTGAAGATCGACTATAAATTTGCCTATATTGGGTAAAGTTGATCGTGAGGCAATTTTTTTTTGCAAATCAAAACCCGAAGGCCCCAATTTTCAATTTGGGTATGATTGTTTTATTGATCTAATTGTTTGATTTTTGGATTTGAATTTCTCTATTATTTTTGAAATTATTTTTTATGTCAATTCTATAGGCAGAAAAAAAAATTGCCAAAATGGCCAGTGACACCCCGGCTCGGCTCTGTATTTTGGTGGTGGAATATTTTATTATTCATCACAAGGTTTATTCACATTAAACTAGTGGGCTATTTAATCAATGTTCAGAGCGTCGTACTATAACCCTACTAAATCCACAATAGCCAACACACGACTGAAACAAATCTAACATGAACAAAAAATTAGTAGCGGCAAAGTACTTACCACCGATAGCCACCAAATACCAGTGGGAGAGCTTGCGGCCTTTCCTTTGTCAACCTCACACTGCAGCAATTTACATTTATAAAGCACTTTCAGTGCTCATCCCACAAATGTGGGATATAACCTCCAAAACCCCAACACCATCTGCAGAATAAATTTGGCATCAAATTCAAGTTCCCCGATGACTTTCAAAAACTCGGGCATGTAAGAAGGAATATCTGATGATGCTCTACATTTTTGGCACTTGCAGTAACTGGACACATGTCGCAAATCTTCACAGTCTATGTTGTACCCAGCAAGGACCTGGGCCCAGTGCCACACGGCACTTTGTTATTTGCCTGTCGAGGATAGTGCACAGTCACCTGTGATAGGTCATCATCCCAGTCAACAAGCCATGCATAGTTAGAATCCATACTATCTGTACAACACATCATCGTACGGATCACCAACTCACCTACCATGTCAAAGAAGGTGTAGATTTTTTGCTAACATCATCAATTCACTGGCTTAAAATTGATGCCCATCTATATGTCAATTCAGGGCAATTTTTAACTCATACAATAGTTGTATGACCGTCAAATTTAACCCCGTAATTCACTGATGCAACCCCTCTCCAGATTCATTTTTATTTTTAGTTTTTGTAGTCTAACTTTGGGAGGCCATAACTCGCACATTCGGACTCCAAATCAAGTGCAATTTTTTTTGAAATTAGGTAGAATTTCCTAAATTTTTTAGTGGTGTAGCTATTTTCTATTTTTGGTACAAGGATTTTTCAAAAATTGTGTTTTTGGGCAACTGTACCTGCATAATCTTGCATTTTGCAACTTCAAACACTTCGTACGGGCACATCTGGAGTCGAAAACAAGTTCCATTTTTTTTGAAAGTGCATTATTTTTCATCTACTTTCTAGATCTAGTATCAGATTGTAAGGTTGTGTGGAAAAAAGTGTCACTTTCAGCAATAGGGTCTTTCTTTTCTTTAGAATGCTTTAGAATTGTAGCACATTGTATAGTTTTAGTTTTGTACTCCATTAAGAGGTTGTAACAAGCAAAATTAGAAGTCCATGAAGGCCAAAATTGGCAAGTGGCCCATTGTAATTGCACTACTGATAAAGTGCCCAAAGCATCTATTTTGGAGGGTTTTCTTGATTTAGTGAAAAGGGGGGGTGTTCTTGGTGTTGTGTTCTCTCTTTTCTGCACTTTTCTTTCATTTTCTACATTATGGGCAACTTTAAGTTTCCCAAATTAACTCCTCATAACTATACTACGTGGTCAATCAAAATGTGGTATCACTTAATTCATAATGGAGTTTCACAATATGTAGATGGTACTCTTCCTAAACCAGAAGGTGATAAGGCATTAGAAAGTGAAATTTCAGCTTGGGTAAAAATACATAGGAAAGCCCTAGGTGATATATGTTTGGGGGTAGATGATAAGTTCATGTATCAAATCAAGGAATGTACTACATCCAAGGAAGCTTGGGATACCCTCGAAAGCCTTTATGGTAAAGTGTCTGAAGAGGATGTGTTCAAAATTGAAGATGAGCTTGTTTCCTTAGATCCTAATTCATATGACTCCATACATGATTTCATCATCAAGGTGAATGAATTAAGGAAAAAGCTTACCAATTGTGGGAGTTCTATCAAAGATGACAGACTGATCTATCTCATTCATAACAAGCTGCCATCGAAGTATTCCACATTTGTATCTTCTTTTATCACCTCAAAGACTACCTTAGGGTCTACCTACAAGAAAGTCACTTTTGATGAATATGCTAAATTTTTGGATGATGAAGAAAAGAAGTTTAAATCAATGGGGATTCTCAACACACCTCAATCCAAAGCATTGTTGGCCAATGATGGTTATCAACATTTAGCTGGACAATCTTCAAAAAAAGGAAAGCGTAAGAATAAGTGGAAGAAAGAAAAATTTGAGGATGCAGAAAAGACAACACCACAATCCAATCAACAAGGCAAGTCCTCAAATTCCAACAAGAAGGGGGACAACAATAAGGAGAAGAAGAAGTGTGCTTATTGCAAGAAAATGGGTCATGAAGAGCATGAGTGTTATCTCAAAAAAATTGATGAATTGACCAACATCACGAAGAAACATAATGTTCCATTACCTAATGCTTACAAGGAGAAAGGATCATCTTCAGATTCCAAGGGAAAAGGGAAAGCACTCATGGAAAATTCACACTCTTCAAAGGAATGGATATTTGACTCTGGTGCCTCATATAATATGGGTTCTTCAAAGGAGGATTTTTCTTCAATGAAGCAATCCAATGTATCGCACATCTTCATGGGAAATGATAGAAAAATGGAAGTTGAAGGGAAAGGAAATGTGGAAATGGAAAATGGAGAGTTTTAGGAGGTTCTCTATGTTCCAAACCTAAGTTCAAAGCTCCTTTCAATCTACCAAATCACTCATCTTGGAGATGGACATAGAGTTGAGTTTCTTCCAAACCCAGTAAAAGTGCACAGTCTTAAAGATGATTCCTTGGTTGTAGTTGGGAAAGTGAATCACAACAAAATGTTGTACTTTTTCTCTCATTTTGTGCCCAAGTCTCCTTCAAAGGCCTTGTTAACACAATCCAATTCAAACATGCAATTATCGCATGAGCGGTATGGTCATCTTGACTACCACTATCTTTAGCAACTTTGCACAAACCAAATGGTGAAAGTTCTACCTCAAATCAACTTTCTAAGGGTGAATGTTCAACAAATTCAGAGGATATGCATCTAGAGGGGAAGTTACAAAGAGGGAAGTCTTCAAGAGAAATAGGTGTTCTACAAATGGTTCACATGGTATTAGTAAGTCATTTTGCATTCAGCTAGGGTCACTACATACTTACCTTTGTTGATGACTTTTCAAGGTTCACTTGGATCTACTTTCTGCATAACAAGAATGAAGTGTTGGACACATTTCTAGCCTTCAAGACTCATGTAGAATGGAAATCGAGGAAAGCCATCAAAGTACTCCGAATGGACAATGGAAGCATGTATGTGAACAAAAGACTTATGGACTTTTGCAGACATGAGGGCATTGATCTTTAGATTCTGCTAGTATTTAGTCCGCATAAGATAGATGTTTTAGCTTTGAGGATTCGAACTCTTAAGTCTATGGAAAGTTGCATGATTCATGCCAAGTCTCTAGATCCATCATTAGAAGTTGAAGCAATCTCAAGTGTCACTCACATTCTTAATTGTTCTCCTCATCCAACCTTAGATGGAAAAACTCCTTTTGAGGCATGGTGTAGCAGAAAACCTATTGTGACACACTTCAAAGTCTTCAGTTGTCCTGCATGGGAAAATAGATCATCCAGGGGATGCAAGGCACAGTCACCTTGGCCTTGTACTTTCATTGGTTATGAAGATAGTGTAAAGGCATACAAACTTCTCAATCCTGAGACACGTCAGATATTTGTGGAGAAGGATGTACATTTTGATGAAAGTTCACCCAGCTTGTCCTCTACTCCTCTTCACACATCATATAGAGTGGAAACTGATAGTGACACCAACGATAGTGCTTCAATAGATTCAGACACATGGGGTTCTATCAGCAGTTGTAGTGAGGGGTCACTTCATCGGTTCAATCCACATGCATACATAGCCATAGTGATAGGTCTAGCACAGTAGGGTACATCCAGTCTTCCAGATACAAGTTCAGTGATAGATTTGGGGGATAGTATTCATGATCTGCCTCTTCTTCTTGATGCAAAAGTACCTTCTTCAATTTTCATGAGGGTTCCAAACTCTCTTGTTCATTCTCTACATGATTGATCCTCACAGGTTGAAGTGATTGTGGATACTTATGATTAGCAGTTGCAGCAGGGTTCTTCATTAGTTGCAAGGATAAACAGTTCTTTGGGACAGGTTCTTTAGCTAGTTGAGCAGGTTTCAAAGACATCACTTATTCATGGGATTCTTTCCACGCACAGCTGAAGCATCTCATTTGTACCCTTGGCATTGTTTCTTCCTAAGGGGAGGAACACCATTCTGTAGTCTTGGATAAGCTTCGTCATCAAAGAAGTCACTAGTTGGCATTCTCCTTTTGGGGAGGGGGCCTATCCTATCTCTCTTTCTTTTCTCATCATTCTCTTATGTATATACAAGATGTATGTCATAATGGGTGGGTCTTGATTACTCCATCCATCCATGCATCCCTATTTATGTCTCTTTTGTAAAGAAACTTGGCAATAAAGAATATAACCGTTTCCACATAACCCATAATAAATTTGAAATAAACACGGAATTAAAATCCACATGCAAGAGAATAAACAACATACCCATAAAATGTGACACAAGATATACCCTGGGAAACCCTCATTGAGGGAAAAACCCAGCCTCCAAAAGCATCCATCATCATGTATTATTCAGCAAAATAACCATTGCCATACAACCATGGAAGCCTTCATGGCCATAGCCACCACCGAGCAAACTATGTGAACAAGCATGAATCCACACATCCCATGCCATGCTTTCAACCTTCACAAATGCTCCCTTGGCTAACCTGTCAAGCCTTGTCCCACTCGACTCTTGCCTTTTGTCTTCTCCTTGTCACTCTCTTTTTCTCTTTCTCTACAACAACTACCCTTGTGGCTGCTTATATAGTAGCAAGTCCCACAAAACCACCAAGTGGTATTACATAAACCATGTGCTAAAACCATGTGCTACCTAACCTACTGACCCCACATTTAATATTGGGCATTTAATTCTTTTCCCCCAATATTAAATAATTACATGAAATATTTACACAATGTTACAATACAACTCATCAAGAATATTCCATGGGAATCTTTACATGTTGCACGTCCATCTAGGTACAACATTACATAATAAAAAATAAAATAATAAAATAACAATATTATGCAATGTGTGCAACACACATTATCTCAACATCTTTTTGGGGGAGGGTTTTTCCCATGAGGTTTTCCCTCTTTCCCAACTTTATGGGAGATTGCATATCATTATGTACATGGGTACCTAACATGGTCTAGTAGCCAGGACCCATATTGCATTTCATCCTAGATTTCATAAGCTTAAGGGCATTCCCCTAAGTTGCACGTAAGAGGGGGTGTTGGTGTAAATAAGTATTTACTTATTACACTTACTTAAGTTTACTTGGGTTAATGCATTATTTAATTATTTTGCATTTTTTTTTTTTTTAGGTGAGACACTTGGGAGTTTGTGTACTCTCATTGAGTTATGCAACTCTAATTATGCACATGGTGTCTACAACATAGGAGTATGCATCATTCACTAAGTTTTCATGTTGACAACACAGTTGTCCACACTCTTCATTTAGCACATGTTGTCTACACCATTGATTTGCATGCTACACCATTGTAGGCTTATCCTCACATCATCGCACTTAATCCTGTGCTTAATGGAGGATAACCCATATCTAGTGGACATGTGCCTAGTTGTATGACATATCATGATGCTGACTTCTATGCATTCTAGAAGCTCTCCTAAGGCCTTTATATATAGCCACTCCTAGTGTACTCTCAAGTTGGCTAAGCTGGCATACTGAATGAATATCGTCATTCTGATCATACTCTATTTATTTTGGTCTACTGTGTGCTTGTATTGAGTTGTTTAGTTCTTGGGTGAATTCTGGCCTAAGAAAAATTCTTACAATTAGAAACCATCTTTTAGGCCATGTCTAAACCAATTTTCCCTTAGGTATATTGCTTGGTATCTATTCTTGCAAAAGACCTATTAAAAAAAATGGAACAAACACTGAATATTTATCTCTCAGGACTATTGATTGGAGTGAGTGTTGTGCTCATTTCCTTTATTGTTAAATTTATATTTTCATATTGTAAGTGTTGTGAAGCAAGCTTATAATCATATCTATAAGTTTTCCATCAAGAATCCCAAGTCCTTAGAACAAAGAGATCATAATCAAAACATCAACAAGTCTAAATCATAGAGATAAATCTTTCTCTATCAGAGTTCAATTCAAAAGACACTTTAACATTGGAATCACTATAATAACAATTTTAAACACACTCCAAACACTTTAAATTAATATCAAGATGTGTCTTCCATACCCTTTTGGTGAGATAACACTCATTAGATCTCAAACAAGGAACAACCCAAATGACATGTACTTCAATTAATCTCCCAAGTATAATGAGGACCATGATATTGATTATTATGATGGTGTAGACCCTTTTATCTATTCAGAAAGTTTCCTCAAGATGACACAACAACAATGGAAAACTGGTATCATAATACAACAAATACAAGAACTCTAAGCTGAGATAGATGATTTTAAAAGTTAAAGGAAACCAAAGTCTTACACCATGAAGGACATATATCCCTACCCTATCAATCAATCAATCAACATGCCTCTAATCAAATCACATGTCAATAAACATCTATTCACTTCATCAAATCCATTGTCAATGATTTCTAAAACAAACAAAATTTTAAAAATTCCATCCTTTGGACATCAGTCAAGCATAATTGAGCATAAACCTATGGTATGATGCATTCAATTGACCAATGACTTGTAACATGCAAGCATCAACATGGTATCACCAACAAGATCACACAATCGACAAAAAATCCAATCTAGTCTGTTCAATCATTTACAAAAAAAATTGATTAATAATCATCTAATTATTGTTCAAGAGAATTGGAATCATCTACTCATGTATAGAAATGGGACATGTACCTCTCATGATGAAATTGTCCTTCAAGAAGCCTCCATAATTTCCACCATTCGTCCATCTCCCAAAATGTCACAAAAAGAATCTATTATATTTCCAACAAATTATATATCAAGTAATAAGACTTCCCAGGGGCTATCCACAATAGAATTCCAAGTTAATCCCTTTCATGATGTCATTCCCTTCTACAACTCAACTATCCTAGATTTAATGCTACCATATGCTCCATTCCTAGAAAAAATCCATCTAAAAAAATCCCACTCAAAGCCCTTTTCCCTAATATCAAAACATTGAAACCCCTTAAGAATCTTCCTTTCATACCCCATGTCAAAAGGATAATCAAAAGCATAAAGATACAACTCCTGAAAAAATTCAAGATCAAGATCCCAATAATTACCAAAATTATCCATTTTTTTACCAAGAACCTATCTTTTTGGAGTCTCATGAAGATTCTACCATCCATGTCCATCCTATCAATGATGATCCACATCTAACCAAAGATCAAACTTTCATTTCCAATATTATGGACCTCCACTCCCTATTCCTAAGCAAGACCATGAAATCCTATCCATTATTTAAGATAATTTGATTCATATTCAATAGAAAACCACCATTAAAATAGAGTCCAATAATCACCTACCAAGTCAAGGTCAAAGTATCCCTTTACCTTTATATCCACTGCAAGATCTCATCGTCCCTCCAGATCATCCATGTCATCCTAACATTCCATCATTTCCATGTCCTAATCCTCCATACCTTCTAGAATATCCTATCCTGCCAAATGATCCTATTACTCCTCCTATTGCATTTCCAAATCCCATTATTCATGCTGACCCCACTCATGATCCAAGGAAATTTGTGCAAGTTTTTCATGAACCCCATAAATGTGAAATTATAAGAATTTTCCTTAGGGAAAAATCACCCAAGACCAAGAAGTACAATAACTAGCACAAAATAGACAACCAAACTATGATTAGAATAACAAAATGACATTCAATCAATGTATTGATATATAGTACACTAGGAGTGCCTATATATAAAGGCCTCTAGAATGCTTCTAAAATATCTAGGAGTTAGCAATATGATAAGCCTCAAAACTAAGCACATGTCCACCAGGAGTGGATTATCCTCCATTAAGCACAAGAGTTAGTGTGATGATGAGAGGATAAGCCTACAAAGGTGTGTCACATAAAATTATGTTGTAGACACCATGTACTTAATTAAGAGTGCAAAAAACTATGTTGTCAATATGACAACTCAGTTGATTATGCAAACTCCAATGTTGTAGACACCATGTGTTGAATTAGAGTTTCTTACTCTTGTATTGTCAACATGAAAACTCATATGAGTATGCAAAATCCTAGGTGTCTAACTTAATAAATAATAAAATAATACATTTATCCTAAGTAAAATTAAGTAAAGTATAAATAATAATTATTTACACTAACACCTCCCTATAAGTGAAACTTAGGGGAATACACTTAAGCTCACAAAAGCTATGATGAAATGCATAATGGTCACTACTAGGCCATGTTAGGTACCCAAGTAAAAATGCAATGTTTAAATGCAATGAAATCTCTCTGCAAATGGAGAAAGAGGGAAAACCTCATGAGAAAAACCCTCCTCCAAAAAGAGAGATATGTACAATATAGAAAGATGCATGTATGGATGGAGTCATCAAGACCCCCCCTCCCCCCCCCCCCCATTATGACATACATCATGCATATGCAATAGAGAATCACTCAATGATATCCACCCCTTAGTGAAGGATCTCATGATGATGAGTTCTTGAAGAAAAAAGTAAATCCAATTTCAACAAAAAACATTTCTCCCTTTAGGAAGAATTGATGCAGGCAAAGGATGAATAACTAGGGCTAAAGGCTCACCCAGCTATCCAAACCACCCTACAAGAGTTAACACAACAAAATCAAACACATGGAATAGAAACCAAAGGAGGAAGAAGAATAAAATACTTTTTTTTATTCTTCAAATATTCAACATACATGCCCAATTGTAAGGCCTTCTAGGTTACAACTAATTACAAATACATTCACATTCAAAGATCCAACTGCAAATTCACACTTATAGTTTTTCTCTCTAAATTCCTCTCTCAAAAACTTGCCTAACTCTAAGCCTGAACACTCTATATACACTTGCCAAAATGGCTTATAGATTATTCTAGAACATTACATAAGAAGAGGGCCGACCCAAAAATGGTCCGGACACATCCCAAGAAAAGATCTTAACATAAATGTCGTGATTGAAAATAAATCTAACAAGTCAACTCGAAAAAATCACGTCCAAATGTTGACACTCAACATACACCACGTAACTCAACACATGAAGAAACACTCGGCATACACTAGGTAACTTGGCATATGAAGAGTCACTCAACATACACTAGATAACTCGGCACATGAAGGGTCACTTGGCATACACTAGGTAACTTGGCACATGAAGAAACACTCGACATACACTAGAAAACTGGGCACATGAAGAGTCACTCGGCATACACTAGGTAACTTGGCATATACTAGATAACTTGGTACACACTAGATAACTTGGTACATACTAGAACTTGACACACACTGGAAATTGGCACTCGACAATGACTAGTAATTGGCACTCAACAATAACTAGAAACTCGACAACAACTGGCAAAATAAACAAAAGGTGTAGGATTACAAGGAAACCTAGGATGCTCCTACATCAAACAACTAGGGTTGGGAGAAATGATTCTCTTGAATCATTAAGATGTCACAACCTGAGTTGAATCCAACTCAGATTGAGAAATCCATGAAGCATCTTCAATAGGTCTATTCTTCCACTTCACCAAATATTCATAGTAATCTTTTGCTCTTTTGCTCTTGCCAACTCTCTCATCCAATATCTACTCAACTTCTTAAATCTACTTCTTAGGATAATCGTCTAATACCACAACATCATCCTCTAACTCATGATACTTATACAAATCAGCAATATTGAATATAGGAGATATATCCATGTCATCAACTCAACTTCATAAGCATTACCACTGTCAAACTTCTTCAAGATCTTACAAGGTCCAAATTTCTTCATCTTCAGCTTACTTTATGTTCAAACTGGGAATCTTCCTTTCTTTAGATGAACCATCACCTCATCACCAACTTGAAAATCATGGTGTCTTCTAGACTGATCAACATTCTCCTTATACTTCTGATTACTTTGTTCCAACCTCAACTTCACTCCCTTATGTAAAGACTCCATAAAAGTAGCAAATTCTTCTCCTGCAGCACTTCTCTTTTCTTCACCAGAAACATCTCTCAAATCTGATATGCCTCTAGGATACATTCCAGTAACAATCTCAAAAGATGTCTTCCCTGTACTCTTATTCAAAGAACTATTATATGCAAATTCAGCTTGTGCGAATACCATCTCCCAATTACTTAGCTTATTCCCAACTAAACATCTCAACAAATTACCCAAGCTTCTATTCAGAACCTCTATCTATCCATATATTTGTGGATGGAATGTAGAACTAAAATTTAGCTCAATACCCATCTTCTTCCACAAATTCTTTCAAAAATAACCAAAAAACTTACTATCTCTATTAGAAATAATACTTCTTGGTAATCTAGGCAATCTCACAATCTGTTTAAAGAAAAGTTCAGTAACATGCTCAGCATCTAATTTCTTCTTACATGGTATGAAGTGATCCATCTTAAAAAATCTATCCACTACCACAAATATGAAATCATACCCCTTCACTATCTTAGATAATCCAAGAACAAAATCCATACTGATGTTAGTCCAAGGTTTCTCAAGAATAGTAATAGTTGTATATAAACCAGTATTTTGACTCACTCCCTTTGGAACTTAACAAACTCCACAACTCTTTGCAAATTTTTGAACATCCTTATACATTTGTGGCCAATAATACTTCTCTTTTAGCAAACTCAATGTCTTATCAATTCCAAAATGTTCAGCCAATCCATGACTATGTTTTTCCTTAATTAGATTCAACCTCATAGAACTTCTAGGAATACACAATTGAATACCTTTGAACAACATACCTTCTTGAATGAAATATTTATCATACTTATTTATGTGATCTATTAGATTTGGTTCTCTACACCCTCTCCATGCCTTAGAAAAATTAGGATAAGCATCATACAACTCTTTCATTTCATCAAAACCAAGAACTTCAAACTTCATTTCAATCAACAAAGAACATTTTCTACTCAATGCATTAGCAACTTTATTAGTAAGTCCACTCGTATGCTTGATCAAAAATGTAAAACTCTGCAAGTACTCAACCCACTACATGTCTCTAATTCAATTTATGTTGACTTCCCAAGTGTTGTAAAGCTTTATGATCAATATATGACACAAACTCCTTAGGAATCAAATAATGTCTCCATTTTTGTAATGCTTGAACAATGGCATAAATTCTTGATCATACACAAAATACTTCCTTTTAGCATCATTCAAATTTTCACTAAAGAAAGCAATGGGTTTACCTTCTTGACTTAATATAGCTCATGTTGCATTACCACTTGCATCACATTCAACTTGAAATACTTTTTAAAAATTAGGTAAACCAAATATAGGTAATTCAGAAACCTTTTGTTTCAAAGTCTCAAAACTCTTATCAGCTCCGTGTGTCCACTTGAATTCCTTTTTATCTCCCCTCATTATCTCAGTCATAGCATTACACTAAAATTCTTTATAAACTTTCTATAAAAACTAGCCAAACCATGAAATGATCTTACCTCATCCACATTCTCTAATGTAGGCCATTCCAAAATTTCTTTAAAATTCTCAGGGTCCATCTTCAATCCATCAGCTAAAATCACAAATCCCAAATACACAATCTCCTCTTGCATAAAAGAACACTTTTTCAAATTAATCAGCAACTTTTCTTCTTTCAACCTCTACAATACTTGTCTAATATGCTCAAGATGTTCTTCCTTAGTCTTATTGAATATCAAAATTTCATCCAAATAAATAATCACAAACATACCCAAAAAAAAATTTACAACTTCATTCATCAACCTCATGAAAGTACTAGGTGCATTAGTCAAACCAAAAGGCATAACCAACCATTCATACAAACCATCTTTATTCTTGAAAGCAGTCTTCTATTCATCACCTTCTCTAATTCTAATCTAATCATAGCCACTCTTCAAATTAGTCTTGGTAAAATACTTTGCTCCACTCAAACAATCCATTATGTCATCCACCCTTGGCATAAGAAACCTATGTTTTACTGTTATCTTGTTAATGGATTTGGAATCAGTACACATTCTCCATTCTCCATTCTTTTTAGGTGCTAATATAGTAGGTACAACACATGGACTCAAGCTTTCTCTTATCAAACCTTTCTGCAACAACTCATGCACTTGTCTATTAAGTTCTTCATTCTCTGCAAGTGTCAATCTATATGGTTTTTTGTTTGGCAAACTAGCTCTAGGAATCAGATCCATACAATGACTTACACTTCTTACTAGTGGTAAACCATTAGGACTATCATCAGCAATAATATCTTTATACTCATTCAAAAAAAAAAAAAATTCTACTAGTACTCGACTATCACTATCTGTTGCCACTTGGTTGTTACTAGTTTCTGTTGCTCAGCCATTACTACCAACACTCGATCCTCTAGGACCTATGGAAAAATAGACTTGATTCCTTTTCATTTCCTTTTCAAATTTTTTCTCATTAACCATGCAAATTTTTATAGTAGTACAATTAGCCTCATCTAGACTTTCAATCAAAAGCAGTAATGTTTGTTTCTTCCCATTTACCCAAAGAGTATATTGATTCAATCTTCCATCATGTATAGCATATCTATCATATTACCAAGGTCTACCCAACAAAATATGACAATAATCCATGGGCATATAATATCACACAAAACATCATCAAAGTAATGTCCAATTTTGAACTTCACAAGGCATTGCTCACTTACCAATATCTTATGCTCATCTTTGATCCATGAGACACGATAAGGTTTGAGATGTTTCAGCCTCTACAACTACAACTTGGTAACCAGCTCTTTTGATGCCAAATTTGTAGAACTTCCTTTGTCAATGATCACTTTGTAGCATTTTCCAGCCATCTTACATCTTGTCTTGAAAAGAATTCTCCTTAAAATAGGTTTCTCATCACTTCCCTTATTACATAAGGTTCTTCTCACCATTAGATATTCTCCAACCTCAAGTCCACTTGATGAACCCTCATCATCTTCTTGAATCACATTTTTGTTACCTTGCCTACTTTCAGAGGATCTACATTCAAAAGGTCTATGTCCCTCTTTACCACATATGAAAGAATTTCCATGAAATCCACCTCTAGAGTAGGAATTACCTCTTCCTTGGTAAGAATTATTGCCTCCTTGATAAGAATTGCCACTTTTCTGTTCAATCTTTCCTTTGTCATGATACTTCCATTCAGATTTTCCCTTATCTTGCATAGAACTTTGAGATCTACCACCTTCACCATAAGATCTACCTCAGCCTCTCTAGAATCTACCACCTCTAACTCTTTTTCTTTGTTCATGCTTCTTTGTCAAGATCTCCTTGGCCTTCAAGGCATACTGGTATGCTTCTTGCACACTTTCCAAATTCACAAAACTTATTTTATCTTATATTCTAGATGTCAATCCATTAATGTACCTTGCAATTTTCTCAACATCATCATCCACATGTCTAGATCTAATGTCCAATCTATAGAATTATCTAGTATATTATTTCATATTCATGTCCTTTTGTTTCAAATTTTGCATCTTTCTCAATAGGCTAACTTGGTAATCAGTAGGGAGGAATTTGTTCTTTAGCTTGTTCACCATCTTTGGCCAAGTTTTGATCTTCTCCTTCCTCTCCTTTGTCTATTAGTTTACAAGTGCTTTCATCATAGTGATGCATGACCTTTCAATCTAGTGACTACAATATTCACCTATCTATTATCAGGAGTGTTTTCATACTCAAAGAACTTCTCCATATTAGAGATCAAATCCAACACAGCATTGGTATCCAATTTTCCATCATAAGGAACAACTTCTATAGCAGGCTTTGAATTTTCCCTAGATAGTACTTGCAACAAGATTTCCTCATCTTTATCTCCTTTAGATCCTAGATTATGGTTTGGTTTTGATGCTTCATCATCACTTATATCATGAAGATGTGCTTCTCTCCTTTAGAAAATCTCTGCAACATCTAATCTGGTTGCAATTTGCCTTGACTGATCCAATATAGCATCATTGGCATTTCTTCTACCATGAACCATCTTTACAAATTAGGTTCTTGTAAGATCATAACCCTATGCAAGTTATAGTTCAAACTTGTATATTTGCCACCCTACAACCAAATCCAAATTAGGGTTCTACATGATCCAACCTCCACAAAGATGAACCTCAAGCTTTGATACCAACTAATGTAGGCAAAGGATGAATAACTAGGGCTAAAGGCTCACCTAGCTATCCAAACCACCCTACAAGAGTTAACACAATGGAAGAAAACATAAGTAATAGCAACCAAAGGAGGAAGGAGAATGAAATAATTTTTTTTGATTCTTCAAATATTCAACATACATGCCTAGTTGTAAGGCCTTCTAGGTTACAACAAATTACAAATACATTCACATTCAAAGATCCAACTACAAATTTACACTTTTAGTTTTTCTCTTTGAATTCCTCTCTCAAAAACTTGCCCAACTCTAAGCCTAAACACTCTATATATACTTGCCAAAATGGCTTATAGATTATTCTAAAATATTACATAAGAGGAAGGTTGACCCAACAATGGTCTAGACACATCCCAAGAAAAAATCTTAACATAAATGTCACAATAAAAAATAAATCATGCAAGTCAACTCACAAAAATCATGTCCAAATGTTGACACTCAACATACATTGGATAACTTGACACGTGAAGAAACACTTGGCATACATTGGGTAACTTGACACATTAAGAGTCATGCGACATACACTCGATAACTTAGCACATGAAGGGTCACTCGACATACACTAGGTAACTTAGCACATGAGGAAACACTCAGCATACATTAGGTAACTCGGCACATGAAGAGTCACTTGGCATACACTAGGTAACTTGGCATATACTGGATAACTTGAAACACACTAGACAACTTGGCACATTTTGGAACTCAGCACAAACTAGAAACTGGCACTTGATAATAACTAGAAACTAGCACTCGACAGTAATTGGAAACTCGATAGCAACTAGCAAAATGAACAAAAGGTGTAGGATTGCAAGGAAACCTAGGATGGGATCTTGCATCAAGAAGATACACCAAGTATAGGTGAAAATATGCTTCCCATTGTGTATAGGAATATGGAAGAGATCCATATGTAGTATGTTGTGGATGTTGCCTCTGAAGTCTAATCATATGTTGACAAGTCCTTAATGAATGAAGATTCCACAAACCAGTCTGGTGAAGAAGGTGGAAAACAAGGTAACATGTCCATGTATGAAGCTAAGTCAACCTCCAAAGATGATGAAGCATCTTGATAGGAAGATTTAGGAAAAGAAGCAATGTTGCAATCCCTTAATGATGTATGTACACCCATGAAAAAAGCTCCTCTATGACTGAAGAATTTGTACAATGAAAGTTGAATGAA
Organism: Cupressus sempervirens; assembly: GCA_028749045.1. NCBI lineage: Eukaryota > Viridiplantae > Streptophyta > Pinopsida > Cupressales > Cupressaceae > Cupressus > Cupressus sempervirens. The sequence goes on along the minus strand of CM053785.1, from coordinate 717,141,283 downwards.
GTTCCTCCTTGTAGGAAGAAATGGCACCATAGGTGTAGTAGAGAATGCTCCCCAACTAGTAGGAAGAATCCTTAGAAGATATGATGTCTAAGGAAACTGGCTGACAATCTCTAAAGATTGATATGACTCCTCATAAGTAAAAGATTCCTTCTCCATCTCCTATAAAGAAATGTCCACAATAATGTTAGAATGATCAAGTGATGAAGGGTCAGAGTGTGCCCTCACAACAAGTGAAGAAGTCTCCTCAACAAAGAGAAGATTGATTTCATCGATGATGTCTCTCACATCTTCAATGTGAGACTCCACAAACAACCCTACAATATCCGGAAGGAAGTCATCCCATGAAGCTAAATTAGGAAGACATGGTAATTCCTATTGCACTAAATCAGGAGCATCTATGTTTGGAACTAGATTAGTAGAATCAATAGGAGTATTAAGATGTGTGATCTCATATAGAGTTGAAGGTACTATAACTAGAGTGACTAAAGATAGAATGTCTTTTGCAAATCGAGGAACTGTTGGATCTCCATATGCTTTCCAAAGACCTATCCAAATGTCATAAGGGTCAATGAACTTGTCAATGACCTTAAAGCAAGAATGAGTGACACTAAAATAAATGACATCCAAAATTATTTTAATAGGTGGCTTGCTAATGAATCCAACTATTGTTCATTGGAACATAGATAAGGAAATACTTCCTTATGCTCTCTTCTTATATGATCAATGATTAAAGCACTCCATTTCTAATAGTTCCTCTTTGTCAACCTTGGTCTAACACCAAACTAACATGTGAGACAAAACTCCATGAGATCAATGTATGTATGCACCCCCCAAAATGAAAAAATAATCAATCAACACCCCCTAATGCATGATTTGCACTTTATGGGTGGTGCATTTACAATAGGCCACTTTGTCAAAATGGACTTAGTGGACTTCTAATTTTTTAGTTTACAACCTCCTTTTGGTGTCCAAATCTGAAACTAAGCAATGCACAACAATTTTGAAGCAATACAATACAAAGAAAGGACCTAATTCTAAAAGTGATATTTTTGTCCACACAAGCCTATAATCTAATTGTAGATCTAGAAAGTAGATGAAAAATTATTCACTTTCAAAAAAAAAAAAAACTTAATTTAGAGTCTAGATGAGCCCGTATAGAGCATTTGAAGCTGCAAATTGTAGGATTTGATAGGTATAGTCACCAAAAATTGTAATTTCTGACAAATTCATGCATCAAAACTAGAAAATAGTAGCACCACTAAAAAGTTTAGGAAATTCTACCCAAAACCAAAAAAGCACTGCACCTAATTTGGAGTCTGGATGACTGAGATATGGTCTTCCAAAGTCGGACTACCAAATCAAAACTAAATCAAGAGAGGGCTCTAATCAAAAAATTGTGAGGTTAAATTTTATGTCCAAATAGTCATCACAACAATTCAATTGGGCCTACAAATGATGGTCAAATGGTTGTCAAATTTCAACCAAGAAAAAGGTGAGTCAACAAAAAAGATGCCCCTAGGTGATGTGGCAGATGACATCACTACTAAAGTCAGCAATTGTACAGAACCCTGCATGGCATATGATCGTATAGATCTGCTTATGTGCTAGTCTATAGAAATATACATGGAAAGGATGATGTGGCTAGTCCAAACTAGTAGTATAGATGCTTTGTTGGATTTGCATCTTCATTGATGTGTCATCAGTGTTGTTGACAAGGTGCTAATTTGGAGTCATGGTAGGTGAGACATGTGGTGGAAGCTACAGTCTTCGAAATTAAAATAGCATTGGCCAGAAAGAAGGTTTCCATTAGTGGGAATTGTTCGTAGAAATGTTTGGTAGCCAAAGCTAAAAAATATAGGTGTTGTTAGCAGGAGGATTGCCAAATAATTAGAGATGACAAAGTCCATCAGAGGTTTGAGCACGATGCTAATGGAAAGCAAAAGCTGATGAGGGGTAGTGGGATTTAATCCCACATGCACCTTGCATCCGATGAATGAAATGTTTTAAATCCACAACCAAAGGAAGGTGAAATGGCTTAAGATCTGTTGACTATGATCTTTTGTGGTTTATATGATGTTGTCATTGTATTTTTAAGCCTATGCTTGGCTGCTGATATAAAATGTGATTATTAGTTATAATGTAGATTTGTTCAAAATTTGCAAGAATTTAGCATCAAAAAATTAAAAGGAATATACCAAAAATATTAAGGAATATTCCACTTGTGAGGGCCGAGATTTCACAACCCAATTTCTGCAAAAAAAAAAAAATTCTTTGCAGGCTTGATAGCCTAAAAAAATATTCCAATAAATATAATTCAAAAAATGTAAAGAAAATAAAATTCAAATCTAAAACAAAATAGATGTACAGATCTATTAGATCATACCAAATTTGCAAATTGAGCCTTAGGGTGTCGGTTTGCAAAAATAAATTTGTCTCAAATTTGATTATAGTCCAATATAGGTAAATTTATAGTCAAAATTTATTGAATCAATGCTTTGGATACAATGGTGAGGTCCACTTTGGCTCTAGACACTCCCAATATCTATGGATACTCTAGATTTGAATTGAGGTGTCCTTGGAGAGGTGAAGTAATAATGGTCTCCAATAGCTATGAAACAATGCCTCTATGGCTCTAATACCATGTAAGAATTTGCCTTAGGGAAAAATCACCCAAGACCAAGAAGTACAATAACTAGCACAAAATAGACCAATAGAGTTTGATTAGAATAACAATATGAAATTTAATTGATGTATTGATATATAGTACACTAGGAGTGCCTATATATAAAGGCCTCTAGAATGCTTCTAGAATGTCTAGGAGTTAGCAATATGATAAGCCTCACAACTAAGCACATGTCCACCAAGAGTGGATTATCCTCCATTAAGTACAAGAGTTAGTGCGATGATGAAAGGATAAGCCTATAAAGGTGTGTCATGTGAAATAATGTTGTAGACACCATTTGCTTAATTAAGAGTGCGAACAACTATGTTATCAACATGACAACTCAATTGATTATGCAAACTCCAGTGTTGTAGACACCATGTGTTGAATTAGAGTTACTTACTTCTATGTTGTCAACATAACAACTCATCTAAGTATGCGAACTCCTAGGTGTCTAACCTAATAAATAATAAAATAGTGAATTTATCCTAAGTAAACTTAAGGAAAGTGTAAATAATAATTATTTACACTAATAGAAATAAGCTCATCCACTTACATCCAATCTAGTCTACTTTCAAATCTTATTGTTTTTTCCATATTATATCCACTCAAAAGGGACTTGCATCTTGTAGCAAGTATCCTACTAGTCAAAAGTATTATTAAGTCAAAGGGCTACACCTTCATGGAAGAAGTATATGAAAAGCCTTCCATATTGAAGGGGAATGAGAGCACCCTAGAAATTCATCTAAGATTAGTATGCACATCCCGTATACAATAGTTTTTGGTACAACTTCTAATCAGCAAATACAAGTGCATACTACTATGCCATAAAAGCGGAAACAGGCATAGTTGATTTCCCACAATTAAAACCTTAAAGGAAAGTGATTACAATTAATTGATCTAAACAAAATTCAGCAGCATTACGACATACAGATTATTACTACATACAGATTATTACTCTACAATCATAGAACTAGAAGAATTAGATAGAATTGAGAACACAGATATACATGGGGAAAACCTTTGCAGGTAAAAAACCCCACCCTCCAAACCATCAAGCTAATGTATTATTCAGTAACAAGTTACAATACATTTTTAGCCTTCACATGGAGATTTACATCTTGCTCCATTCTAGAGAAAATCCAGCAGCATAACTCTGTGCAAATATCTTCTCATCTCTCTCTTTCACTCTCTTTCTCTCTATTGCATTACAACATGCAATACTCCTTTTATGAACATCTTAAGACCCAACAACATGCCCACAAAAGAGTTGGGAATTTTTCATGGCTCAACCACCAAGAACCATGCAAAATGCCACATGTATATCCAATACCAAGAAAAGGGCATCCATCCCTTGAATAGGCAATGACAACTTGTCATAGAATCTGCCAAAAATAGCGATCACAAGAGAAGTGTAAGGGAATCCGTCATACCAACTTATTTTTGGCATATTCTCTTGCACACACCAACAATTCATTCTTGAGCACCCAAATAGGCCTCATGTCATAAGATGCTCTTACACCTGTCATAGCTCATTCCTTAAATAGCTCTTACACATCATAGGAATCCGTCATAACCATTTCAGCCATAATCTCCTTCACTCACTTCAAGATGCCGACACATGTAAGTGATCAACATGCCAACTAGACATGTACACTCACATTTACATATTATTTGCAAAAATACATTTTACAAAGCAAATAATAATAAGAATAGGAATTATACAAGGTTGAGACACCTTATTCCTAACATTCTCCCACTTGTCGAACACCTTGTAAGAGCAACAGGAACATAATAGGAACTAACCGCTATAGGCCGAAAGGCCCATAGACTCTTAACACCATCTGAACTTCTCAGTGCCCACTGGTTTTGTTAATGCATCTGCAACATTCTTCATAGTATCTACCTTCTCCAAATTTACCTTTCCATCTTCCACCATATCTCTCACAAAGTGAAACTTCACATCAATGTGCTTCGTTTTGGCATGGAAATTTGGATTCTTCGCAAGACAAATAGCACTATGACTGTCACACCAAATAGTAATCTTTTCTGCATCAACACCAACATCAAAACACAATCTCTTAAGCCAAATTTCTTCCTTACAAGCATGAGAACCAATGAAACTATATCATCACAGCCATCCATGAAACAACATAAATCATAACATATGCTCTTGTGCTTCAACTAGACACCTATCCAAATAACACAAGCATAAGATCCATGCGATAACAAAGCCTACACACACTACCACCACTCCACTATGCTCATGAGCTACACAGAAGCATCAAAAATATTAACTTCTTAACCCAACAAAACTGTGAAGTCATCCTCCAGAAAACAAGATAAAACATCAGCCAGAACAACAACCAAACTAATTTGTCCAATCCAACTGATAAACCCACGAGATTGAAAATAGCATCCATAGTAAATGCTAACTCATCTAATCACCCATACCTCAAAGGTATCAAACACCAAAAAACTCATGCCAGCAACATAACCAACCCATAAACTGCAACCTCAAGCTCTATGTGCAAACTAGTCGATGAAGACCAAACACATACAAGAACTCCCACTGCATGGATAATGTCGAATCTGAAAAATCAAAAGCATACTGAGTCTACTAATAAAAACACAAAGAAAGTGAAACCATGTAGTAACAAGGACCATCCACAAAGCTATGCAAATCCTATAGCAAAAACACTACAAGAAACATCTCTCTCATCCAGTCTCCACAAATCTCCTATGTTCTCCACATCTAACAAAGACAAGAGATAAAGGAACCAGCTTTTCATCACCAAAAAATAATGAAGTACAAGTGATAACAATTGACCACAAAAGAGTGACCACATAGCTCCAACAAATCTCAAAAAACAATGTTATGTGAACCCAAACATTCAAGAAGATAATCAAGACCAAAGAAAGAAGCTGCAAACCATAAGCATATAGCATGTCCTTCTACAAACACTTCTAAATGTCAACTATGCCATGTATGATCTCCTTCACAACCCCAAGATAAAAGCCACAACAACATCCAAAACCGTTCAATCTCAAGATATCAAACATAACATGATATCACAAATCTACATGGATGTAAGCCTCTCAAAGAAGATCAAACAAACTCCATTTCCCATTTCAAGAAATCAGCCCACTACCATCTCCTATTGTCATCATAAATGAAAGTACACCTCAAGTAGATAATCATGTTATCCATCTCCATCTCTCATAATGAATCCTCCAAAATAATCTAACTGCATCTCAAGATCCACAAATATGAAAGAAAAGATAAAGCACCTGAAAGTAACATTGGGCAATACCTCTCAAGTGATAAACTGCCAAGTAGACCAAGAGTGGGGAATGAGAATGCTCCTCCAAGATGTGCAAGTCACCCTATGACTTATCAAAGAACAATCTCCTCATATGTCTCTATTGAACTCACGTCCAACAAAGGTGTAGGCTCCTCGGACTTTCTGCTGAAATCTCATCAAGAGTATACATCTCAACAACATGTCTCTCATCTCAAGAAAACTCTAGCCTCACCTAAGTCTCCAAGTATCCACAAGCACCTATAATCAATCACTCCATGCAAAACTCCACTACAACATAGCATTATCATGAAGTATCAAGCAAATGATCAAAGTACTCAATACCAAGAAACTAAAACAAGATCAATATCAAAGCTCCAACCATGGAATCAGGAACATAATCATGACATCATGATCTAAACCATCTCCTCCAAAGAGATAACATGCTTCATGTGATCATATCAAATAACTGTATCATGTCACAACTGTAAACTAGTAAGAAAAAGAGAACCATGACATAAAAGCCACCATGAAAACATATCAAATAAAAGCATAAACAACATCTATACCAAGGACCCCTTGAATCCTAAAGATGTCAACATCTCCAATCGCATGAAGATACCATCTCCAACTAGTGAACCAACAAATATGAAAGACCCTTCTGCAGCAACAGGATCTAAGGCATCCTTCAACATCTGCAACACTAAAGAAGATCATCCAACACCATATGATGGAAAAAATATAGCCACTGCTAAAGCTCCCACTAAAGCGTGATACCAAGCTTTCCAAGCATATGACACACCATCCTCAAAAACTAAAAATCATCCAGTTCCACACATCACATTGGGTGAAACCAAGATCTCCATACTAAGGAAATTCGCCATGCTTTAGGACTCCATAACTGACTATCCAAGTACTCAAAAAACATCCATCCTCTCATCTCAAAGAAACCACACAAATGCATAAGTGACCATAAACAAGGTTAGCTAACAAGTCTGTACCAACATTGAATCAAATCTGGTGGATATAGACAGTCCACATCCAAGTTATCCCACTGCAATTAAATGGGCAGCCTACCCACCTGACTGCATAACTTGTAGATCCAATCATTGCAACATGCAAAACCCATTATCGCATTAGTGACATATACAAATGAGATCAAAGAGAATAATCATGTAGACAACATGACTCAAACACCAGATCAAGCACAAATCTGATTTGCCAATTATGTCCACATCAAGCACCATAGTCCAGGAATCCAACAAAGCATCACCATAGAAATGTTGAGTGACTAATCATGTACCATCATCTCTATGTAGAGAAATAAAAACACCTCCTCTCACCATGCACAAAGAATGCATGCATGTAGAACCGCAACTCTCCTCTGGTACCACTCTAAAGGAACAAGAGTCCATAAAATAGCTCTTTAGTAGATCTACAAAAAACCACAAGCTTTTTATTTCAGCATGAAAAACTTGCAAAAACATTGTGTTGAAGAACACCCATGCACATCCACACCCACTTCTCATCTAGAAGACTCAAAGTCTGAAAAAAAAATACCAAACAACTGAACCCAGAATAATGGATTATCATAGATGAATATCACCATAGATTTTTTTTTAGAAAAATCTATAAACCACTCGACTCCAATGAACAAGAATCCAAGCCATGCATGTATAAACATCCAAGAGGAAAACATGGTATTGGAACTTCAGGCCCACTTGTAGACCAATCCCACAACCACTACTAGTACATGCATCTGAGAGAGAGAGACTATCCAGAAGCTTCCAGATCATCCAATGATCAATTCCATAGTCTCAATGCATTCTAGGTAACAAAAGAGACACCTTCCAATAGCCATGCATCAAGAGTTATTCTGCTATCAACCAAGAGCTCCAAATCAATGTCAGTTCAACATGACCAACTCTATTTTCTCTATCTTCACCATCCTTAAAGAAATGTCTGCTGTCTCCTAAAAGAATAAATCAACTGCAAGACTTCCACTCATCAAAGGATTAATTATCAGTTAATTTCTTCAAAAAAAACTTCTTCAAGCTCTGGAAGCTAATAAATCTTAATAGAAGAAATACCCAGAACCAAAAACTCTGTGAATCCTCCCATGCAAACAACATGCAATTCACAAAAATGTGCTCTGATACCAATTGAAGGGATATGAGAGCACCCCATAAATTCATCTGAGATCAGTATGCACATCCTGTATACAATAGTTTTTGGTACAACTTCTAATCAGCAAATACAAGTGCATACTACTATGCCATAAAAGCGGAAACAGACATAGTTGATTTCCCACAATTAAAACCTTAAAGGAAAGTGATTGCAATTTACTAATCTAAACAAAATTCAGTAGCATTACGACATACAGATTATTACTCTACAATCATAGGACTAGAAGAATTAGATAGAATAGAGAACACAGATATACGTGGGGAAAACCTTTTCAGGTAAAAAACCCCACCCTCCAAACCATCAAGCTAATGTATTATTCAGTAACAAGTTACAATACATTTTCAGCCTTCACATGGAGATTTACATCTTGCTCCATTCTAGAGAAAATCCAGCAGCATAACCCTGTGCAAATATCTTCTCATCTCTCTCTTTCACTATCTTTCTCTCTATTGCATTACAACATGCAATACTCCTTTTATGAACATCTTAAGACCCAACAACATGCCCACAAAAGAGTTGGGTGTTTTTCATGGCTCAACCACCAAGAACCATGCACAATGCCACATGTACATCTAATACCAAGAAAAGGGCATCCATCCCTTGAATAGGCAATGATAGCTTGTCATAGAATCCACCAAAAATAGAGGTCACAAGAGAAGTGTAAGGGAATCCGTCATACCAACCTATTTTTTGCATATTCTCTTACACACACCAACCACTCATTCTTGGGTGCCCAAATAGGCCTCATGTCATAAGATGCTCTTACACCTGTCATAGCTCATTCCTTAAATAGCTCTTACGCATCATAGGAATCCATCATAACCATTTCAGCCATGATCTCCTTCACTCACTTCAAGATGCCGACACATGTAAGTGATCAACATGCCAACTAGACATATACACTCACATTTACATATTATTTGCTAAAATACATTTTACAAAACAAATAATAATAAGAATAGGAATTACACAAGGTTGAGACACCTTATTCCTAACACATATCAAATAAAATTCAAATGCTCATGGTCATTCCATTAGCTACAAATCTCATTATAAAGATGTGTATTTCCCTTCCAAATCCAAATCCAAATATACACTTCCCCTTGTATATGAGAAATATGTTAGCAAGTAATACTAATCTATTCAAAAACAAAAGCATTAACTAGCATATAAACCATAACATAAATGAGAGACTAAAGAGGAAACCCCAATTGGAAATGTGAGCCAAATGAATGGACTCTCCCAATGGGATTCAACTCCTTGCTTGGTAGATGGGTCTAAAGATTGGGATGTATTCTCAAGGTTCCCAAAAACTAGCTTCAATGGAAATAAAAAATGGCAAATTGGTAGCTTTGTGAGCTCTCAATTTGGCATTATAAGGGTATGGTTGATGGCTTTTGGCTCTCAAAAGGGCATTATAACTTTAGCTCCAAGATTGTGATGAAATGGCTTGGGAGGGGATTCAATTTATAGGCTAAGGGCTTGAGGGATGGAGGGCTAAGATGGAAGGAAAGATAAAAGCTTAAGGAGGGCTAGGATGCACTCAAAAGGGAGCACATGGATTGTGCTTGTTTAGCACCAATCAGGGAGTGACACATGTCACAAGGTGAGTGGATGGAGGAAAGGGGAAGGATGAGTCAACAAAGGAGGCTCAAAGGATAATATCTTCATAAAGACCCTTCATTATGGCTTGTAAGAGCTTATAAGAGTCTTTATGGCTTTTGTAAGAGCATTCATTGTTGGGTGGTTGGGATATTTTGAGGGGAGTTGAGATTGTTGACTTTCTTTGGCTTAAGAAAGTCTTAAGCTTGTTTAGGGAATGTGACAACATTAGGGGGTGGATTAGGCTTGGGTTTAGGATTAGATTAGGGATGTTAGAGATTTGAAAGTGGATGGCATTCATGATGGTGGGTGAGTTAGTGACTAAGCTTAGTTAGTATGGGTGGATGGGGTGGATTAGGCTAAAAAGAGGGTTTAGGAATAAGTTAAGGGTTATTAGATTTGAGGGTTTCATTTATCAAATAGGTTTACTTAATAAATGGGTATTTTGGAATTAGATAGAAGAATAGGATTTAATTGATAAATAATAGGTTATTTGATTTATCAATTAGGACTATAGATGATTAATTAAATTAATCAGCTAGGGGATGGCAAAGGATTAATTAAATAGGAATTTAATTAATGATGCCTTTAGAGATAACTAAATAGGATTACCAAAGCAATGTAATCAAATTTAGGTTTCTACACCCCCTTCATCCCTTCCATCCATCTTAGGTCCATATATTCCTCCATCCACTAATTCACAATCCACTTATCCTTTCCTAAATCATTAAAGTCCAAAAAGGCATACATCTTGGAGAACCTTCCACCCATCCAAAAGGAATCTATATCATTCATATCTATCCATCAATCCCAAAACCTTGGGAAGAAACTTGGATGCCAAGCATACAAATAAAAAGCCTAAAAATCCACAATAATCAAAGAATCAACATGTCCAATCTAATCAACATGTTTATCAAAATAAAAATAAATCGAAAAGGGAAAAATGGCCCATTGAACAGAAAGAAATATCAAAGATAATTTTTTTTTCTAAATCCCTTGTTGAAGCAATACATTATAAAGGATCACAAAGATTACAATTCAAGAACTATGTGGATTCCCAAGTCTCTTGTAAAAGACTTGCATACTAAAGAAAAAACAAAATTAGCATTCAAGCTTCCCAAGGCTTCCTCAAACCCACCATCCAAACAACTTTCATCCACTTCCAAATCTATTTTAGGTCCTTATCTCCCAAAATCAAAATCCATATTAATTTCACCATCAAATCCAAAATCCATGGCTATTGCTTCATCAAATCCAAAATCTCATTTTCCTTCATCTGTTCATCACCCTTCAAGATATGTGCCAAAGTTGTCCTTGTCACCCTTTCCATATAGTCATACACAAGTTTTCCAATATCCCATTAATTATCCAGCACGTATTTTTCAGCCTTTCATCCATCTAATCCAATCCTTTGCATAAATTCATGTCCCACTTCATCCAACCATCAATTTCATTTTTATTTGTCATTACCCTACCAACATCTTTGATCATACCATCAAAAGCTATGGTCTATTATTTCATATTTTTTTAGATTTTTATCCAAGGAAAATTATGCTTGATTCCTTCCTCTATGACTTATAATGTGTCCATTATCTTCCCAAAAAAAAAATTCAAAACATATTTTTTTTTAAAGGGAAAAAAAAGAAGAAAAATTTCATCCAATAGTGAAAACTTGGCAAATAGGCACTTTGGAGAAGTGCCATGATGAAAACCTAAGAAATAAAAATCATGTGTAGGTCATGAACTTCTTACATTTTATACTAGGGGTCAACTTTTATCCATGATTTCCTATCATTTCATATACCTTTCATTCCCTCCATTTTCCTATGTCACACATACCCATTGTCATATCTGCAATCATATCCCATTTGTTTTCCAACTTTGATCTTGACAAGGTTATTGAGATCCCTAAAAGATTCCTTTTTGTCCATATTCCTTATCATATCCACATCCCTTTTCTCCATATCCATTATCCTTCCAATATCCCTTTGGTCCGTATTTTTTTATCTTATCACAACCTTCGATCCATATCCCTTATCTTGTTCATTCTTAATCTTTCTTCACCTATCATTATCCTATCCAAATTTCTCTCTCAATCTTGGTAGAAAAATAAAAGGACATAAAAATGCAAAAAAAATTCAACATCTTGTTGACATGTGCATTCCTACATTTCATACCAATCAATGCACCATATCATCACCCTATCTTGTCATGTTCAATCCCCACTCTTGTCAAAAACATGTTATCATACCCTCTAGATAGTCCTTATCATCCAAACATCTCCAAGGCATACTAAGGAACCTTTGGCCTTTATCATCTACCAATCCATCCATCAATCCCTTGCCTTGCTAGACATTCGGGGAAATCTTAAAGTCTTAAAAATCATCAAAAACATTCAAAAAAGGTCCTGAAAAAAACTTCAAAAACATTCAAAAAATAACTTGAAAAAATCTTCAAGAACATTCAAAAAATCTCCTAAAAAAATCTTCAAAAACATTCAAAAAATGTCCTAAAAAAACCTTCAAAAACATTTGAAAAATGTCTCTGAATAGAATATGAAAGGAAACCTAATCGGATGCCACCTAATAGGTAGCTAAACAACTCTAAGGGCCCAAAAGGGAACCTATAAAGGACACATATTCAACTGATAAAATAGTAAATGCCCCAAGCATGTGATGATAAAACATATTTAAATTTGATGATAAGACATATTTTAAATACACATGTGTGTGTGTGTGTGTGTGTGTGTGTGTGTGTGTGTGTGTGTGTGTGTGTGTATGTGTGTGTGTGTGTGTGTGTGTGTGTGTGTGTGTGTGTGTGTGTGTGTGTTTGTATCATGGTGTGTATCTATATATGTGCATATATATTTACACACACCATTATGTGTGTGTGTGTTTGTGTGTGTGTGTGTGTGTGTGTTTGTATCATGGTGTGTATCTATATATGTGCATATATATATACACACACCATTATGTGTGTGTGTGTGTGTGTGTGTGTGTATGTGTGTGTGTGTGTATGTATAAATAAACACACACACACACACACACACACACACACACACATATCATATTCTAGATTCAACATATTTAAACCATTACAAAATCTACAAAGATATAATTTTATACACCACCATAGAAAATGAGACATGGCCATTTAAGTGATGAGATTATTGAGACAAAATAAAAAATCTATAGATACCATTGTCAGAAAATTGAAATTTAAAACAACCATATATATTCATTGTAGTGCTGAAAATTTCTAAAATAACCAAGTAGACCCTAGAATATAAAAAGTTGAGATCATAATATTCTTGGAAGGATTTAATGGAAAAAAAGATACTGGGGGGAGGGATGAATCAAGATCTTAAACTTTTACTTACAAAACCAAACTATTGATTTCACACCTAATACATCTCATATCTATCATCAAAATTTTAATGTTGAAATTCACACATAACATCCATGAAAAGCTTCAACACACAACACAAATGATTTGGTTGCATAGAAATTCTTCAAGGTGAAGGTAAAATTGTGGTGGGGATGAAACCTACAAATCTTCATTGTTGCAACAATAAAGTTTAGCTATTAAGGTTACAATGTTTGATCATAATATGTGATCTACCATGTGAGGGGTCTACCCTATTAAAATCTTTAAGACTATTATGTATCACCCTATTAAAAGATTTTACACTTACAATCAAGTAAGGACTATATTAGGAGATTTAAATAGACCTGGTAGGATCACTCGGGTAAGAGATTTTTCTTAACTCAATCTATTAAAATTGATTCAGAATATTACCCTCAATTTTCTCTTAAAGTTGATTTTGGATCTACTTTGTTCAATGTCTCAATCCAATATCTTCATTATGTCCTTCACTTCTTGGATTGCTCTTCCTAGTCTCCTTTTAGACTTATCCTTTCTTGCTCTATTCTATCCTTGTTCGCTCCTTCACTTGCACATTCACCCATTCATTCACACATACATGTGCTTCTTCTACATATATTTTATCCTAGGGTTAGAACCCTCTTTAAATAGACAATCTTTGAAAGTTCTAGGTCATAATTAATGGTTATAATTCATCTCTTTTGTCATTTCCCTTCTAATTTATTAATTGGTTGATTTTCTTTCCTCTTGATCATTACCCCTTGTAAAGATGTCTAAACTCCATCTTAACTATCTATAAAATCATTGAATATATATAGAAGTCATCCAAAAATGCTTTACATAGATGTTTGTGCAATGTAAAATTCATATGACAAAACTAGTTTTCTCAGCATCTGAATGTTTTGACACTCAGTCATAACTAACATTCATGTTAGCATTTGGCTTCTACACACTTGATCTATTATTTTTCCTTAGGAAAAACTATCTTCCAATTTTTTCGATCTCAATTATAATAGCTCAGCTTATATATGTGCTTGATTTCAACTAAGGTGCTTGGAAATCAATGGCTTGCTTGGCATCTAATGTGAAATAAACAAGTCTTCAGCCTTTACTCGATATGACTCAGTCATAGCAATGCCCTTCCATCCTTGCCTAGTAAATGACTAAGTGTTTGGACACTAATATAAAACATATGCATAAAGATCAACAACCTCCCCCTTTAACATTAGTGGCAAAAACATTCTATCATGAATTATCATTTCATTCAATAACACTCCCCTTGAGACTATAATTTGGATCTACAATATTGATTCACTAATACTATTCCATATGATGAATTTGTCTTTGATATCTTATGTTTCCCCTTATTTCTTCCTTATGTTCTCTTATTTCTCCTTTCATTTGACTAATTTCCCCCTTCTTTGTCACTTGTAAATTGGGGTTTGTTGGGGCTATCTTATATTTCTCAAAACATAATTTGTGGATTGCCAAAAATTTTGCAAAGCCTTTATTCCACTACTCCTTTACTTTCTCCAAAACATGAATTTGAATTTCTATCTCAAAAACTAGATCAATTATGCTTTCAATAGTTGAGAAATGTGTGTCTTTCTTCATGATATTTTGTATTATAGACACTTCCTTTTGAATAATTTCCTAATGTGGTAGCAACTAGAATTGAATTAATATCAATTTATTCCTCATGTCACTAACTCAAGCTATGAGCTCGGCTAACCTCTATTGCCCAAATGTTAACTTATTGTATGAGGGTGAGCTTGAACTTGGATTCTTGCCCAATGAAACTATACATGCCCTCATTTCCATGTGTATTATATCAATAGATCATTGATTCTCCAATGTGAAGAACTCAACATCACAAAGCTTCATATACAAAGTATGAATAGTCTTCAAAAGTGCTTCTAGTTGTGTGATTAAATTAGAAAGCTCTTCTTGTCTATATACAAGTTCTTGAGAGACATTCTCCAATACTTTGTGCTCAAACTTTCCCTCAGACCATTGCATCAATTTTTTATTGGACTCAATATCTTTTGATTGAACCTTGTCAACTATATACACTAACTGATCCAAAAAAAATTGTTGATTATTCAAGTCATTTATTCCAAATGCATCTACAAAAATATCTTTAATACTATGTAGTATGTGTTTCTTTTTGTGCTCTCACCTTAGTTGTTCTTTCTTTGCCTTGTAGCTCAACAAAGTTTACAACTCCTACATTTTTTCCAATGTCAAATTGTTTAAGTCATACATGGGCAAGGTGATTACCTCATCTAGACAAACTAACTTTTCTACCATCTCTTTTGATTGATTCATAATCTGATATCATGGGGTTATACCATAGGTAGTGAAATCTATAATTGTTTACCCTTCTTAGTTGATCTAGATACCTAATGTTTCTCCTCTTGAGTAGGTGTAAACTATTTTTAGGTGTTCCAATCGATGGTTCTTATGGCTTTGCACTTAGAAACTCTATAAGTGTTTGTGTAGCTTCTTTCTCTTTTTATTTCTCATTTTCTTTTGCTAACTCTATTTTCTTGACCTCTACAATCTTCACTTCAGTATAAAGTGTAGGCATACAACTAAATTGTGGAAACACAATTATAGCCTTACCTTATTGCTTGAGACTTGTATCCTTAGTAACTAGGGTAACTTCAGAACTATCAGGCTTTGCACTTTCAATCCTTGGATATTCTATGATTTGTAACAAGACTAGATTGGTTCTAGGTAGAGATGTGTCAAGATCAACATTTTTCAAGTCTTCTTATGTTAACACATTCTAATCATGTGATGATGAATTAGGAATGTCTTCAATGATGACAACATCTTGTTGTTCACACCCTTCTACAAGTTGTATGATTTCTTCTACAAGTTTTGCAACTTCTTCTACATCATCCTCTCCTTCTTTGTTGACTTCTCCACCTTCTTCCTCTACCTAAATCTAGTATTTTCTATGCTAAGGTGGTCTCACTGATCTATATCTTAGAAGATAATGCCCACTTCCACTTAGCATAAACCTTATTATAGAAGTTTTATGGAATTCCTTTTGCCAACTCTATATGTGTAGTCTTAAATTGTATCATCATTTCTATTAAATATTTTTCACATTTTTCTTGATCTTCTTTATTTAAGGAATCAAAATTGATATCTTTGAATATTGTCAAGCTTGCAAGTTCAATGATTTCTTGACATACCTTGACTACAATCGAGGGAGGTGATCTTGCCACATTTTGAAATTTTCCTAGATCATCAAACTTGGTCTCTTCATCATCTTCTTCCTCCTCTAATACAACTAGTTTTCTATTTAGCCTCTTAGGAATTTTTTTCTTGAGTGCACTGGCATGTTTCCTCTATGCTTAACTTTCTTTAGTTTTGATAGTTGGGGGTTGGGTTATCTTTTATCTCATTATAATTTTCCTTTTAGGCTCCTGAGGTGTAGTAACCTTCTACACACCTTTCCTGAGATAAACTTTAACCTTGGGTTCAACAATTATCACCTTCTTTTGCTTAGTTTTCTTAGGCTCAGCAATGGCTAGCTCTTTGTCTTTCCTTCCTTGGATTTAGTTGTTTGTTCTTATCCTTCTTCATCATCTTCATCCTTTTCCTTAAGACTTTTCTTCTTCCTTTTCTTTTTTGTCTTGGCATCACTTGACTCTACATTCATCTAATCCTTTAATGAGTCATATGTGTCGCATGGCTCAACATTTACATCAACATCTTATGATAAAAGTGATGTCACTATTGCTATGACTTCATCAACATAATCTCATAAAGCATAGTTGCATGTAACACTGCATGTGCATAAAAAAAACCTATGTCTACCATAAAACATATCTTATCAAAGTGTCTATCAACAATAGATTTGGGAATTCTCATTCAATTTTTCATTTTTATTTTGAATTCCTCAAATTAGTATCGATAATTACTTCAAAATTCTCTCCTAGCTCACTTATCAATTTATTTATCTATTCCATAGTTGTCTTGTTCCTATCCCATACTATTGTACCAACTATAGGAAAATAATTTTGTACATAAAAGAATATATAGACTAACAAATATCCAAACTTACACAATGTGTTCTTTTCTTTTCTCATTTCTCCTAGATTCTCTATTAGTTGTTGCAATTTTAGCTTGGCAAGATCATAAGTATGATCATTTTTTATAATTTTGTAGCCTAGATCCACTGCAATGCACAACACGATGTTGAATCTATTGGATTGGTAGAATTTTTATGCTATCACTCATAGTGAAAATTTTATTGTAGGATCTTCAATCTCATTAATTGACATTCCTCAACCATTCCACTTTGCTTTGGTCGATTTCTCAACCTTATTCTATGTTGTGCTCCTTATACTCTTTGGTTTGTCCAAGGTAGGGTATCCAATAACTCAGTGTATTATGGCCTTGCTAATTTTTATTGGGCCTCCTCCTAACCATACATTCACATCATAAACATGACTTAGAAAAATCTTTATCCACTTGGCTTTGAAAACTTTAGAAAAACCTAGGGCATAGGTAAGCCCTTTCTTAGCTACGATTTTGTATCCATTCTTTAGTACTCCATTGTTGTATAGCTTCTCATGAGCTTCTCTTATCTCAAAATCTATAATTTATCCTATTTTGCAGATGTAATAGGATCTCACATCTTATACAATCAAAATTCTAGATGGAATTGATGACAAGGCACCAATATCATCTTCAATCTCTACAAAATTCACACTATTACTAAAATTTGGTGGGGGACACTAGTTATTCCTCAGAATTTGGGTGTTGCTCATTTTTAACATATCACTTGTTGATGCCATTTCAATCTAGGGTTTTTTGAAAAAAAAAATTCTTCTTTGATAACCTTAGAAAATAATTAATTTGGCACTGAAAGTAACACTTACTCACTTTATCATATTTGTCAAATGTTTCACTATAATTTTCTTGCTTTGTTGCTAAATTTTCCTTGATCTCCTTTGAATCACTTATGAGTTCTAAAATTGATTGGTAAATAGAAATGAATGCCCAAATTTGATAAATACATTCAATTTTCCATTTTAGGTATGTAATCAATGTCTTCATACTTGGTAGGTGTATGACAATTGGCTCAGTCTCCATGCTTACCTACAAATACTCGGTTGACATTATCTCACTTGATCAATACATCGCTTTAGTCAATCACTTAGTCTATAGTGCAATGTTTGGTCAATACATAATGCATCATTGATGCTTGGCACTTCATGTTGCAAATGATTCTCTTTCATTTTTCTCTCTATGGATTTGTTCTCGATGCATCTTTTCTTATGAATATATGAACTTTTTGCACATCTATGTTAGGAAATTATGTAAGATATAACATTAAATATATAGTTCCTACATACCTTATTCACTTAGTTATAGTGTGATCACATAATCCATTGGATTAGGTGATCTTAGCTTTTCTTGATCCACCACTTCTAGCTTCCACTATTTATTTCCATGTCTTCTTGACTTCAACCTTTTCTTTACCTTTTTCATTTCCATTGTTTGATGATTCTCCTTCTTTAGTAGATGAAAAATGCTTGTTTTATCCTAGTCATGATCTAGGTGATCTCATCGATTCTTCAAAATACTTTGATGGCTTCATTTGATTTGTTCATTCTTTCAAAAAGTTCATTTTTAGCGCTTAACTCATTACTTAATCTCTCATTTTGTAACCTTAAGTTTGTGATCTCCAAGTCCTTCATGTTTGCCTCCTAAGTAGAAATTATCAACTAATTCAACATATCTAACTGATTGTTTGAGATCTTCTATACTTCAAATGTTCTTTCTTCAAGTCAGGTTGCCATCTATTTTTTATCTTCTTTAGCCATGATTTTTTCTTCATTTTCTTTCTTCTTTTTCTCTATCACTTCACATAGTCTTGCTAATTGGGTTTCTTGTTCTCTCTTGAGATCTTTTACCTCTTTTCTCAAAATGTTATTCTTCTCCAGTAATTCTACTATTATTTCATTTCTATCACCAATTTTTCCACTGTCAAATAGTCCTTTTGTATCAACTTCCTAGGTTTTTGTTTCATTTTACCGAATTGCCAACTCTTTCCTTTTTGTCAAGGATTTTCTTAACTCTTCTCTTTCTCCTTCAAGTTGTTTCAATATTTTTTGGCTTTTAATCATTCAGTTCTCAATAACTTTTCCCATAATTTATTCCTCCATTTCTAAGATCTGATCCTCTCAAGTTGTTAGACTTCTTCGAAGAGAACTTAGCTCTAATACCAATTGTTGGAAGGATTTAATGGGAAACAAGATATTGAGAGGGGGTGAATTAGGCTCTTAAACTTTTACTTACAAAACTAAACTATTGATTTTACACCTAATACATCTAATATCTATCATCAAAATTTTAATGCCAAAATTAAAACATAACATCCATGAAAAGTTCCAACATATAGCACAAATGATTTGGTTACCTAGAAACACTTCAATGTGAAGGTAAAATTGGGGTGGGGATGAAACCCACAAATATTCACTATTGTAACAATAAAGTTAACCTGTTAGGGTTACAATGTTTGATTATATTATGTGATCTACCCTATGAGGGGTATGCCCTATTAAAAGCTTTAAGATTGTTAGGTCTCACCCTATTAAAGGATTTTACACTTACAGTCAAGTAAGGACTCTATTAGGAGATTTACATAGATCTGTTAGGATCACTTGATTAAGAGATTTCTCTGACTCAATATATTTAAATTGATATAGTACTTGAACCTTGGTTTTCTCTAAAAGCTAATTTCAGATCTCCTATGTTCAATGTCTCAATCTGATATCTTTCTTTTTTCCTTTACTACTTGGATTGTTCTATCTAGTCTCCTTTTAGACTTAGACTTTCTTACTCTATTATATCTATGTTCACTCCTTCACTTGAATATTCACCAATTCATTCACACATACATATGCATCTTCTATATCTTTTTCATCCTAGGGTTAGAACCCTCTTCAAATAGACAACCTTTGAAATTTATTTCCCTTCTAATTTTTTGATCGGTTGATTTTCTTTCCTCGAAATCATTACCTCTTATAAAGATGTATAAACTCCATCTTAAATATCTCAACAATCATTAAATGTATATAGAAGTCAACCAAAAATGGTTTACATAGGTGTCTATGCAATTTCAAACTCATATAAAAAATTTGGTTTTCTTGGCATCTGCATGTTCTGACACTCGGTCATAACTAACATTCATGTTGGCACTTGACTTCTACACACTTTATATTTTCTATTTACTTGGAAAAATTTGTCTTTCAATTTACTTAGTCTCAATTTTAATAGCTTAGCTTATATATGTGCTTGGTCTCAACTAACATGCTCAACAATCTCTAACTTGCTCGGCATGTAATGCAAAATAAATAAGGCTTGGGCCTTTACTAGATGACTCAATCTCAATGATGACCTTCCACACTAATAGACAACATAGGTGTAGAGATCAACAAATATTTAGGAAATTCTTGGTTCATAACATAGTTGTTTGAAATAATTCGAAGAAATTGTCCATAGAAATATCTCTCTTATATCTTTCAAATAAATAAATAAAAACCCTACGTATAGTATACCACTAACTATCTATGTACATACCTAAACTATATTTCATTAAGAATTTTTACATATCACCTCAAAATTCATGATTTCCTAAGTGTTAATCAACTACAACACATTTCCCTTTTCCTTTTATGAACCATATTCCAACACTTGGCCCTGCTTTGGAGTCATCCTTTACAAGACATCCCCATTTTTTTCATCCATAATTCCTACTTCCACCTTGCTATAATTTGAAACTAGGAATCAATTGTTAGTGTTAGAGTAATAAAGTATTTTATTATTAATTAAATTATATTAATATAATTATTAAGTCATTTATTATCTCTAGTTCACTAAAGCTAAACTTTGGGCATATAATAATTAATTCTTTTATTAATTATTATCATGAAACTATGTTTCACCTGTTAGGGTTTTGATCTCCTTTTATAAAGATTGATCTCTTTGTAATTCACTAATTCACTTTTTATAATAGAAATCTCCCTCTTTTCTCATCAAGAATATCTCATCTATGGATCTAGGAATTCTAGCCTACATAGCTTTTGCTTCACATGCAGGTGATTTTTGGGAGTTGTGGAGTTAATCTTTCATCAACTTTAACAATTATCAAATTCCATAAATTTTTAAGATCCTTAAATACCCTCTTCCTTCAATTAAATAGAAAAAAAGTTGTGGTTAGTGGATCTTTTAACAAGAAAGCAACCTAACAGAAAGTCCAAACTATGGGTCTTGATGCAAAAATTGATTGTGAAAGCCTCCCAATTTTCAACCCATAGAATAGGGTATTTAGGTATAAAAATCCCCTCCATGACCTACTTAACATAGTTTCTATCCCTAGGGATCATTAACACATGATCATTATTCCTTTAAAAAAATTCAATGTCAACCAACATACTCTTTTTGAAAACATTCAAACATAAATCTTTAAAAATTGGCTTGTTTCTCTCAAAGATCATAGCTGCAGCAAAAAAAAGTCACTTCAATATTCAATTAATCTTAGTCAAATCCACATTTTCTAAATATCCTACACCCAAGACCTTTTCAACCACTTCCATAATAAGAGAGTGGAGAAAGTCTAGAATAACTTTGAGGCAATTATCTTTAACAAAGTTTTCAACATTAGCTTGTCTTATTATCTTCCATGTTAGGTTTAGTAGTGTATCCATATCTTTCATCGTCTTCTTCTCTTTGGATTTCCCCTTGCTACCCCTCCTCACAATTTAATGTGTATTTTAAGTTCATTGAGTCCTCACTATATAGTACTTCATCTTAGTACATGGGTTATCAAGCAATGATTCCACCTTTAATGTCATCACATGCAACAAATCATATCCATGATGACATACGATTCCTAAATCTTCCTAAAGGTGATACTTGGATCCAATTTTATCTATTCAATAGTTAGTTATCCATAATTATTAAAATGCTTGGAACTTGAGAGTACTAAAATCACAAGGAATAACTAAACTGGTGCAGAATAAAGAGGATAATAAGAATACATTTTTCCTTATAAGGTATTTGATGAATCAAATTTATTTATTTGATTTTCCTTTAGTTGATCTTTCCTATTAAATAACTAGAGATAATATCTCAAATGATTTTAAAAATTTTGCATTACCCTATTTATAGTATATTTTCATTAGCTTCTAGATATGCTAGCTCATCCGCTCTGGTTGTACCTTGCCTATATAATATGATTAAATATTATGTTGTTGAAATATTTACATAGGATTAGAACTTCATACAATAATGCATCCAAACTCAAATTCATCAATTTTTCCTTCCTTAATGAATTGATAATTAGGTTGAAACTCCTTCAATTTCTACTTTATTTAAGCCCATATTTTTCATAATTCTAGACCTTCCTCCAACACCATGAGTTCTACCCAATCATTGGATTCAATACCAATAGGTTTGTCAATTTTTCCAAACTCTTTACTCTCCAAACTATGAATGATACATCCAATACTAGTTAGCCCATGGTTACCCCTAGAAGCTCCATCAAAGTTCATTTGAACTAGCCCTATGATGGGGGGAGCCACTTACAATTTTTCTTTTTCTCCAATGTTGAATTGGATCTTAAACCTACATAAGGGGAGATTTTTATACCTACCCACTTTCCCCTTTCTTTTTCATTCTAGTGTGTTATCAAAACATTGCTAACATTCTTTTTCATGAGTCTATTATTAATAGTTTTAATTGTTGGTCTCAGATTTTTTTTGACAATTGAGTGTCAACATACTTAAACCAATTTCTATGTTGATGCCAAGAATAATACAAATGTCAAGCTATAGTATGTTTCCAGCTAGAGATTCAATAGGTGTTGAGTAAACTTCAGGTGCTAAGTAAAGTTCAAGTGTTGAGCCACTTGTTAGGATAAACCACGGACAGAAATAAAAACTACATGCAAATATAACCAATAATAGAAAATAATAGAACACACAGAAATGAACACAAGGCACCAAGATTTAACGTGGTTCACCCAATCCCTGGGCTACGTCCACCAAACAGCAAGTCCAATCTTATTACAATCCAGTGATTACAACCTGATTACAATCCGTAATCCCTTACAGCCCAATACCGCCGCAAGAACCAATTTCGTATCACCACATATATAAAAATACCCAACCCTAAGCCCTTTTTATACAAGTATTAAACCGCTTTAGGGTTATAACATGTCGGCCATATGTCGGCCATAATATGTCGGCTACCATGTCGATGTCGGCTACTTCCAAAAAAAATTTATGAAGTATGTACAGTACTTTCCTGATCAGTCACCACAATCTAACAATCTCCCACTTGGGGACTGATCAGGCTCCACACTAAACAACACCACTATAGGTGTCGAGTGACTATAGGTGTCGAGAAGAGTATAGATGCCGAGTGAGATAGAATTCCTATATATGCTAAGCATTAACAACTAGTAAGTGCCAAGTAATATAGAATCAGCATATGAGTTTGTATCTTCACAAACTCAGATGTAAACCATTTTTGAGCTGACTTAGGATGAATCTTTAAGGATCTTAAAGATAAGATCGAATCTTCTACATTCCCTATGTAACCAGCATGCATCCAATAAGAAAAATTGAGAAGACATGCAACCAATAGGAAAAGTGAAAGAATTGAGTGGGAAAAGAAAAATTAATATTGATCGTAGATTCATACCTAACCCTAAGTCTTCAAAGCCTTTAAAAGGAGGACAAAACTCCATTATTTGTATATATGTGTGTGAGAGTTATATGGGAGAATGTTAGCAAAGTGTAGAGGGGTGTAGAGACTTAGAAAAAGTAGAAAATAATTGTAGAATTTAGTTGATCAAGAATAGAGTATCAAAATTTCAAGGAGAGACATATCAGATCAAGCAACGATTAGAATAGATAGAGTAGAACAAGGATCTGAAATCAGCAATTGAAGATTGCAAGTCAAGGTCAAGACTTTCTAATACTCTCTAGCCATTTTATTAGAATAAAAATCCTATGATGATAGGTTGGTCTAATAGCCATGTTGTAAGCCTTTCAACAAGGTGCCAAATCCTTTAACAAGGTAACATTCCAAGTGAGTGTTTGTAAATCCTTTAACTAGGTCACTTTTAATAGGGTATAAAGTCTTTAACAGGATAGGCCTTTCATAAGACAGACCATTGGAAGTGGTCAAACCTTGTAACCTTAAACAATTACATATTATTGCAGTGATACATTGTGGGTGTCATTGACACCCCAATTTTGCCTTCTCATTTTTGCTTCTCATTTTTGGAAGGTTTCTGGGTTACCAAAATCTTGTGTTATCTATTTTCATGCATGTCTTTACTTTCATGTTTATTAGATGAATTAGATGCATGTGAATGATTTCAGCTAAAAGGTTTTAAAGGTTAAATATTGTTACTTCTGATTCACCCCCCCCCCCCCCTCAAAAGTAAATCTTGCCACTTATAAATTCCAACAATTGGTATTAGAGCCTAGTTCTCACAAGAAGGAGCCTTACAACTTGGAGAAAAGATCTGAAAATGGAAGTCTACAAACTTGGGAAGGTCATAGAGAATCAGGCAATTAATGTACAACTTGCTCTACACACTTTGGAAGAAGCAAGAGAAGAACTGAGAAAATCCCTAAAGAGAAGAAGAGAGATTTCCATAGCTGAGAATGATGCACAATACAAGGACTTCGACACCTCAAAATTGTTTACAAATGGAGATTCCAAAGAATTTGATGCAGCAATACTAGACCTAATGGAGAAGAATAGAGCTCAAGTAGAAGAAATTAGAACTCTCAAGATTGAACAAGAATCACAAGCCATGATGCTTTGTGAGGTGATTGAACAGAAGAAAAGAGCCATTGAAGATAAGGTTATGCTAGAGGATGACAAGAGAAATCTTGCCAACAAACTAGAAGAAAAGTTAATTGAGCTTGCAAGAATTTCAAACATGCAGCTAGATACCCTAAGCTAGATGATGAATGCACATCATGAACTAAATGTCAAAGATATTGAGATCTTCACACTGAAGATGCAAAATGAACAACTAAAAAATGACCTAAAAAGAGAGAAGGAGATTATAGAGAGCTTCAACAAACCCAACGAGGCCATTAAGTACTTTGAACAGCTACTGAAATCACCAAGGGCTAGCAATGATACTTTAGGACTAGGTTACATCAGCACTAAACAAGGAGAGTCATCCAAGACTGTAGAAGAAAGAAGTAACAAAGTTAAGAACACTAAACCTACTTATCATTTTTGTGGTAAAAAAGGACATACCTCTAATGTATGCAAGAGCAAGAATGCCCATCAACATGACAAACCTAAGAATGTGGGTCACTATCATAAGTGCAACAAGCAAGGACATTAAGCACATGACTATAGGAATAAGACTATCAGAACACCAAGATTTGAAGGTCACTGTTACAATTGCAAGAAGTATGGACATAGAGCTTTTGAGTGTAGATCAAAGCCTATGTGGACACTTAATCAGCCAACAAGGGGAAATAATCATGGATATCACTACAATTGGGACTACAACACTAGGTATAGTTGTCATTACTGTCAAGAATATGGACACATTCCTAAAAATTACATAAGAACACATTTTAGTGGAAACTAAAGTAGATGGTTGAGTCAAACCACATGTTTTAGTTGTTTGAAAACTGATCATATCAATAGGAATTGCCCAACAAGGTCAAAGGCACCCAACTCAGAGATCAATAAAGAAAAAGAGAAGGTGGATGTTGAACACATCAGAGGAGAAATGAATAAAAAATGGAAGAAGAAAGATGGAAGCAACACATCAAATGAAGGGATCACTTCACCTAAAAGGTCAAGTGGTCACATTTCATCAAACTAAGCAAAGAGAAGGAATGTGGGACTGATTTACAAAGCTTTATCATACATTAGTTCCTAAACAAGCAAGTATTGAAAAGGAAATACCAACATGAATAGAGATGCAAAGTTAAAACTTCAAGTTTTCATCAATGTTGTTGAGTTAAAAAAGTTGCCCTCAGATGCCGAGTGAAATCCTAGTACATACTGAGTTGATTGCCAAAGTCGGTAGAACCTGAATGATTAGTTGCAATCAAGTTGGTAGTGGTAGCTGAGTAAAGAGAAATTTTAGTTGAAGCCAAATGAAGGATTCTTCTATAGATGTCGAGTGGTGGAAAGACAATGGAAGCTGAGTAATGTAGAAATGCTTAAGAAGCTGAGTGGATAGTTGTGAATGCACTAACCATTAAATGTAATGAAAATAGGGTATATTATCACATTTTAAACCATTTTTCTTCATTGTGAACAAAGAGAAAAGATGAAGAAGAGTGCAGAATGACTTCAAAGTAGAGAATCTAGTGTTTGAGCTAATTTCAACAGTGATTTAGCATAGTTTCATCGATTCAAAGTATTTACACTAGTGTCGAGCTACACAATTTTAAATTTCTTTGTATTAAAACCCTAGCTAACACAAATGGCCTCTAGTTCTAGGAAACCATAGGAGAAAGAGCTATTTGAGGTTCAACTAGTATCAAATGAAGTAAAACAACCTAATTTTTTACCAATCCCAGAAGTTGCATAAAAAAATGACCCAGCCAGAGCCCTATCTATTATACCCCCTGAAGTGATTATGGTCTAGGATGTTAGAAGATGTTACAACTACAAAATTGGAGCCATAGGAGATATGCAGATGAGGGAAGCCTATGACGAGTTGTGTGAAAATGGAGTATTAAAAGAAGAGTATCAAATTGTTGAGAAGAAGCGTTTGACACATGCCCTAGAATTTCCCATAGTTTTCCAAACTGAATGGATCAAGATAGTACTCAGTAGAATTTATGATGGAATTTTATGCTTAGAAGATGGTTTAGTGAAAATAACAAAGAGGATTTTACATAGAGTAATAGGGTATCCAACCCTAGATCGGCCAAAGACCCCTAGAAGTGATTCTAAGGAAGCAATTAAGAAGAACACAAGTGCCAAATGGAACAAGAGAGGAATGACTATAGATACTATCCAAGAACCTCTTGTTGACTTTGCTATTAGGGTTATTTCACATAAATTTTATCAATCTAGTACACTTAACAATGTACCCTGCATTGCAATGGATGTTGGTTGCAAACTAATGAAAAAGGATCATACTTATGATCTTGTAGAATTACAATTGCAATAAATAAATGAGAACTTAGCAACAATAAGGAGAACCAAGGGAGCATAGTGCAAATTTGGTCCAATCTTGATTTGCATATTTTTCTATGTACAAAATGAATTTCCATCCTTTGGAAAAGTAAGCTGAAAAAACAACAGGACTATAATAGCTCAAGTTAATGAATACATAGGACAAATAGGGGCTAATTTTGAAACCTTTATGACAAGCTACTTTGAAGATTTCAAGAAGTCCATGAAATAGGGGCTGAAGATACCTATTTCATTAGTAGAATAACATGTAAATGATGTATGCTTTCTTGTAGATATTGATTATACTTATATACAAGCAGCCATACCAAGAGTTAGATGGTTAAGACCTCTTGGATATGAGATAAATATAGATGAGGCATTTGTAGCTATAACTGCACTATTAGTAGAAGAAGTGGGCAAAAGTGCACCACATTTTGGGACTTTTGATGTGGTGACATCGAAAGTGGACATGGAATCGAAGACTTCCTCCACCCTAAAGAAAAAGGACAAACTAGTTAAGAAGTTAAAGGAAAAATTTGGTGAGGGCACTACTAAAGAAGAAGAAGATGAAGAAGTAGAAGAAGATGAAGATGAACAAGGTAAAGAACCATTAGCATTGACCTAAGGCATGGGTGAGGATGTAGAAGAAGAATAAGGTGCTAAGCAAGAAGCACCCAAGGCTAAACCTAAGAAAAGAAAAGCACAAAAATAGCCTACTGCATAGCCCAAAGGGAAAAAGAAAGTAGCTAAGTCGAGCCCAGCCAAGCTAACTACAGAATCGGCAAACCAAAAAGTCACAAAGCAAGGAGGGCCTATAGAAAAGAAGAGAAGAAAATATGTTGCACCTCCATAGTTAGAAGAAGAGAAGATTGAATCTAACAATGATCAATTAAGAGTGGTAAGACATTCCACCAAATCTAATTTGGAAAATGTTTGTAATAACATTAGAGATAATGTGGATTTAACTAGTTTAAAGACCATTGATTTTAATAAGTTGAGTGAAGAATAAAAAAATAGAGTGGAAGAGTCTATCTACACTATGATGGCCAAGTTCAAGACTACCCCACTTGAACTAGACAATTCTATGCCCAAGGAGCTAAGCTCCATTGTTGAAAATAAATGGCATTACTGCCTAAATATGGAGAAGGAAATAAGGGAAGCAAAATTGGATCGTGTGATGCTAAACCTTACAAAAGGTCAAATAAGTAAGGCTAGTAAGAAACATGGGAGAAAATTTGCACCCAAATACAGATCCTTTAGTATTTTGCAAAATAAAATAGAAGATGTTGTAAGAAATCCACACAAATGTGGAAATTGATATATGGGTTGACAAAAGTCAAAGAAGGCCAAGAATATCCCTTTGAGGGAAAAAATGATGAAGAGGAAGAGGAAAATGAAAAGGAAGAAGGAGAGAAAGAGAAAGAAGAGGTAACAGTGGAGAAAGAGACACATAAAGGTGATGAGGCAACAACTGAGGAGCAGTAGCAAGAATAGAGTGTCCAAGACACCCAATCGCCACCACCCAGTCCTCTACATATAGTACCTACATCTATAGAAATTTTAATTGTGAAAGATGTTCTTGACACCTTAGGTCAGAAAATCAATCCATTGACTGAAGAGGATCTTAAAAGGATCCTTCACCAAACAACATTGCAATCACAATTGTGCACAAATCCTATTTTGGTTAGTGTAGAGGAGTTACAAAAGGTTGTAGCTGAAATTACCAAGGAGAAGGTAAACACACAAGAACCACCTTCACAACCTCCCATAGCTATAGATGATCAACCAAAAGAGCAAGTAGGACAAGACACAACTACTAAGGTTGATCCCACAATGATAGTAACAATAATTGCTGAGGAGTCAGCAAAGGAGTAGACAGGAAAAAATGTCCCTAGAGCACAAAGCCAAGGCACTTCTCAAATCATTGTCATTGATCAAGCTAGAAGAGATGAAGATAAGGAAGAGGACAAAACCCCCAAGGAAAGAGAGCAAGAGGAAATACATTCATTGGTTAATTTACCTACTATGGGTGTATATGAGCAATGTTAGTATGCTAATAGAAACCAAATTTAAATAAAGCTTCTACAAACTAAAAAAAATTCATAAACTTCAAGATAGACTAAGATGAACTCTCAATTGAGAATATGAGCCATTAATGGGCTCTCTCAATGAGAAGCTCTCTTTTTGAGTGGCTTTGTCTAAATAGATAGGATGTATGGTCAAGCTTATGCTTCAAAAAGGGCTTCAAATGGAGTTGGAATTTGGGTGTGAGTGTACGGTTTTGATGTAAAATGGCTTCTTAAAATGGAATTATGACTTTACTTCATGGATTTTGTTGTTTTGCAAAAGGGAAGGATCCAATTTATAGGAAAGAGGCTTGAGGGATTGAGGGCTAAGATGCAAGGATGGGGAAAAGCTCATGGAGGGCTCAGGTTGCATGAGAGGAGAGCACATGGATTGTGCTTCCTTATAGCCAATTAGGGAGTGACACATGTCACAGAGTGAGAGGA
This sequence comes from Cupressus sempervirens, assembly GCA_028749045.1. NCBI lineage: Eukaryota > Viridiplantae > Streptophyta > Pinopsida > Cupressales > Cupressaceae > Cupressus > Cupressus sempervirens. The sequence goes on along the minus strand of CM053785.1, from coordinate 717,111,425 downwards.
TGGAGCAAAGGGGAAGGATGAGTCAACAAAGGAGGCTCAAGGGATAAAATCTTCGTAAAGACCCTCATAATGGCTTGTAAGAGCAATAAAAGGGCTTTGGAAGAGTCATTTATGGCCTAGTGGCCTTCATAAAGTTTTATGGTTGGGATATTTTGAAGGAGATGTGAGGAATTTCGACTTGGGCTTGATTAGGAAGGTTTTAAGCTTGCTTAGGCTTGTTCAAATGATTAGAGGATTGATTAGGATGGTTTAGGATTAGCTTAGGGATAGGCAAGTGGATGGCATTTAATGAGGGTGGGTGAAGGAGGAGATATTTGTTAAATTTAGCTTGGGTTAGTAAGTTTTAACCCATGTTTAGGGAATGTGACAAGGTTAGGAGGGGATTAGGATTAGGTTTAAAGACATCTTCTAGAAGAGTCTAGACTTTGGATGAGGATAAAGACTTTCTAGAATAGTCTAGAATTTCCTAGGATGAGGATGAAGACTTTCTAGAAGAGTCTAGAACTTCTTAGGATAAGGATAAATTAAATTTTTAGGAAATAAATAAAGTTTTATTTATTTCAAGGGTTTGGGTTGAGGAGATATTTATTAAAACTTTTTTAATAAACATGAGGATTAATATTTAATCTTAATTAAATATTTTGAGTTGGGATTAGGGGTAGGAAATGATGGGATTAGCCTTTAATCAAAATTAAAGAAGGATTAAAAGATTTTGGAAGAGGTTAGTGGTCTTAAGGAAATTGGCCAAGCTTTGGGCAAAAAATAATTTTTTTATTTATTTTGGGTTTTTTGGTCAATTTATTAATTAAATAATTAATAAATAAGGAAATAATGTTTAAATAAGACTTAAACATTTTTGGGAGGGATTTCTTAATTAAATATTTTTAATTAAGATAAAGGGATTTAATGGCATAAAAATAAATTAATTAATTAAATAATTAATTAATTAATAAATGATGATGTCATCAGGAATTTTTTAGAAAATAAAAATACTTTATTTTCTAAAGGTTTGTAGGTGTCTACAATGGGGACTCCTACTAAGTAGTTGACCACTACAAATATCAACACCAGGCTTGAGCTCCACCAAGGTAGAAAGAATACTTCACTATGGAGACCCTGCACTTGATGAAAAAATAGTCATACCAAGTTATGACTACAAAACAATGAACCTGGCACAGATAAATGAAGTGCAAGAGACACTTGAGAGGAAGAAGAAGCAAGAGATACTCATAAATGAGTATAGACAGAGGCAAGCATTAGTAGAAATCAAAGACATATTCCTTGATGCATTTAGCTTGCCAATACCTAATGAAACGAAGCCCATCATGGAGCAATTGTCCAACATAATGGACAAGGTACAAAATGAAGACCTTGGTACTAATGTCAAATTATTAGAATGGTCTGAAAAGAAATTTCAAATGAAGGTTAATGAGAAGATATCTAGTGAGATAGCACTATCACATGTGGAACTAACTGAGAAGGTAGAAAAGGTGAAAATAGTACTTGAGAATATATTCTCATTGAACTCCAAACTATGTGACTCTTCATATTTTACACAAGAAACTAGCCAAAGAATACTGAGCTTGGAAAGGAACCTTAAGATATCTAGCACATAGCTACCTAAGGATCCAACTCAAAGTGAGAAGCATTTTGCATCAACGCTTCACGCTCATAAGGAGTTAGCTATATTAATAGTAGAAGAGGCCAATGTTAAGGCCAAACTAATACAAATTTAGTTTTCTATCACCCCACACCTAAAAGTATTACATAAAGAAATGGCCTATGCAAAAAATGTTTTGAAGAAAGATCCAAATCATTCTACATTAGAAGGCCTTGTACATCTTGTAGCAGAGATAGCCATCTAGCTCAAAGCACTAGAAATTGCATTAGACAACTAGGATGCTTCTTTGAAGATGATAATGGAGGTAAATAAAACATTTTTGGCTAAATATTCCATTCATTCTTAGGAGCCTTTCACATAAGTGTCAAAAAAGGGGGAGATATTCATGTAAGGGGTAGATATAATAAAGATAGGAGATAATAAGAATGGATGTGTAGATAAAGGTATTAATACATTTTTGATAGAGATAATAAAGAATATCCAAAGGGGGAGATATTTCAAATTTTTAATCATATAATAAAGATGGGAGATAATAAGAATGGTTGTGTAGATAAAGGGACTAATACATTTTTGATGGAGATAATAAAGAATATCCAAAGGGGGAGATATTTAAATTTTGAATGTTAAAAGATAAATCCAAAAGGATAACAAAAACTACAAGAAGATGTGTGAAAGGGGAAGAAAAAATAAAGGGGGAGTATGAACAAAGAAGATACAGAGTACAAACAAGGCAAAGAGTATCAGATACATCAGCATGAGACAAATTTAGCTTAAGGGAATTTTGGTTACAGAAATGGCACATCAACTCAATGAGAGTTACAAGTTTTTGAGGTATATAATCATCTACAAAATTTTGAACAAGATTTTGAAGTTTTGTACATATGTCGAACAAAATGTGTAGAGACCAGATTCATAATGCTTAGTTAAGTGTTTTTACCACTCATGTCAAAGGGGAAGATTGTTGGTCTCGGATTGGTTTTGACAATTGAGTGTCCACACACTTAACCAATTTCTAAGTTGATGCCGAGTATAATATAGATGTCGAGCTATAGTATGTGCCAAGCTAGAGATTCAACAGGTGCCAAGTAAACTTTAGGTGCTCAGCAAAGTTGAAGTTTCAAGCCACTATAGGTGTCGAGTCACTATAGGTGTTGAGTAGAGTATAGGTGTTGAGCAGAGTATAGATGTCAAGCAAGACAGAATTACTATAGGAGCCAAGTGAGACAAAATTCTTATATATGCTGAGCATCAGAAACTAGTAAGTGTTGAGTAAGACAAAATCAACATATGAGTTTGTATCTTCACAAAATCAGATGTAAACCATTTTTGAGTTAACTAAGGATGAATCTTGAAGGATCTTAAAGATAAGATTGAATATTTTACATTCCCTATGTAATCAGCATGCAGCCAATAAGAAAAATGAAGAAGGCATGAAACCAATAGGAAAAGTGAAAGAATTGAGTGGGAAAAAAAGAATGAATATTGATCATAGATTCATACCTAACCCTAAGTCTTTGAAGCCTTTAAAAATAGGACAAAACCCCATTATTTGTGTATATGTGTGTGAGAGTTATATGGGAGAATGCTAGCAAAGTGCAGAGGGATGTAGAGACTTAGAAAAAGTAGAACAACATTGCAGAATTTAGTTAATCAAGAATAGAGTTTCAAAATTTCAAGGATAGACATATTAGATCAAGCAAGGATAAGAACAGATAGAGTAGAACAAGGATCTAGAATCAACAATTGAAGATTGCAAGTCATCAGGTCAAGACTTTCTAATACTCTCTAGCCATTGTATTAGAATAAAAATCCTATGATGATAGGTTGGTCTGATAGCCATGTTGTAAGCCTTTCAACAAGATGCTAAATCCTTTAATAGGGTAACATTCCAAGTGAGTGTTTGTAACTCCTTTAACTAGGTTTCTTTAACAAGGTGTAAAGTATTTAATAGGACAGGCCTTTCACAGGCAAACCATTGAGAGTGGTCAAACTTTGTAACCTTAAATAGTTACATATTGTTGTAGTGATACTTTGTGGGTGTCATCCTCACCCCATTTTTACCTTCTCATTTTTGGAGGGTTTCTGGGTTACCAAAATCTTCTTAATCTATTTTCATGCATGTCTTTACTTTCATGTTTATTAGATGAATTAGATGCATGCAAATGATTTCAAATAAAAGGTTTTAGAGGTTAAATATTGTTACTTCTGATTCACGCTCCCCCCCCCCCCCCCTCTCTCAAAAGCAAATCTTCCCACTTGTAAATTCCAACATTAATGATGAATGATTCCATCTTGTTTGTAAGTTATCTAACATCCATATTTCTACCTTGGAAAAAACTTCTATTTCACTCCTACATTTCCCATAAGAAATTTGAAGGGGTTGTTATCCATAATCCCTTGTAGATACCATATTTCCTTTGGAAGGGTCATCTCTAAACCATTTCAAGAAATAATTTTGGGAAAGTTGAAGACCATCTGGAATTAGAATAAAGTCACTTCCAACATTTATTTTCAAGAGGGAAATTAAGAAAGGTGTGATCTATGTATTATTCATCCATCTCACATAGAGGACATGTACTCGGGCCTTAATAACTCATGCACCTTAAATTTTCCACAATTAAACCTTTCTTTCTTTTGAAGTATCAACCATGAAAAAATGTATTTCTTCGGCAAACATAGTTTGTCCAAAAATAGCTTAACTGGAAGGAGGGGTTTTTGCCTTAGATAATTGGAGGTGAGAAGAGAATATCCCTTCTTGGTAGTGTATTTGCCATACTTATCTCCATTTGACACCATTTTGTCCCTATCTAAATTAAGGATTAACTTTATTCTCTTAAATATTCTACCTATAGATTATTTTCTAGAGTGGGAACGTCAATGTCATTAATGTTCTTCCACTTCTAGCCATATCCTTCAATGTCCTATTCAACATAATCCTTTACTTTGTTACCCCATTTGGCTTCCAAATTTTGTCTTGATTGCTTCCAATTTTATTCCTTGTCTAAAAATATATATCCACCACATGAATCTAATCAGAAAAGGGCATCCTCCCTACTTCCAATATTCCATGTGATTTTATCCAAAATGATACTTCTATAATCCATCATAAAATTCCAAATTCTAAAGCCTCTAGGTGGATATTTTTCTCTAAAGATATTGATTGGATCTAGTTAACTAAGTTATTTTTAGATGGATATTTTCCCATTTAAGGTGGGAGTTGAAAAAAAGGCTACATACTAATTTGGCCCCTAATACTTTCTCTTGAACCCTAATATTTCTTATACATGCTCCACCTTCTTCTTTTGGCTTGTGTATATCCCAAACCATTAAAGATATTTTTTTCTTGTACTTCAAACCTTTTCAAAAGAATGGGTGAAGGCATTTTTTAAGTTCCTTTCTATTATTAGTTGTAGGGACTATACATGATAAATGAAAATTGGCTTATGTTAAAAGGACAAACTGAACCATTGTTGCCCCTCCTACAGCTGAGAATCACTTCCCTTTCCATGACTACTTTCCTTCTGACCTTTTTGATCGTTTGGTCTCAATGTTCACAATACCTACACATGATGTTCAAAGGTAGACCTAAATAATTACATGGCAACCTTCCTTTTTTGAATCTTTGAATGTGTAAAATATGATTTTCTATTTCTAGGGGGATTAAGGAAGAAGATTTCTAATTTTCGGGGTTTATTTCTTGTCTTGAAGCTTTACTATATAGGATCAATGTTGCATGAAAATCCTTAGCTTCTCTACTGAGCTTTGGCCATATAACATGTCATCATCCACAAATTGTTATGTGTCAAAGGTTTTAGATTGTTGGTTATATTGATTCCTTAAGTCTCCCCTCCTCTCGATCTAAGGTTATATACAACCCTAGAGCTTCTTCCATAAAGATAAATAAGAAAGGTGAGATAGGCCCTCTTATCTCAATCCCCTAGAGATCTCGAAGAAGCCTACTAGTGAACCATTTGCTAGTATAGACATTTTTGGATTGGAAGTATATTCATATATGATATTGATCCATTTTTTGGAGAATCCAAAGGATTCAAGACACTTCCATAAGAATTCCAATTTACTATATCATAAGATTTCTTGATGTCTAATTTAGTAAGCATAGTGGGGTCTATATTATATTTATTGAATGGATAGCTTCCTAATTAATTATTACTCCATCATACATAGATCTACCAAGGAGAAACCCAATTTGTTCCTCACTTATTAGAGAGGGAAATAATTTTTGTAGTCTAATAGCTAAGATTTTGGTGAAGGGTTTATATAGAGTTTTGCAGACTGCTATTGGTCTAAGGTCATAAAAAATGTTTCCTTTTTCCTTCTTTAGTATTAGGGATATTAAGTTAGTATTAGCCTCCCTAAGTAGGTTTCCTTAGTTTCTAAACCCTTCTAGGGCCTATGTAATTTCAAGACCCATAAAGGCCCAACACTCTTGGAAGAAGAAAGTTGGAAACCCCTTTGGACAACATGCTTTATCCAAGTTCATTTTATTAAGGAAAACTTCAAATTATTAAATAGTAAAGTTTTTCATAGTCATTATTGTAAGATTTTCCTAAGGGCAAAATTCACCCAGGAACAAAGAACTCAAACACAAGCACACAGTAGACCAAAGTAGATAGAGTATGATCAAAATAATAATGTATTCAATAACTTGTTCATCCAAGTACACTAGGAGTGCTTGAATATAAAGGCCTCTGAGCTACATCTAGAATGCCTTGTAATCAGCACCATGATGTGTCATACAACCAAGCACATGTCCACCAGATATGGGTTATCCTCCATTAAGCACGGAAGTAAGTGTGGTGATGAGAGGATAAACCTACAAGGGTGGGACATGCAAAATAGTGTTGTAGACACCATGTGCTTAAATAGAGTTGTGTTCTCCTATTTTGTCTACATGACAACTCACAAAGGTGCGCAAACTCCTAAGTGTCTCACAAATAAAAATAATAAAATAATGCAAAATAATTAACTAATGCATTAACCTAAGTAAACTTAAGTAAGTGTAAATAGTAAAGTACGTATTTACACCAACACCCCCCCTTAACTGCAACTTAGGGGAATGCCCTTAAGCTTACAAACTAGGATGAAGATGCATAATGGGTCCTAGCTACTAGGCCATATTAGGTACCCATGTACATAATGAAGATGCAATCTCCCATAAAGCGGGGAAAGAGGAAAAACCTCATGGGAAAAACCCTCCCCCAAAAAGAGAGATAGAGAAGCATGCATCGATGGATGGAGTAATCAAGACACCCCCATTACGACATACATCCAGTATATACATAAGAGAATGAGAGAAGGAAGAGAGATAGAATAGGCTCCCCCCCCCCCCAAAAAAAAAAAAAGAATGCCAACAAGTGAAAGTTGCTCTGATGAAGAAGTTGGTCCAAGAAAGTATAATAGTGTTCCTCCCCTTAGGAAGAAACAAAGGCAAAGGTATAGTCCTGAAGATGTATGGTGGCCTTGAAACCTGCTCAAGTATTCCTGTACTGATGCTAAAGTTCACCCTTTCCAACTATGCTAAAAAGAATGAATGCAAATTTGGCAAGGATGTTTGTTGAACCTGTTCCACTAAACCATCTGTCTCCTCAACTGACAAAGAGACCTCCACTAATTTTTATTCATAAGGATCCACAATCATGCCAACCTATGAAGATTGATCATGTAGAGAATGGACATGAGGGTCAGAGTGAACCCTCGCAACAACTATAGAAGAATCGTCATCAATGAGAAGATGTAAGTCCTCAATTCTATCTCCCAATTCAATTAAAGTTGGAGCTGGAAGATGAGATGTACCATGCTATGTTGGACCTTTCACTGTGGCAATGTAATCATGTGGGCTAGACTGATGTGACCTCTCACTACAACTGTCAATAGAACCCCACATTTCTAAAACTGTTGAAGCACTATCATTGGTGTCACTATCAGTTTCCACTGTGTATGATGTGTAGAGAGGAGTAGAGGACAAGCTCGATGAACTTTTGTCAAAGTGAACGTCCTTCTCCACAAAGATCTCATGAGTCTCTGGATCCATAAGTCTATAAGCCTTCACATTGTCTTCATAGCCAATGAAAGTACAAGGCTTAGGTGTCGGTGCCTTGCAACTCCTGGAAGATAAGTTAGCCCATGCTGGACAACCAAAGACTCTAAGGTGACTCACAACTAGTTTTCTGCCGCACCATGCCTCAAAAGGAGTCTTTCCATCTAAGGCTAGATGAAGAGATCTATTGAGTATGTGAGTAGCACTGCTAATGGCTTCAACTTCAAGTGTAGGATCAATAGACTTGGCCTTTATCATGGAACTTTCCATGGTCTTGAGAGTCCTAATCCTCATAGCTACAACATCTATCTTGTGTGGACTAAATGTTGGTGAGTTCTAAAGATCAATCCCCTCAATTCTGCAAAAGTTCTTAAGTCTTCTGTCAACATATCTATTCTCATTGTCCACTCTTAATACTTTGATGGCTTTCCTTGACTTGTGTTCAACATGTGCCTTGAAGTCTTGAAGCTTATGAACTACTTAATTCTTATGATGAAGGAAGAAGACCCAAGTGAATCTTGAAAAGTCATCAACAAATGTGAGTATGTAGTGGCCTTGACTAACTGAAGTCACTGCAAAGGGTCCTGCTAATACCATGTGAACTAGCTAAAGAACAACTGGAGCTGGAGAAGACTTCCCTTTATCATACTTCTCCTTGAGACTCATATCCATTCAACAAGATGAACACTCCCCCTTAGAAAAGCTGATGTTAGGTAGACCTTTGACCATTTTTGTTGAGCTAAGTTGCTGAAAAGAGCGAAAGTCAAGGTGACCAAACTACTCATGCCATAAGTTGATTTGAGTAGTAGAGTGAGTGAACAAGGCTTGGGAAGGACTCTTAGGCACAAAGTGGGAGAAGGAGTATAACATTTTTTCATCATTGACTTTCCCCACTGCTACCAATGAATCATCTTTGAGACTTCACACCATCACTAAATCGGCAAGGAGCTCAACCTTATGGCCATCTCCTAGGTGAGTTATTTGATAAACTGATAGGAGATTAGGGCTTAGATTTGGAACATAGAGAACATATTTGAATTCCCCATCTTCCATTTCAACATGTCCTTTCCCTTCAACTTCCATCTTAGCATCATCTCCCACAAAGATGTGTGGTACCTTTGACTGCTTCAATGAAGAAAAGTATTCCCTTGAAGAACCCATGTGGTAAGAGGCACCTGAGTCAAGTATCCATTCCAAAGAAGAATTTGATTTTTCCATAAGTGCTTGACCTTTACCCTTTGAAGAGGTAAGAGTAGAATCCTTGGAAGTACCTGGCACTTGAATCTTGTTCTTCTTGAGTAGATTTTCTAACTCATCGATTCTTTTTGTCTTGCAATGATGCTCGTCATGATTTGGCTTTTTGCAATATGCACAAAAGAGTTTGTCCTTTTCATTACTTCCTTTCTTGTTTGAAGAAGAACCTCCTTGTTGAGAGGATTCATGTTGTGTCTCAGATTGTATTTCTGCTTCTATTGCTTCTTCTTCTTGTTTCTTTTTCCCCCTTGACTAGATTTCTGAGCATCACTAGCCACCAAGGCTTTAGTCTTAGATAACTTGAGAAGTCCAAAATCCACCAAGTGAGATTGTTCAACAATCAACATATCTACAAATCCATCAAAGCAAGGCTTCTGGTAAGCAGATCCCATGGTTAACCTATGAGTATTAAAACTCGAAACAAAGTTGGCATACTCAGAAGGTAGCTTCTTTAGGATGTGATGAATTAACTTATCATCCTTAATGGGATTTCCACAATCTTTGAGAAGTGCCCTATACTCATTGACTTTGATGATATAATCCTGAATTATGTCATAATTCTTAGGATCCAAGAGAAGTAGATCATCTTCAATCTGAAATCCATTTTCTTCATCCACTTTACCATACAACTGTTCAAGTTTATCCCAAGCTTCTTTAGATTCTGAACAATTTTTAATGTGAAAGAGAAGATCCCCATGTACACAACTCCTGATAACACCTAAAGCTTTTCGATCTTGATTTTTCCAATCAATGAGTTCTTTAGCATCAATAGGTTTGGTAATTGTACCATCAACATATAAACTAAATCCTTTTTCCATTAATCTACTCCATGCAATATCTTTCCAAGTAGAATAGTTGCGTCAATTTAAAGGAGGACATTTAAAACCCATGATGCAAAAATGAATAAGAGCATAATAGATAGATACAAAAACACATTACACACCCCCCCTTTTCACTCAATCAAAAGACCCCCCCAAAAAAGATGTTGTTGGCACTTTATAAGTAGTGCATTTACAATGGGCCACTTGTCAAAATGAACAAAGTGGACTTTCTAATTTTGCTTTTACAACTACCTTATAAGGCTGAAATCTGTCACTTAAGCACTGTAGCTTAGTTTTACAACAATTCTTAAAAAGAATCAAGGCTTTACGATGCCAAAGAAGGCCTAATTCTAAAAGTGAGAAATTGGTCCACACAACCCTAGAATCTGATTTTAGATTTGGAAAGTAGATGAAAAAATACACACTTTCAGAAAAAATGGAACCTGAAAAAGTGAACAGATGTGCTCGTACAGAGCTTCTAAAGTTGCAAAACATAGGATTATGTAGGTATAGTCACCAAGAAACACAAATTATACAAAATCTATGCACCAAAACTAGAAAAAAACACCATCACTAAAAAATTGAGAAAATTCTACCTGATTTCAAAAAAAATTGCACCTGAATCGGAGTCCAGATGTTCAAGATAAGGGCTCACAAAGTCAGGCTGCCAAACTGAAAAGCAATCTGGAGAGGGGTCTGGAAGGAAAACTGCGAGTCTAAATTTGATGGTCAAATGGCCATCAACACAATTGTAAAATGCCCTAGAATGACGTCCAAACAGGTGTCAATTTTAACATAATCTTCTACTGACGTCAGCAAAAAAGAACACCCATGGGTGACGTGGCAGTGATGTGGTGTGTCTGTATTGTATGGATCCACGTGTCAAATCCATACTACTGGCGTGGCTAGCTGAGTTCCATGGGTGATGTGTTAGTCCTGATGTGCTTACTGAGTGACGCATTGGAAATCCACTGTCAGCATGTGCTGACATGTCAAATGCCTGTGGAAATTATGTGAAGTTTGTTGTCGCTATCCATGAGGCGAGCTTAGGCAATAATGTGGACTGCGGGTTGAAACGGTTACACTGCATGTCTGACTGATATGATCTCGTGTGGTGGCTTTGTCTCAGTCGTTGGGCGGGAATAGACAACAATCGTGTTGAAATATACTTGCAGGGATGGGGTATCCAAACTGGTCGGAGTTGACTCGACGTGCATCAGATGGAGCCGAACATTGAATTGCAACTACCAAAAAAAAATAGTGTCGACACCAAGAAATGAAAAATTGCGGCCAATTTTTAAATGGAGCTATCCCACATTCATTGTGATTAGGGCCTCCACAATGTTAAAATATAGAATCCCGCAGATGCAATGTCAAACATAGGACCAGTTAGAGATGTATGTAAAGGGGACCAGTGGGTAGGATGAGGTGTCGCCATGTGTAGCAAGTCATAATACAACCTGTATTAAATTGAAAAGCTCGCAAAATTAATAATAAACCCTCCAAATTGGCAGATCTAGGGTGTCACTGCCTGGCTCTACTAAAAAAAATTTCTCTGTTGGTTCCCATAAGGGCAAAAACAATTTTTGCCAAATATACTGACAAAAATTATAGAGAAATAAAAGATCCAAAAATCAAATTATAGATCTAAAAAAGATCATACCCATACTGCAAATCGAGGCCTCTAGGTTTCAATTTGAAAAAAAAAATTTCCTCGTGGTCGACTTTGGGCCAAAGTAGCCAAGTTTATAGTCAATTTACACCGGTTTAGCATTCTAGATGTAATGGCGAGGTCAGATCTGGCGTTGGACACTCCCAATTTCTGCAGCACTCTAGATTCGGGCTGAGGTGATGAAGCAAGCAAGAGGTCTTGAACGGCTTGTGATGAGAAAATCTCCTAGTTGCTTTGATACCATGTAAGAATTTTCCTAAGGGAAAAATTCACCCAGGAACAAAGAACTCAAACACAAGCACACAGTAGACCAAAGTAGATAGAGTATGATCAGAATAACAATGTAATCAATAACTTGTTCATCCAAGTACACTAGGAGTGCTTGAATATAAAGGCCTTTGAGATACATCTAGAAAGCCTCGTAATCAGCACCATGATGTGTCATACAACCAAACACATGTCCACCAAATATGGGTTATCCTCCATTAAGCATGGAAGTAAGTGCGGTGATGAGAGGATAAGCCTACAAGGGTGGGACACGCAAAACAGTGTTGTAGACACCATGTGCTTAAATAGAGTTGTGTTCTCCTGTGTTGTCTACATGACAACTCACAAAGGTGTGCAAACTCCTAAGTGTTTCACAAATAAAATTAATAAAATAATGCAAAATAATTAACTAATGCATTAACCTAAGTAAACTTAAGTAAGTGTAAATAGTAAAGTACGTATTTACACCAACAATTATGTTTTTTCCTTTACAGTGCTTAATTTGGGGATATTTTTAATCACCTTCAATTATACAGTTAAGAGGGAACCCTTCAATTATGAAATATACTCTTAAATTATTTAGTTGTTTCCTCTTGATTTTGGTCTTGATCTTCCCTTAGCACTCCATTACTATCCTTGATCATTGAAATTTTATTGATCATTCTTCTTTTCTTAGTACTACTATGAAAAAAAAATTGAGTTCCTATCCTCGTTTGATAGCCATGTCTCTCTAGATTTTATTCTCTAGAAGATTTCTTCTTTAGCTAAGATATCCTCATATTTATGAAGGGTGATATTTTCTTCCAGGTATAAGGTTTCATCCATACCTTTCTACATAACTAAGTTGTTTACATCTTCCAATTTCTCTTCTAAGGAATCTTTAATTTAAAAATTATTGTTGAAGCTTTCCGCATTCTATTTCTTTAACTTTTGTTTGATAATCTTTAGCTTCCTAATTACTATGAAAAGTTTGGAGCATGATACCTTTGTATCTTTCCACTATTGTTCAATTAGTTTAAGGCAATTTTGATCTTTAAGCAAAATTTTGCCAAACTTGAAAGGACAGTTGTTAGGCCTCCTATTTGTTACAAATTTAAATTCCATCAAGTAATGATATTATTTGAAAATTGGTTTAACTTTTGATTCTAGAGTAATAGAGGAATAAAATAAGCTTCCAAAAAGAAAGAAACTATATATATTCTCTACTATATTGCTAAAACCCTTTCTTCTATTGTTCCAATTAAAGGACTCTTTTGAGGTTACAATTTCTAGAAGGATAATCCTACGAATCCAATCTTTAATGTCTTATATTGATCTTGAAAGTTTCTTAATACCTCCCCATTTATTTTAAGGTTTTGTCATGGCAATCAATCCACCATCTATCACACAAAGATCATTCCTAAAGTTAGATAAATTAGGTTCAATTTCCTCCCATACCCAATTCTTATCTTTGTTCTAAGAAGGTCCATAAACATTAAAAATTCTAAATGAAAATTTAATCATATAACATGTAAATAGGCCACATATCCAATTTTAATTGCTTTCCAAATAAGAGATGGACATTTTTCTTCAGTTCCACAAGACTGTCAGTCCCCTTGAGGCCCTAGACACTAGAGTCTCAAATTTTTCTAAATCATAATTTCTTTTGCAACCCTTGCATTTTAGATGGGCTTGATTTACTTTCTTGGATTAAAAAAAAGTCCTCTTTAGTCTTAAATATGAAATGTTTAAAGTTTTTCTTCTTGTTAAGGGCATTAAGGCCCCCAAATATTTCATATCATAATATTCATGGCAGTGTGGGAAGGTAATTCCCCTTCCCTACATAAAGAATATTAATAAGTTTTACTTGTTCCATAGCCTTACCATTTGTGTTTCTTAATTAAAGGAGGGATTTTTGTCCCCTTTTTGAAGATTTAGCACAATCAGGAGATGTTCTACTAGGAAAAGTTGTTGCAATCCCTAGGACCTCATGATTGTCCTTTTCTAATGATTCCAAGTTGGTCATAAGATCCCTTATTTTCCCTAGACTAACAAAGTTTTCTTCACTAGTAATGTTAGCAATCAAGAGTTCCTTTTGTCTCTTTAATTCTTCCCCATAATAGATTTCATCCATGAGAGTCTTTATGGGCTCATTTACTACCATATCACTTAAGTACTTTGATATAATGTTAACTTCTTTCCTCACTTGTTGGACATCATCCTAGTCATCATTTTTAAGATCAAATTCATGCATATCAACATCCTTATCAAGTGAGGGTAAATCTATCACTTATAGGTTGACTAAATAGCTTAGATTCCACATCAAGTTTATCATTATAAGAATCTAAATTACAAGATTTAGGAGTGGTCCTAATTGTACCTAGATTAGTGGCTCTTGTTTTAGCTTTAAGGAGGGCAAAAATGACAATGTATAGCATTTCATCCACCTTCTTTGATTTGAATCCTAGGTTACCTCCTAGAGGATGACTTACATCCACATCCCTAATCTAATATTCTTTGAGGGCCCCTTCTACTAAGCTTCTAACTAAGGTGAATCTACCCTTGTCTTGATCTAAAATAACTTGAATTGTCAAATATTAAACTAGAAGAATATGGGAAGAGACAATCTCTAGATTCCTTGGGGATACCCATGTTAGATAATTGAGGAGGGGCTGTGAATCAATCATGTTCATTCATCCTACAGTCCCTTCAAATAATTTTAGTACCAAAAAAACTTCATAATAATCATAAAGATTTACTCTGTGTACTCATTCAACTTCACAATTAAGTCACACAATCAATTTACTCCAAACTTATATCTCTATTCATTGTTATTATTATTATCGACTAATAGTAATATAAATTAGTTATTATCAAACATTAACCTAGTTATTACCTAGTTGTAGTAAAACATAAATAACATGTAAATTAACATGCAACATATTAGCACACCAAGAATTTTAACGTGGAAACCCTATAATAGGAAAAACCACCTAGGATTGACAATGCAAAATTTTTACTCTTCTAAAGTGAGCTCTACTAGGAGCCAGCCTAGTGAAAGGTTTACATACACAATTTTAATGTGACCTAATTGGAGGATTTACACCAAAATATCATCTAGACCTTATCATCACATGATCTTGTCTAAACAGTGGCCTACTCTAAAGGACTTAAAAACAAAACTAATCAATGTTACCATATAGGATTTCACATATTTTTTAGGTCCATTGGGTTACAAGATTTTTCTTCTATAATTATTAGAAAGTAATAGTACAAATGATCTATTAGGTACAACACTACCTTGTTTGTTTAGATCTCCTTTTTGCTTGGTCTCTTTCTAATCTCTTTATTGGTTGATTCACTCCTTCACTCTTTTAGTTATTTTCAATTCTTCTTTTTCTTCACTCTTCTATGCTTGGGTCACCTTTGCTTCCTTCAACTTCAATGACTTCACACTCTAATCTTCTCAAGCCATATTAGTAGCCAAAAAATTGATTGAACTCTTCCATAAATAGTAGTCTGTGTGCTTCCATATTCTTTCAATTATTGTCACTAAATCATGATCGTCGATCTCATATAAAATGCATTTAATCACTTAGAAAATATTAATTTTCATAGAACTTTGTACTTATCCTTATCCTTCTTCAATCTCCGCCATCATATGTTTATTATATTTTTCCTGTCAATGATCTTGTAACAAACTTTGACTCGTGCGTTAGAACATCTCAAACATTCTTTATTTCCACAAAAAGTCAGCCTCATATTCCATCTTTAAAACTTTCTCTTCTTGTTGTTACTTAGTGAACATAATTTTTTACTTGGGTTATACATCACTTGGTCAATACTTAACTTTCAACTTTAGTTTTGCAATTGTTCAGTGAACATTGTAGTCACTCAACAAACATTGTCTTCCTTCTTTAACCTTGTCACTCGGTGTAGCTTGTGTAGAAAATTTTATTTCAATATTACATGATTGTAAAACAATCAAACCAATATTACATTATCATTATCCAACTCATTTAAGTTTCCATTGAATACCATGCTTATCAAGTATTTCTTCAAAATACTTTCTTCAAATCCTCTTCATCAATTAATTAGTATGGCACTCTAATAAATTAGCCTAATGCCTAGCCAACTAAGACTTGACATCAATGACAAAATAACAACTAATATGACTCTTTCACATATATTCATAGCATAATCAATTACATAATTAGTTGGGGCTAACAACCCATTCCTTGAGGAGTCCCCTAAAGAAATTTTATTCTATAATGTTCCTATGCCCTACATCTCCTCTAGAAATGATCATCTTCCATCTTTTGATGAAGAACTTCACCCAATGGTGTTATTGCAGAAGTCGTATGAACTACAAGTAGTAGTATGGATATGAGAGGGTGTTGTACAATTACCAAGGAGGATAGAATTCATATGGTTTGTAGTGAATAGTATAGCAAGGAAGATTTCATATGGTATTGGTTATATGATGTCTAGGGATAATCATACGGTATCTAGAAAATGTCATATTGTATGCAAGAATAGTTGTATGGTATACAAGAATGGTTGTACAGATAATGTAGGGAGGTTGTATAGGGTTGTATATAGTTAAGGCCATATGGTGAGAGGAAATGGATAAATACAAGGTAGTATGGATGTATGGATGGGTAAGGTTCTGATACAGAAGGTGTGTTTCGTGTTGTGGGGTACGGCTAGAGGGAACACTCATTCATGCAAACTTATAGAACTGAATTTATGAAACAAAACCAAATAATAATAGATATTGAACATATATAACCTTTAATTAATATTTTCCACAAGATGGTGCTCCAATTTTCTAGATTTGAGTGAAGTATCACATGCAACAATGGACTAGGGTGAGGGTTGAATCCCACTAAAACCACACAAGCTAAATAGGAAAAATCTTTCACTTTCAAAATGGCAAACAAAACTAGAACTCCAATAGGAATTTATAGTACAAAGAAAAATCCAAAAATTCATACCTAATGATTGCCTACAAGTCGTGCTTAAATACCCATTGGGGAAAACTTTCTAAGGGTGTACAAAGGTAGTTGATGGCTACACAAACCTACAGAAACAAAACAAAAATAGGTCTGAGATATACTAAATCAATCAGCCCTGTAACAATAGTTTGATTAATAATTTATTTTATAATGGGAACATTACAGTCCTCCCATCCAAAATTTTACTTGTCCTCAAGAAAATACAATGTCGAGTGTTGTAGAATGTGCTCACGCTCCCATGTCATTTTGTCCAATGGCAAATGTTTCCAATGTACCAAATATCCCTTCATAGTGTAGTTCTGTAGGGTCTTCTCACGTACTTTGATGATTTTAGATGGTTCCAATATGAACTTTCCTTCTTCATTGAGTAGTAGAAGGTCTGTAGCTACCATGACATTTTTTACTATAGCTATTTTAAGGCAAGAGACATGAAAAAAGTTATGAATATGGCTCCCCTCTAGAAGTTCTAGCTCATAGGAAACTTCATCGATGTGACAAACTACCTAATAAGGGCCATAAAATCATGGCTTCAATTTTTCTTTCCTCTTTTCCTTCAATGAGGATTCTCAGTATGGATGAATTCTGGGATAGACTAGGTATCCCACTTTGAAACTTTTCTCAATTTAGTGTTTGTTGGCATACATCTTGTGTTGATTTTGTGCTTGTTGTAAGTTTTCCTTCAAGCATCTCAAAATTTCATGTCCTTCTTGAAGCTAGTCCTTCACCCTTGGTGCACAAATGTTACCTAGAACTGTGTCATTGAAGGAAAGAGGTTTGTACTCATATAGTGCTTTGAAAGGTGTCATCCCAATGGACATGTGGTAAGTGATATTGTAGCAATATTCTCCTAGGTGAATCTATTTGACCAATGCCCGTTGTTGTGCCAAAATGTAGTTCTGAAGGTAGCCTTCGAGCCACTTGTTTACAATCTCATTTGTTCATCTATCTAGGGATGGTAACTAGTACTAGGAAATAATTATGTTCCTGCTAGCTAAAATAGTTATGTCCAAAAGATACTAATAAATCACTCATCCCGATCACTGGCAATGTTTCGAGGTAACCTATGTAGACAAAAGACTTCTCTAAAAAAAGATTGGCTACCTGTGCAGATAAATCTAAGGAGATGGCAAAGAAATGTGCATATTTTTTCAGTCTATCAACCACTACAAAGATACAATCATTTCCATTCACCTTGGGAAGTCCAATAATGAAATCCATCATGATACTTCTCCACTTTTGTTCTAGAATTGGCCGAGGTTGCAGTGACCTAATAGGTAGAGTATGCTCAAATTTGTTCTACGAACAGACTACACACTCTATTACATACTATAATATGTCTCCTCTAAGACCTTTCCATGAAAACCTCTCCTTGAGATGTCTTTATGTTTTGATAAAGCTCAAGTGTCCTACCTAGGGTGAGTCATGTACCTCTTTCAAGATTTTCTTCTTCAATTTGGATTTTGGCACTAAATATATTTGATTCTTATAGTAAATGATGTCATCCACCACTTTTTACCAATCATCGTGAGTGTTTCCATCCATTAGTTCTTAGAAAAATGTGTTTTTGGAATATTCTACCAACAAATATGTTTTCTAGTCAACTGAAATCTGGGTTAGTAAGTAGATGGTGGGTTTCCTAGATAAAGCATTTTCAACCACATTGTTCTTTCCTTTCACCTATTCAATGTCAAAATCAAAATCCTAAACCTTTCTTAACCATTTTTGTTTCCTCTCTTTCAAGCCCTGTTGCTCCATAAAATATCTCAATCAATATTGATCTATATGAATGACAAACTTGGCACCCACCAGTTACTACTGGATCTTGGTTAGTGCATGTACAATGGCCAACTTTTCTTTGTCATAAATAGAATGTAATCATTTTATTTGTGTAAGCTTCCTTCTCTCATAGCCTATGGGGTGTCTATCTTGCATCAATATCATGCAAATGCCTTCTCTGGATGTGTCACACTCTAGAATGACCAGTCAAGTGAAATTAGGTAATGCAAGTATGGGACAAGTGCTCATTGCTTCTTTTAGCTTATCAAAAGTGAGTTGTGTCTTTTCATTCCATTTGAAGGATCCCTTTCTTGTTAGATCTTTTAATGGGGTGATGAGCTAAGAAAATTCTTTTACAAACCTCTAGTAATAACTACATAGTCCAAAAAAATCCTCACAACTCCATGAGTGATTTTGGGGGAGGCCAATCAAGGATAGCTTGAATCTTCTCCTAATGAACTTGAACTCCATATTTACTAACAACATGCCCTAGGTACAATATTTTAGTCATACCAAATTC
The DNA here is from genome assembly GCA_028749045.1 of Cupressus sempervirens. Taxonomy (NCBI): domain Eukaryota; kingdom Viridiplantae; phylum Streptophyta; class Pinopsida; order Cupressales; family Cupressaceae; genus Cupressus; species Cupressus sempervirens. Next base: position 717,092,439 of record CM053785.1, on the reverse strand, counting down.
ACACTTGGATCACTTGGAAAATAAGTATTGATCCTTCATAATGCTTAGGACTTCATCCAAATGCTTTAGGTGCTCTTCCCCTGTCTTGATATAAATAAGAATATCATCAAAAAGTACCAGTAAGTACTTACGCAATTTTTTGTTGAATATGTGATTCATGTATGATTAGAATGTAGCAGGTGCATTCAATAATCTAAATAGCATGACCAGGAACTCATAATGCCCATAGTGACAATGAAAGGCCATCTTTTCCACATCTTCTTCCCTCATGTGGATCTGATGGTATCTATAACAAAGATCTAGTTTTGAAAAATAGACTATGCCATGTCATTCATCCAACAACTCATCTATCCTTGAATGGGATCTCTATTTTTTATTGTTTTTTGGCTCAACACATAGTAGTCCACACATGTGTACATCATTTTGTTCTTCTTCTTAACCAATACCATTGATGACACGAAAGGGCTAGAACTAGGATGGATCCATCCTTTCTCCATCAGTTCTTGAATCATCTTTTCAATCGCATATTTAAATGTCTTTGGCTGGTGGTAGGGTGTGGCTATGACCGGCTTGGCTCCCATTTCCAACTCTATAGTATGTTCAAACCCTTGATGGGGAGGTATACGAAGAGGAATGTCTATTAAAAAATTATCATGAGCACTCAAGATACTCTGAAGATCATCATCCTAGGGAGATGTCTATTATTCTTTTACGAGTTCTGCTAAAACAAAACATTGTGCAGCCCAATTAATGTCATCATGCTAGAAAATTACCTCCATCTAATCTACTAAAACTTCATTTGTTCCCTAATTGGCCATTCCATGGAGAACAACCTTCTTCCCATCGACAAAAAAAGTGAAGTCGATTTGTTTGAAGCTCTTGGTGTATTCATCAAGTGTCTTCATCCATCATATGCCTAGAATAACTTCCATATCATCTAAGTCCACTATGAAGAAATCCTCTATCAACATGTGATTAGCCATTATGGTACTTAGTTGAGGAACAAGGTTTGTGTAGGGTAGAAGAGTTCCTCTAACAACCCTGACCTAGAATCCTACATGTGTCTCCGTAGGTAGACCTCTTCATTTCACCAGAGATGAGTTTATGAAGTTTAGAGTGGCTCTACTATGGAGCATCACCATAACACTTTTTCCTTGAAGGGTTCCCTCTACATAAAACACCATGCACCTTAGGCTACCAGCTAGGGTGATAGTTCATCCATGTCATACCAATGTTCTAATTCTTTATGTATGATTCAAACTAACCATTTTGGTATCCTCCTGGGGTTGGTTTTCTTCAGAGTTCTTATTCATCCTCATCATTAGATACAACCTCAATGTGTGGAATTTTTTCTTCCCGAAGGCATCTGTGCCTAGATTCCCATGGTCCCTTGCAATTGAAACATAGTTTCTTCCTTTAGAGCTTTTATCTAGTAGCTTCATCCAACAATGGCTTCCTTGATGGAGGATTATTATCTTTGTCTCTCAGAAACACCAGTGGTTTGGAATGTGATAACATCGAGAGGGTGACATCGATGATGATGCCATACTCTATGCCTTCTTAATGGCCTCTAACAAGGTGGTAGCATGGAACCCTTTTACCCAACCTTTCAGTGGTTTTTTTAGTCCATCCATGAAAAGTACTATCTATCTTCTTTCAAAAATGTTTGTGACCAAAACAAAGTCTCTAAAATTTTGCAATGTACTTTTCAACCAATCAAGTTTTTCTTATTTGTGCCAAATCTTTTAAATTGAGTTCTAGATCTTTACCATCAAATTGATCTATCAGTCTCTTAGTGAATTCTGCTTAGGTATTTATTTGATCATGCCCTAGTGTGATGGTTTCACGATCCCACCATTCATGCACCACTCCCTCTAGGTGTAAGGCCACAAATTTAATTGCTTCTTCTTCTGGCATGGGATTAAGTTGGAAGTAAGTATAGATCCCATGCTTGTGTAGATATGAATCTAGACTTGTCAAATGATGACCCATTCACTTTACTCAACTTCCTTCTGAGATCATCATTAAACTATCCTATGTTTCTACCTCCCAAATATCTCATTCTCAGATCTACATAATATTTGTAGGATATATCTTCCTCCAAATTTACTTTCTTCCAATCTTCTCTTTATTGTTCTTGCGTTTCTTCAAAGGTTGGTTGCTTCCCTCCATGTGGTGCCTCTATTCATCGAGGAAAAGATAGCATAGAAGGTCAAGAGTGTGCTAGGTGAGGGTTTTCTTTACCCAACATCGAGTCTATGCTATGACCATTTTGTTCACTGAATATTTTATTGTTTTCCAACTTCTTGAGAGTTTCTTTCATGAGTCATTTAGTATCATTGATATGTGCTTGATTCCTCACAAGTTCTCTCAATAGTGCCATGAGTTTGACAACTATGGGTTCTGATTCTACATCCATTCTATCAATGGAATGGGTTCTTCTTCTCTTCTAGCTATAAACTCTCATTCACTATCCATAGGCTAGCAAGATCAAATCTCTAATACCACTATAATGTTCTTGTGCCCTATGTCTCCTCTGGAAATGATCCTTTTTTGGCCATTGATGAAGAACATAATTATAATGTTCTTGCACCCTACGTCTCCTTTGGAAATGATCCTCTTTCATTCGTTGATGAAGAACTTCACCTGATGGACTATAGGTAGTAGTATGGATATGAGTGGGTACTGTATGGTTACCAAGGAGGATAGAAGCCATATAGTTTGTAGTGTATGGTGTAGCAGGGAAGATATCATACGGTATTGGTCATACAGTATCTAGTAAATGTCATACTGTATGCAAGAATAGTCATATGGTATGCAAGAATGGTTGTACAATATGTAAGAATGGTCATATGGATGCTTTAGAGAGGTTGTATAGGGTTGTATATAGTCAATTTCATATAGTAAGAGGAAATGGAGAAACACAAGGTAGTACAGATGTATGAATGGGTAAGGTTGTGATATAGAAGATGTGTTTCATGTTGTGGGGTATGGCTGGAGGGAACAACCATTCATGCAAACTTATAGATCTGAATTTATAAAACAACACTAAACAATAATAGAGATTGAACATATATAACCTTCAATTAATATTTGTCACAAGATGGTGCTTTAATTTTCCAGATTCAAGAGAAGTATCACATGCAACAATGGAGTAGGGTGAGGGTTGAATCCCACCAAAACTACACGATCCAAATAGGGAAGATCTTTCACTTCAAAAATGGCAAACAAAACTAGAGCTCCAATAGGAATTTTTAATACAAAGAAAAAAATACAAAAATGCATACCTAATGACTACCTACAAGCCATGCTTAAATACCCATTGAGAAAAACTTTTTGAGGGTGTACAAAGATAGTCAATGACTATACAAACCTATGGAAAAAACACAAAAATGGGTTTGAGATATACTAAATCAATCGGCCCATTAACAATAGTTTGATTAATAATTTATTTTATAATGGGGATATTACATATTCAATTATTACTAGTTGGTCATTAACTATGATTTGGATGTTTTGGAGGGATTTGATTTTGATATCCATATTAACAACAATCACAGGGAAGGAGTACATAAATTTGTTCTCCTCATAAGCCACAAAACTGCAATTTTTGTTGCCTATTAACTCTAGGGTTTTTATGTTAAGGGTTTTAATTGGGATATTGGGAAGAATGATAGGTTCATCCATCTTACAAGATTGGAGAACTCTAAAACTCTAGAACTCTAGATGATTTCCCTTTGAAAGATAAAGCATTGACTAATAAAAATTTGTGTTTTAATTCTAAACTACTATAGTCAATATACAAAAAATATTGGTCTAAAATAGTTAAACCTATTTTCTTACCATAGGTTGATTTAAGATTGCTTGCAATTTCTTCTATGTTAGAACCAATGCATGTCCATTTCACAAAGAGCCCATACTTCTGGAATTACTTCTAAATACTTGAGACCAATTCACTTTCAACTTCGAGGCTAGATTCTTCATATCAAATCCTAAAGGCACAACTTTGGAACTAGGTTTTTTTCTATCCATTACTACTTTCAGTATTGGTGGGATTCTCCTTGAAATTATATTTTTAGTAGTAAGATTTGTATTGCTAGTATTGAATCCCTTATCTTTGAAACCAAATTTCCTAAATCTCCTCAACATAGCTCCTCAAGAGGAAGGATCTTGCATGAGTGACAAGAAAGTGTTACTATCAAAACATCACATCTAAGGGACATTGTCGCATCAAGCTTTCATGTTATTATTAGCTAATAAATTCAAAGGTGGCAGGGTGAATGAACCAAATTGCCACAAACCTTGCTACTAAGATCTATCATAATAAGAAGGCATGTTGGATTAGACTTTGCCCCACTCACTTATATGGCTAACATCAAATATATCTTCAACATTTGGTTGAGATGGCAATGTGAAAGGATGAAAATGGTGAGTCACACATTTCATCTCATTGAAAAAGCATTCTTGTTCAACCATTTTTGCAGACAAAAGAGAACCCATTTTTCACAAACACTTTTGAGTTTTTTTATCCAAATTGATAAAAAATTAAATTTTAAAACTTTAAAATATTAAATATATATGCCAACATTTCTATTAGCTTCAAACTCAAAAAATTATATATATTTAAAATAAAGTATTGTAAGATCTTTTTTTATTTTAATAAAATTAACAAAGTACTATCTTTTAAATTTTGAAGTAATAAAAAATCATTATTCTATTGACAAAAATAATATAAAAAATAAAATTAAGAATGTAATATATTTGATTTATAAAATAATAAATAGAAATCACCCTTTTTATTAATTAAAAATACCAAAATTTAAATTTTAAAATAATAATATTCCTAATTTTTTTTAATAATAACTAGAAAAATTTTGTTCCACTAGTGTCTAAACCTTGAATGGGGAGAATAATATGTAATTAAATATAATAAAATGATAGGACAGTTACTTTTTACCAACTAAAAAAATGAAAATACTTTAGTATTAATTGAAAATAATATAAAAAATTATGACCTAAATAACAATGCTAGCTCAAGGGTTGAAACTAAGTATAGAGGTTGGCATAAAATCTCTAGAGATCAAGGGTAACTCCCAAATCATAATAAATTCTCTTAAAACTAGTAAAATGCATACCTAGAAAATAAATTATATACTAGAGAGAAATATGGATTTGCTAAAACAAATTGCATATACTAACTTAAAAAATATAAAGAGAGAATGAAATATGACAACCAATTATTTAGCCAATAGAAGAGTTGATGGTTTAAAGATAACAAGAATCTTCCAAAATGAAATTAGCATGTGTTCCCCTAAAAATGATGATTTACATGCATTTAATTAGTGATAGAAATGAATATCCTCTACACAAAATATGAATAGTCATAAATATGGAACTACATGGAAGTATTAAGATAGATAACTAATGAGCCTCTAAAAGGCCATTTTTTTAATTACTTTTTATCTTGTTTTTAGTAGTTATCTTGCAAGAAACAATTTAAGACCTTATGGTTTAAGCAAAAGAACTTATGTTTTATGAATATGTTATCTATATGTTAAGACATGGAGATTGAAGTATAGATAGATCAGTTATGATGTGTTTGCTTGAATCTATGGTTTTTTATGGTTTAATGAAGGATATTACATGTTGATAATATTTCCTCATCCATGCTATGTTTAGGTAGGTTCCTTCCTGCAGCCATAGGATTTGCAAGAGTGATAATTTTGACATTACCTATTCTAACATTGATGATGAAATAAATGCATGTATGTAGAAGTTGTTACATTTAATGCTCTACAAGTGTTGCCGCACATATTGAAGATGACATTTCAATGCTGAAGTCAAAGCCAACCAGATGATTGATGGATCATCGCAACAACAGATCATGGTATAAATTCTATTATGGCAATGTACAAAGATAGCTTCCTCAACCTATTATATTCCTAGGGAAGTTAAAACAAAGTTAATAGCATTTCTATTATAAACTTTATGATTTGTAATTGATCCTCATTGATGGAGTGATCGTAGGAGTAGGAAGTTGTTAGAAGTGTTCCTTTAAATAAATTCTATTGTTGTATGCATGAAAATGTGGACCTCTGTTAACACACACACTTCAACATGGTCCTTATTTGTGGATTTATCCTAGAATGAACATGAAATTGTTCACCCAAGAATAGTCCAAAAAGGTGACCTGTTGCCTTCTATCTAAAGGGATTTTGCCTATTAATATCCTCAAATTCAAGGTGCAGGCAACTAGACCCTCTAAGAACGAAGGATTTAAAAAAATGTAGGTAGTCTATATGAATGTGCAAAGTATTCTAAATGAGATATGCAATGTAATCCAAGAACATGTAAAGAAAATTACGCTAAATGTATGCATATTAAATCTAGATGACATTAAGCTAAGAATGAAAATATATGAGAATATCTTAAAGCTAGATGAGTGTAAAACATAGCAGCAATTCGATGCTTCTTCAATTCAACCCCTCAAAATGAAGAAATGAGGGTCTCTTAAATAGATTTTCTTGAAATGAATCAATGGTTGAGATCAATTTCAATCAACAGTCAAGATTGAAGATGAGGTTCAATTAAGGTGGAAGATTCCTAAATTAAAGGGAGTTAACTAACTCAGATCTGAGTGTAAGAGTCAGTCAGCTCAAATAGATTTTAGTGTGAAAGCAAGTGATCTAGATCACTTCTAATTTGGTCAGTAGTTATCTAGGAATTTCCATTTTTGAACTGAAGAGAAGAATTAGAAAGAATATTTATTTAATAAAATGAGATATGCTCTCATAAATATGTTTTCTATTTAATTAAATAATTATATTTAATTAATTAGAGACACTTTTCTTATTTAATTAAATAACTTCATTTAATTAATTAGGAATGGCTTCTTATTTAATTAAATGACTTTGCTTAATTAATTAGAAATAACTTTTCTATTTAATTAAATAATTTTATTTAATTAATTAAAATAGGCATATTTATTATATTAAATAAATTTAATTCCATAGTACATTAGCCTTAGGAGATAATTTAATTTAATAAAGTATGAACACTTTACATTAAATTAAATTGAAATCAAATAGGTTTAATGTGGCTAATATGAGCGCGTACTATAGGGATTAAATAATGAGTATGATGAATGTAGATTAGGGTTTTCTACATATGACAATTAAGTCAAGTAGCGAGTAGCAGGATGAGAATTGCCTATTAGAATAGGTCTTAGAATTGATCAAAATAGACCAAAATTGGTATAATGGCAATGAGCCAATTTTGGGGTATTACAATTGTAACCTTGAAAAGGGTTTTTTTTGGAGACTTTGATATTTTCCTGGCTTTGACGAAAGGGAAATAGAGTAGATTGATTAGAATCTTGTTTTCAAATGTAATTTCTTATTATGAATTAATAGAATTCAAATTTCAAGTTTCCACCTTAGAACTTGATTTTTTATTGTTCACTCGTCCAAGGGGACCCACTTGGTGAGTGAACTACTTTGCTAGAATAGATTTCCTTTCTTAGTTTGTTTCCTTGCAAAGAAGACTTTGGTTGTTTCGGTATTCATTGATAACAAAATAATTGAACTAAATTCCTATATCATAGGTGTTTAAATTGATTTACTATTTGTAGCATTACTCTAAGCTTTAAGGCAAATGTTATTTTAGTTCCTAGCTTAGTTTCCTTCAGCATTGCTTTCCTGTTGTAGTTGTAATGACTTAAAGAGGAATCAAAGCATATACTTTGTAGCCACCCTCTCAAGCTTATGCTCCTAGGTTGACAAATAGAACGAAGTTAGTATGTTATACTTAGGAAAATACATGATTTTGTTTAGTCATGGAGTCAATGTAGAAGGATGTTCAATCCTTTATTATTAAGGTATTCAGCTGACTAGAAATTTTTGGCGTCATTATTGGGGAAGGTGTCAATTTAATTCAACCCTAAAGTCATTATGTTAGATTAGATTTTGTATTATTTTGCATGCATAGAAGAAGAGACCCCTTTGGGAGATTTCTTCCCTGTAATATTTAGGAAGACATTTTTAATCCTTAACCTGGAGAACCACATAGCGAGAATAAAGAAGAACCTTTTGAAAATCCATTCGTTGCTACTCAAGAAAAAATACCCCCATCCTCTGATGAATCCTTGTATTTGAATGATCTCTTTGTTGAACTTGAATACCAAAATAGTTCACTTGCTCTTATCATAAATCAAGCACCATTATTAGTACCTTCTCTAGGAATGGCTTGGCCTCAAGGCCAACCAATGTTTCCCTTTCCTATCCCTCCTTAGAAAGGTGATCAAAATTTGAAAAACATACCTACTACTGCACTTCCTAAGTTTTATGGCTTGATCAATGAAGACCCTTAAACCTATCTCTTTGAGTTTGGCATACTATGTAGAAGCTACGACTATACATTTGATGCACACAAATTGAAGTTGTATCCTTCTACTCTTAAAGAAGCTTCTCTAAGATGGTTCATGGGGTTGGGTGCCAATGTTGTAGTAGATTGGCCTACAGTGAGCAATTTGTTTCTCACAAAGTATAAGGAATATTGCAGGGGTCAGGATTAAAAGGGGGATGACATTTTCAAAATGTCCCAAAAGGATGATGAAACATTGGAAGACTATGTTTCTAGGTTTATGTTTAACCTATACCATAACACACAGCATCATTTGAATAAGGAGTCAAAGAAACATCTTTTTTAGAGAGGTGCAAATGAAGGAAGCATTAAAGCTCTAGACCTTATGGTTGGAGGGGACATTACTCAGAAGACTTGGACTAAGATACAAAGTATATGCCTAAATTATTCTAGAGCTACTGTAAATAAAGGTAGGGAACTTAGAGACTTACCACATAAGTCCAATGGCAGTTTAGGAGTATCCAAGATGGAGTTATCTAATTTTCTATCAGACATCAAGCAAGACATCATTAACAATATAGCCACTTAGTTGGACACCATGCAAGCCCAAAGGAAGAAAGATGAATCTAATGCAATGTTGATTGAATATTGTCCACATTGTAGAGAAAAGAAAAAGCATTGTAGATGTAAGTTTGTTGCAAGTACAGAGACACAACCAATGCCAACAGAGTTCAAAGCCATTGATGAAAATGTAGAGGTACTCTATGTCACTCAAAGAAGGCCATGGGCTCAAAGACAAGGTATGCCAAAAGATCCTCTTCAAATTTATCATAATAATAATCAATGGAAAAATCTTCAAAATACTAGTTTTAGTCAAAATTATAGTTTGCAACAACCCCAGTAGGGTTGGCAACAACCTTAGCAGGGTTGGTAGCAACCTAAGTAGGATTGGTAGCAACCTCAAAATTTGAGTCCACAATCTAGTCAACCAACCTTATTTCCACCAACTCAAAAGCAACCTCTAATGCCTCCTCCTATAGCCACTCATACTCCTTCTAAGTAGACCCGACTACTAGTTCAACCTAACCTAAATCTAAAAAATACTAAATAGAAGACTCAATAGTAGAGCTATGACATCTCATTGAATGATATTAACTTAAGATTAGGCACCACTCTTCCTACACCCCAAGAACCTATCATAATTGAAGTTGAGGATCCTCTAATTAAGCATACAGATGAATCAAATCAGCATACCACTCCTACAGCCAAAACACCTCCGTTTCTCAAAATCTTCTGTAATATCCAACATTACCCAAAAACTTTGTACATCCTTCTACTTCTCTAGTGTTGACAAGGTACTGATAATTTCTATCTTTGTTGGATCTACTACAGCCTATTTTGAGAGGACCCAATTGGGGCTTACCTTTTCACATTCATATGGATGCCTCAAACTATGCTATTAGTGTTGTGTTGGGATAGAAAATAAACTCTATTGAACATGCCATTTATTTCATCAGTAAGAATTTGCAAGGTGCAGAATTCAATTACATAATCACTGAAAATGAATTAATTGTGGTCATTTATGCTCTCAAAAAATTTAGGCATTACATCACTAGATATAAGATATTTGTTCACACTGACCATTCTGCTATCAAATATTTGGTGAACAAACCTGCAATTTCTAGAAGATTGGCTCAATGGTTATTACTCATGTAAGAATTTGACATCACCATAGTTGATAAACCTTGTAAGGTGAATGTGGTAACCAAATTTCTCTCTCGGTTGCATCTCCTTGATGTTCTTGTAGCCATTGATAATAGTTTTCCAGATGAGCACCTTTTTCTATTGGTCACACTAAACACTTGGTATGAAGATATTGCTAACTACCTCACCATAGGTAAAATGCCAATATAATTCTCTGCTCAATCCAAAAAGCTACTAGCAGAGAAGAGCTTATACTATTCATGGATTACTAGATTTATGTTCTATACCGATCCTGATCAATTCATGCGTAAAGTGTCTAAGAGAAGATAAAACATATGATGTCTTGAAGGCCTATCATGATGAACCCTATGGAGGTTACTTTACAGCCAAAACAATAGCCTTCAAATCCTTAACAACTAGGTACTATTGACCAAGCCTACACAAGGATGCAGCCAAATATATAAAGAAATGTGACAAGTGTCAATGAATGGGAAGACCCACTAAGTCAGGTACTATAGCCTCAAGTAGTGGTCACACCCTTTCATAAATGGGGGATTGACTTTGTAAGCCCCATTGAGCCTACTTCACAGGGAAAATCCTACATTTTGGTGTGCATTGACTATGTCACCAAATGGGTAGAAGCTAAACCCATGAAACACCCAAAGGATATCAACATGGAAAAGTTTTTATATGAATCCATTTTTACATGGTTTGGTGTTCCTAGGCAATTGACATCTGATCAAGGGACTCAATTTACATCAAAATTGATAACTGCTCTTATGAAGGAGTATACTATTAGGCATGGTAAGTTGCCACCTTACCATCCTTAGGCTAATGGTCAAGTTGAAGTTACTAATAGGGAGTTGGAATCTATTCTCACTAATATTGTAGCACTTCATAGGAAGGATAGGGCAATACACCTTCCTAAAGCTCTCTATGCTTACAAAACCACCTGGAAGTCCACAATTAGTTTTACTCTATTTGAACTTGTTTATGGTAAGTTAGCCATCATCCCTATTAAATCTGAGTACAAAACATTGAAGATTTCCTTGGAGCTCAGGATAGAACTTAATATTGTCCAACAAGATAGAATCTTGAGTTTAAACAATCTTGATGAATGGAGGAAATCTACATTAAACAATACTGAGCTCATTCAAAACCAAAGGACACAGTGGCATGATAAGTTTATCAAATAGAAAATGTTTGTTGTAGGCAATTGGGCACTCCTTTATGACTCTAGATAGCATAATCAAAGAAAGTTTCAAACACGTTGCTTAGGACCCTATGAGATTGTTGTTATATTTCCAAATGGTGTAGTTCAGTTATCTACCATTGATCTTGTTCACTTCAAGCTACTTGCCAATGGGCATCGCCTCAAGCTATACCATAAACTAGCCAACTGTAAAGAGTTCCTATAGAAATTCTAGCATAATGAGACTATCATCATTCTTGTAGCCACTGAGTCTGGTTCTTCTACCCTGACTCTTGCTAGTTCTTGACTCTCATCAAGACATTCATAATAAACACTTCTTTTTGAAGTACTTTCTTTGCATCCATTTCCACTTCCACTTTTCTCTCTTCCATCATACCATTCCATCCCATCACTCTGTCAATTTTGATGATCATTTTAGAACATCTTTCCTACAGCAATTGCCAGGTACCTTCTACATAACTATGCATGCATTTTATTTTATTCATGTTTTGTTATGATTTGGTATTGTTTATATTTGTTCACTCTTGCTTCTCCTAGCCTAGTGGGACCCATGCCTTCATTTAGTTGGGGGGAGGGAAATATTTTATGGATGATTGATTATTATTTTAAATTGCATGTTTCAAATCACATGCACCTTCAAAGTACATTGAGATGACTGGAAATAAGTACATAATTAATATCACATGTTGGTGACTTGTCCTTTTGCAATTGTGTCATTATGCAATTAAGGACATTAAAAGAGGTTATAACTTTTAATAATGATTCACAACGTGTTCGGTTGATGGGCTTGTACATGCACAAAAATCATGAAATTTGATCCAAAGGATATATTGTGAGATATGGTGCATTTAACTTCAAATCATACATGTCATTTTTCTGAAGCAATTTTTTCTAAAAAAACTAGAGCCAGTGTTCTAAACCTTGAACATCAAAGTTTTTCTACAATTTAGCTATAATTGACCATGGGTGGAGGTATAAAGAGAAATGAGTATGTTGATCATCCAATTCTGTTAGGGGATGTAGCCACCTGTGAAATGTTTAGAAGGGGATGGTTGGATTATTACCTTAGCTTGAATGGATTTAATGAACAAGTAGCTCTCCAATTTATGACCACCTTAAGAGATGGAGGTGCAGTGGTCAAAGGTCTAAGAATTGAGTTCCCAGAGGAAGTGATAGCTAAAGTCACTAGGTTTCCCTAGGACAAAAAAAATTGGGAGAAATAATTTGACTTTAAGATAGCTAGGGCACAATTCAGCATACACTAGGACTCGCCATTGGACATTGATAAGAAACAAGGAACTTCAAGGCTATCCTTGCCAATGGATTTTATTTAACCTGTTGCATGTATTATCTGATAATTCACATGTGAGTGACGTTAAAAATACTTGCATGCTCTCCATTTCAAGCTATTGGCTCACCTACGACATGATTACAGACAAGTAAACCTACCCAACTTCCTGTTCAATGTTATTAAAAATAAATCTTCTCTAGTTCAGTGAAGAAGTAATCAGTCAATCTCTCACCATGGATTGATAAAATTAATTGTAGAAAGAGAATTAAATAAGAAAGCAATTAGGTCATGGGAGGAATTCTTGCAAATGAAGGAGGTAGAACCTAGGTTGGTTGGCCATAGAGGCTAGGGTGTAGGAGAAAGAGAAATAATATCCAAAGGATTCTGTAAGGTTGTCCCTAGAGTTGAAAATACTCCTAAAGCCTCTCCCTCTAGTCTTAAACCAAATAAGAAATGAATTTATAAGGTTGAACCCTCCATTGCTAGAAAGAAGAAAAGCAAAGAGGTAGAAACTACTAATGCTCCTAAAGCCCCATCACATGTTTAAAATAGGTCTTCTACTAAGAAGGACAAAGGTAAAATTTTGGAACCTGAAGTAGAAAGCCTAGGACATTCAAATGAGGAGAGGAACCCTAATGAACCCTTGCACTCTAGAGAGGAGGAAGAACTAGAGAAACCTCCTAAAGTACCCATGGAAGAAACACCTATAAGAAGGAGGAAATGAAAGAGTTCCCCATGTTTGTCAACACCACCCATGAGGTGAAGTGAAAGACTCTCTAAGAGTAGGGTTCTAGAGGCCTCTGTTCCTATAATTACCCTTGAAGTGTCTAAAAGTGAAAAAGAGTCCTCTTTGGGGGGGAAACTACCACAAACGAAGTTAGTAAAACTGAGAGTAAAACTTAGAATTTGCCACCTAAAGCTAAGTGTAGTATCAATTATGTGCTTATCAATAGCAACAAAGAATCTAATGAGATTGAAATTTTTGAGGAATTTGAAGAAACCACTACTATGCAAGGAATTAGTGAAAATTCTATAAAACTCCCTTCAGAAATTTATCCAATATTTAGGCCTAAAATTGTTAAAGAAGTGTTGGAAAATCTAGATCAAGAAGGGTTTGACACATTAGTTGTAACAGCCATAGAATCTAGCAAGAAGGAAAAAGAGGAAACAACTTTTGTCATGAGAAAAATGGGTGTTTCACACTGCAAAGTGTTGACAAAACCCATCAATTGGTGCCTGAATGGATAGACCTCTTTCATCATGAGCCATTGCTACTGCCAAATCTATCCACACCGTTGTGTATAGGAATTAATTTGTTTTAACAACTATTATGGGAAAGAGCTCAACAGAACTTGGAGAAAAATAAATTAAAGCATATTATTAATGAGTAGAGCTTCTAGTTGAAACAAATTTCAGATCAGAATGAAGTTCTGAAGAGAAGAATTGAGTAGATTACAGGATTAATCTCTAAGCTAATGGAATGTAGGTCATCATCGCCAGCGTATGCTCTATTTCTTAAAGAACAATTTGACAATTATAATTTAACTAGAATTGTGGAAGGACTTAACCCCTCTATCTATACTCCACATGAATTTTATGATGTGTTTTGATCTATTCCTATGGCCTTGAAAATCTATGTGAATTGTATCTCCAATATCTAGTAGTGCCTAATGATATTGAATGGAACCCAATCTTGTATGTGGGGGATGTGCAATTAAGGGTAGAAATGTCATGGATGCAAAATGAAATAAGTAGAGAACATCAAGCCACACCCTATAGTGAAAGTGAGATGATAGCACCCTTGTTCATGAAACCAAAAGTCCAATATTCAAGATGAACATATCTGGATTGGATTTCTATTTTGGGCAATCTTGCAAGACTTGGTAAGGTGAGTGCAATTAGAGAGTGGGCTTTAATAGCATTTATCTTAGAATATTGAAATACTGATCATTTCCTCAAGGAAGCGATGGGTTTGAATGCCACAAACCCCACTCTCCAAAAAAATTGACTCTTTCTACAATAAGGATTCATTGGTATCTCGACTTAGGGAGAAATCAATGTAAACATTGGTTACCATTAAGGTATCAACCCCCAATTCTCCTATAGCCACTACTAGTAGTAAATGAAAATGTAGAAGGCCATGACATGACTGCTAAATTTTGGGTAGGGTTAAGGAAAATTATGTTTACTTCGACTATGTGAAGAATGAGCCAAGTGAAAGGATGCCTAGTAATTGGTGAGTGCAGGCTAGGATCTTGAACTTTATGATTGCTAGAGACCAATAATAGTTCAATTGGGGGGAATGATGAGCCTCTAAAAGGCCATTATTTTGATTAATGTTTATCTTATTTTTATTAGTTATCTTGCAAGAAACAATTTACGACTTTATGGTTTAAGAAAAAGAGCTTATGTTTTGTGAATATGTTATCTATATGTTAAGACATGGAGATTGAAGTATACATAGATTATTTATCTTATGTTTTCTTGAATCTATGGTTTTTTATGGTTTAATGAAGGATATTACATGTTTATAAGTATTTCCTCATCCATGCTATGTTTGGGTAGGTTCCTTCCTACAGTTGTAGGATTTTCAATAGTAAAAATCTAAACATTACCTTTTCTAACATTGATGATGAAATAAATGCATGTATGTACAAGTTGTGTTTAATGCTCTAATATTTTTTTCATGCATATTGAAGATAGTATTTCAGCACTAAATTCAAAGCCAACTAGATGATTGATGGATTACCATAGCAGCAAATCATGGTACAAATTTTGTTATGGCAGTGCGCAAAGATAGCTTCCTCAACCTGCTATATTCTTGGAGAAGCTAAAATGTAGTTAATAGCATTTTTATTATAAACTTTATGATTTGTAATTGATCCTTGTTGATGGACTAATCATAGGAGTAGGAATTTTTTAGAAGCTTTCCTTTAAATAAATTCTATTGTAACCTTGAAAAGGGATTTTTTTGGAGACTTTGATCTTTTCTCAGTTTTGACCAGAGGGAAATAGAGTAGATTAAGTAGAATCTTGTTTTCAAATCTAATTGCTTATTATGAATTAATAGAATTTAGAGTTCAAGTTTCCACCTTCAAACTTGATTATTTTCTATTCACTCATCCAAGGGGGCCTACTTGGTGAGTGAACTACTGTTTTAGAATAGATTTACTTTCTTAGTTTGTTTCCTTGCAAAGTAGACTTTTGTTGTTCTTGCAGCCATTGATAACAGAATCATTGAACTACTTTTTATTAAGAAAAATAGGTTTTATAGGGATCCTAAAACCCAAAAGTTCTTACATAAAAAAGGTTTGCATGTTAACAAAAGATGCCCAGCAATAGAACAACGGCCAATAGAAAGGCCAGAACAAAAGATAGGCAAAAATTCAAAAAGAAAAACCCTACAGAGACAATAGAATCAAAAGGAGCTTGTATATTCTTTGCTTGCTCCCCCACCTTCCTTTCAAGGTCTTGGAAGGTCTCTGTTGCTTCACAGGCTTTTCAAAACTCCTTCACCAAGAGCTCCTGATTCTTCTCATAACTTCAATCCATGTGGCTTTGGGTTATATCCATTATGGTGTCCTCATCCATCCTATCTTCATTATTTTCCTTTCCATCCTTCTCCGTGACAAACCCTCTAGCTTTTAGCTTGCCACTTAGACTGAAAATGTTATCATTGAGAGAATTAAGAATAGTGAGCATCTAGTTAGCCATGTTGTGGTTGTAGTTCTCTATATTTTTAATCCTTTCAACCATCTTGATTCAATCCCCTAGGTGGTTTGACTTCCCTTGCTCATTCTTCTTCCCCTGGCTTTCCATTTGTCCCATTCTTTCTTTTACCTCCTCCAACTCATGAAAGAGGCATTTTATAGATTGGAAGTTTTCTATCATGCTATTTTTTGCATTGTTGAGTAAGTTCATACCCACCTCCCTTGCATTTTAGTGATGGCCACCAGCATCAGTTCTATGAGTTCTTCTAATTGGATCTTGCCCTCTTTTTCTTAAAGGATTTGGGGGTTCATAACTTCTCTAATAAACCCCATTTTAGAGGTTCTAGTGTTGAAGTTCTTTCAAGCCATATGCCTATCTTTTATTACAACCTCACCACTTGTGTTTCCCTCTATTTTCTCATTTTCTTGCTCCTATGGGGGCATGGAAAGGGGAGGGAGAATAGAGATCTCCAACCCCATATCATTTTTCCCCTCTAGTGGCATGTCCTCCTCTTTATTCTTCCTCTGCTTCTTTTTGGTGTTACCATCTAGCTTCTCTCTAGTCTCAACATCCATGCCCTTGGTCTCCTCATCCATGTCCATGTCTTATGCTTCCTCATTGTAATCTTCTTCCCCTTAACTAGTCATTTTGGGCATATGGCTCAGAGGGATTTTCCTACAAGGATCTTTTCTAGGAGTGGGAATTTCCTTGTCTCTCCCCCTGCTCTTCTTCCTTGAAGATTGATATTCTTCCTCCTCCTTCGAGATTAAGCTCTGGAATTCCTTTGTGTCTAAGGAGAAATTAGAGCTCCCCATCTCCTCAGAAACAACCACAACATGATGCAAGGTTTACTCCTGGACTAAGCTTTAAAATATTCAATAAGAAAAAGAAGTAAACCCTCATGTAGGGTAGGGTTAGCACTAGGTTTTTTCTTATACCCTAAAATATTCTTGTTCATGGAAGAATATAGATAAAAAGGAAAAGAAACTTTAGCTCCATAATAGAAGTGGTTAAGCAAAACAAAATGATTGGTTCTAACCCTATCAAACATCATATCTAGAGAAATAAACTCAATGATGGTCCTTAGCACATACCTCTTGAGCTGCTTGATTGAGTCCATCTCATAGTAAGTCTCACTTTTCACCAGCTCCTTCTCTTTCATGTTCTTGGCAAAATCCTTCACTGCATTTGCAGAAACTTTTTTATCTCTATAGAACTTCAAACCCTCATCAAGGATTTCAATAACATGGGTGATGACCTCCACATTGACATGATGTGACACCCCATCAATCTTAATCCTACCATCCTTCCAAGAATTAACCATGAGATTGGTAACCACTAAGTCATACCCATAAAGCATGGCAATGTAGTGAGCAATGCCTCCCTTTTTGAGTTTCTCCCAGACCTTGGCTCTTTTTTTCCATTTCTCTACCTCTCCAACTATTTCCTTTCTACTTTGTTCTCCCACCATCTCAATCAGTTGGGTGATAGCCTTTTTCATAAACACAGTTCTTTCTTTGCCTGTCTTTGTCCTCTATCAGCTCTATCCAAAATTGCCTTTTCTTTCAATTCCAAATAATTGGGAAAGAAAATGAGCAACACATAAAGTGTGGTGATTAGACACTGAATGCATCATCCACTAGTTCCCCCCATATTTTTCATAAATGCATTGGCTAGTGCACATATTTGCATTAGTTTCCACAATTAACTGGGGATTTTTCCTATACCTCCCAAGATCCTCTCTTGATCAATTAGACCTTTTGTGATTGATGGAATATTCCCTCTGGTGGTCCATATTCTTGTTGTTTCTTTCTTGATTGCCTCATTAGCAAACCAATTAGCCATCAAGTTGGATTCCCTATACTTATGGCTGACATGTACACTCTCAGATTTGCTAAGGGTAGTATGGATTTCTTCCACTATGTTTGCAATGGTCCAGATAGGTTAGAGATCACCTTTTATGCATCTAATGATATTTTTTGAGTCCCCCTCTAGCCACAAGTGTTTGACTCTCACTTCTAGAGCCAGTTTAGCAGTGTGAAGATTAGCACTGGCTTCAGCATAGTGATTTTTCTAGATTCCCAAGGGGTAGGAGAGAGTATTGATACCTATACCATGGCTATTTTTGATGATGTCCCACATCTTGCAGGACCAGGTTTTCCTTTGGCTACTTCATCAAAGTTTTCTTTGTGCCAACCTTCAAGGGGGAGTCTCCACTTAACGCCCCATCTTTTCATTCTCCTGTCCTTCTCCCTATCCTTAATGTTGCCCCCTTCATCAAGATCTCCACCCTTCTTGATAAGAAAAATTTCTCTCATATTGTTCTTGATTTTATTTGCAAGCACATTAGCAGGAGCCCCTCTATCTCTAAAAATTTGATTGTTTCTCTCCTTCCATACTCCTTAGCAGAAATGGGGCAAAGTCCATGTGCATATACTATGCAAATTCATGCCTTTGTACATGCTATCCCACTAACAAAAGAAGTCCAAAATATCTTTTGGCTTACACCAAATAACCCCGTAGTTCTTGGTGAGATATTCCTAGACCTCCATGGAATAGGGGCAATGGATAAAGATGTGATTAACTATCTCCAAGTGATGTTTGCAAAGAATACACCTGTTGAAGATATTCTAACATCTTTTGCCAAGTTGTCTAGAGTAAGAATTTTATTTTGAAGCATCAACCAAAAGAAAATGTTAATTTTAGGGGTAGGGCCAGGCAACTAGACTTAGTCCAAAGAGGTTTCTCCTTTATTCTCTAAAGGGAGCTATACCCTGAGACCACCAAGTAGGATCCATTGGATTACCCTCCCATATCAATTCATCCTTATTGTTAATCAAAATCAAATATTTTAGCATCACCATTATTGGCTTGAGGTTATTCAATATCAAAGACAGGTCTCTTCATCCCTTGTTCATTCTATAATCTCTTACTTTCATTCCAAACAGCCTTATATAGGTATTGGCCCAGTTATCATATGTGGGGTTATTAATGAGAGGACCTTAAATCATCCAATTATCATGCCAAAAGAGGATGTTGTCTCCATTTTCCACTTTCCATTTGGCCTTAGATTTAGCTAGGGTTCTTGCCTTTAAGGACTCGTTCCATATAACCAAGCTAGTCAAGATGTTAGAATCATTGAGAAACTATCTTAGAGAAGGTCTCCTAATATGCTTATCCAAAAAAATATCTCTCCATTATCCAATGTTATTAAATATACACCAAACTTGTTTTTCTTGGAGAGCACTATTGAGATGCCTAAGTTTTCTAATTCCTAGGTCTCCATAACACTTGGGTAGGCAAACATTATCCCAAGCCACTAGGGGGTATCATTTATGTTCCTCCAATCTAGACCATAGAAAATCTCTTTGAATCTTTTCCATTTTCTTAGCATATTTGACCAAGATCCCAAAGAGATTCAAGGCATATGTGGGAAGATTCTAAGAGTGGACTTCACCAAAAGACATTTACCAGCTTGGCTGAGAGTGATTCCTTTCCAACCTACCAACTTCTTGTTGAACATGTTGATAAGCCCATTCCAAAAAGAGTTTGATGGATTAGTTCCTAATGGAAGTCTAAGATAGCTCATAGGTAGGCTTCCAACCCTACATCCAAAAATACCTACAATCTTCCTTTGTCTATCTACAGGGGTATTGATAAAGAATACCAAGATTCTTGCCCAATTAATAAGTTGTCCTATTCCCTGAGTATACATATCCAGTAAGCTCTTCATTGATTTGGCCTCCAAAGCTGAAACTTCTCCTCCCATTATAATGTCATCCAAAAACTATTGGTGAGAGAAGGCTTGATTCCTCTCAAGGACCCTTCCTGTCTTTTTCTCTAAATCAATATGCCACTACACTCTGCCATGATGATGAAGAGGATGGGAGATGGGGTATCTCCATACCTTAACCCTCTCAATAGTCTGAAGAAATCAAATGGAGCCTCGTTAATAATGATAGCAAGTGAAGAGGTAGAAAGAAGTTGCGAAATGAGTTTGCAAACTTGATGGTCAAAACCAAAAGCTTGGAGAACTATTCCAAGGAAGGTCTAGTCCACCTAGTCATAGGCTTTGGAGAGATCCAACTTGAGGAGAAGACCCTCCCTTTTCCTAGCCTCCAAAGAATGAATGACTTCATGAACCAACATTATAGAATCCAGGATCTGTCTACCAGGGATGAAGCTCATCTACTGTGGAAAAATGATCAAAGGAAGGACCTTGAGAATTCTAGTCATCAGAACTTTTGAGATGATCTTGTAGAAAGAATTGTAGAGACTAATGGGCCTAAATTGGTCCATAGTATCCACCCTTGAGGTTTTGGGGATAAGAACTAGAAAGGTAGATTGAGCTCTTTCAGAAGATTCCTAGCCCCAAAGAATTCTTGCACCACCTTGACAACATCTACCTTAACCACCTCCCAATAAACTTGGAAGAAGAAAGTTGGAAAACCATCTAGCCCTAGGGCTTTATTGGTAGGGATAGAAAATAGAGCTTGTTTCACTTCCAGATAATTTTGTATAGCCCACATCATTGCACTATGGTGAGGTTGAATCATCTAGGGTAGAGATGAAAAAATTTCCTTATGGTCCTCCATAGATAATGTTGGGTCCCAAGAAAGGAGAGAAGAGAAGAATCATTGAACTATTCATGTAGCATAGGTATTT
Organism: Cupressus sempervirens; assembly: GCA_028749045.1. Taxonomy (NCBI): domain Eukaryota; kingdom Viridiplantae; phylum Streptophyta; class Pinopsida; order Cupressales; family Cupressaceae; genus Cupressus; species Cupressus sempervirens. Next base: position 717,071,494 of record CM053785.1, on the reverse strand, counting down.
AAATATATTCACTATTTGTAGCATTACTCTAAGATTTAAGGCAAATTTCATTTTAGTTCTTAGCTTAGTTTCCTTTAGCATTTCTTTCCTATTGTAGTTGTAATGACTTAAAGAGGAATTAGAGCATATACTTTTGATGGGGACACAACCCAAGAACAAAATGGAACCAACAGAAAGGGAAAATTATATTAACTAAGAAAATAAGCTAGTACAAATAGTGCAGAGAAAATAAACTTCAAAACATGCCCTAAGGCTTACAATAGCATAAATCTGGAGAATATTTCTCCTTTTAGCACCCCCTCTCAAACTCCACTCCGAACTGCCTTTTACAATGCCAAAAATCTCCTTAAATAGACCCCAGAGGGTTAAGGACTAGGAGTACAATCTAGAAAGTGCTAGTAGGCATCCACTGACAAAGTAGAAGGTTCTGAAAGCTGCATTAGAAGTCAGTGCAAATCTAGAAGAATCTAGAAATGGTAACCGAACTTTCGGGAGGCATAACTTTTGAACCGTAGCTCCGATTGACGAACCGTTTACATTTTCGGAAAGCTCTCGAAGCACTCTATAGCCCCATGAACAAGCTTCACTTGTTACCCATTTTTTGACCCTTTTCGAGGTCATTTAATGCCCCAAACCTGACTTTGAAGCATTCTTAGGAGGTCTCCAAAACTCAAAAAATTGCAATAACTTTCAAACCGTGGGGCCTATTGACCTGATTCTTTTTTTGGAATGCTCTAAATCATGATTACATTCATCTGGCCAATTGACACCTTCTAGTTTATCGAAATGATGGCCCAAATACATGCTCCTTTTTTTTGGGATTTTCAAACGCACTGATAGTTGAACTATGAGAGTTGGAACCTTTATTTGAGCCAAATGGGTATCCAAAAATGTAAAGACATGAAACAGAAACTAAGTCTAAGTACATTTTTTTGGGTGACACAGGATTGCCCTTATACCTCTGGATGCTCCTGCATCAACTTTGCAGCCACCTTCTCAAGCTTATGCTCCTAGGTTGACAAATAGAATGAAGTTAGTATGTTATACTTAGGAAAATACATGATCTTGTTTAGTCATCAAGTCAATGTAGAATAATGTCCAATCATTTATTACTAAGGTATTTAGTTGATCGGACAACAACTGAAAAAAATGTATTATAATATTACCATTATCAAGATGTCTACACCTCCTCTATATATAAATATCTATACTTGCATTACTTAATTAGATATCCATGCTATTTTTTTCGTGAATTTACATGTTTATGAAATTTATAATTTTATAGATGATTAGTCTAGATGTTTTTGGACTCTCTTCCTCATTCCTTTTCATCATAAATGAGAATATTTTATAAAGATCATTATTCCTTATCACCCCTTCAAAAGATTAGAACACAAATAAATACAATTTAAACCAATATAATTATACTCTCTCTCTCTCTCTCTCTCTCTCTCTCTCTCTCTCTCTCACACACACACACACACACACACACACATACACACAAACACATGTATGTTTTCATATATATTTTTGTATCAGTTCTCTCCAAGTAGGATATTTGTAATCTTGTTTCCAATGTAGAGGGTCTCCTTCAAGAGGTTGTTGATACTACTAAAGATTTGACTAAGGTTGTGAATAAGCTTGAGTAACACGATAGTTTCCTATTTTTCTCCTATTGGTCTAGGTTTCTAGTTTTGTCTCTCTCTACTGGTTGTCTTTTACTGTGGATTTTTCTTTCAGCTGGTTTATATTTTTATGCTACTATTCAAGTTCTAGGTCCTTGTAAAACCTAGTTTTTTGTTGATGTTAATGTAGATTCCAAGTCCTTGTAAAACTTGGTGGACTCAATCTCATTTATTTTTATTCTTTTTCTGTATGGGGTTTTGGGTCCCCTTAAAACATCTTTTTACCGTAATCCAAAAATCTCTTCAAATATGTTAGCCTATTCACTCTACCTCACTTGTTCACTCTTTTCTTGCTATACCTCTATTTACACTTGTATTTACTAAATATATATCTTCAATTTTAGTTATATATACAAATTTACTTAGCTTTTCTTTATTTTAGCCTTATTTCCCCTTATTTTTGGTCTTTAATCCACTACTTTACTAGCATCTTTTTCTTGTTTCTCCTTTCTTATCCTCTTTTTTGGAACTTCTACCCCACTTTTGATCATGATACATGAATTTTGTTTTCCCCCATAATTGACATGTTTTTTAATTATTATCTACTAGGGAATATAATAATTATAAATGTTTAACATGTATGAGTGTTTTCTCTTCTACAATGTTCCAACACAATTTTTTTTCTTGAAATTAATAGAATTCATTCTCCTTATTTGATCTTTTTAATGACCTGCCTAGCACATTGTGTTTGTAATGGATTCTAATATTATACTTTACCATTCCTTAGAGGTGATGAGCATAAATTTCAAGGGAGATATTAATCTTAAACATTAGAACAAGACTCTCAAAACCTAGATGACTTGGCTAGACAAATAGTGGAGAGGGTTTTATTGGAGATATAATTCAATTATGAAAAAACTTGGAGAGCTAACATTGACATAATAGGAACTTTCATCACATGTATCTTTCAAGCCAAACTAAATAAATGGGACATATTAACCTTATGCTAAGCATTGTCTACAAAAGGTTGGCCTAAATGTCTCAACAATGCTATTTTTAGCATTAATCACAAGGGAGAAATCTTATATCCTAAAGAATATATGGAAGCTTTGATAGGTATTCTAGAGTTTGAAAAAATTTCTAGGTGTATTATTCTTAACATAAGAGACATCTCAACCTTTGAGAAACGATGGCCAAACATGGAAAAAAATTCATTTTTTTGTTGCATTGGTTTAACATCATTAAAGAACATGATTCACTCTAGTTAGATGAGTACATTCAAGTATATGGGTACAATATCCCTCCCTCTATGAACCTAACTAATCTAGAGCATATGAAATTTCATCCTACCTAAGCTCTATAGATTTGTCAAGTTGAAGAAATTGGCAACATAAAAGAGCAACAAAGGTAGGGAAAAGATTGTGGAAGAATTTTTTTCTTGAAGAATCCAAGGATGAGATCATTATCATTTGTCACTTATGAGGCTTTCCCTAGGGTTCAACTTCCTTTTCTCTTTTTGATCTTGGATTTATATTATTTATAAAAATAATGAACATCTTTTCTTTTCTTTATGGTTTAAGAATTTTACAGTATTTAGTAAAATAGTTTGCTTTTTAAATCTCAATTACTTGGTTGCCTTATGTAAATAGTATAAACTCTTAATTTAAAATTCTTAGTATTCTTTGGATATGGATATTATTGTTTAATACATATAATATTGTTAACACTTGAGCTCATTTTTCCAATATGAGGTTATTAGCTTTATTATGCAAAAACTTATAATTTAAAATTTGTATAATATTAGCTCAATAAGTTATTATCATGTTTTGGGTTTATTATAAGATGGGGCTGGTAGATTAAACTTTATAGTCAAGTGTCCATCTAGAATTAACTTTTCTTCTTATGTTTAGGAAGCTATCAAATTTTGGCTTGTTCCTATCATAACCTTTTTCCCTATCTTTCCTACAACTTGAAAATATATTTGATCACTAATACTTATCTAATGTAATCTTTGTTCAATTTTCTAATCAGCAAGATCTCTTTCCATTGAGATGATAGATTCACTATTTCTATCCATATTTTTGTAATTGATGTTATAATCATTAGAAAATGAAGAATTTAACTGAGAGTGGAGGGGTGAATCAGATACCGCAAAAGCAATTCCCTGTCCCTAGATGTCAATTCAAAATTTTCACTAATCATGCATTACTATTCAGTTGTAGTGTCTACCCCTAGTCTACGTTCAGTTATCATTGTCGAACTCTTTTAGGCCAATTTATGTTTATGCTTGATGATTAGTAGCATTATTTACCAAATTATGGGATATTATTTTCATACTTAGTTGATTTTATGATGAGACTACTTTGGTGCTAGTTACTTCATGTATGCAAGATTATACTTTGATGATGATGAATTGTAGTGATTTCAATTATTTGATGATGTTAGTTGGATTATTTGTAAAAAATTTCCCTGGATACTTACCTCATACTTTCATGTGTATGGTGTGTGTGTATGTTTTCTTTATGTATGACATTTCTGATGTGGTTAAGGAAGGGAATCATAGTCACCTGCTAGTCCGGATCTACACGATGCACCACTTCCTACAATTTTCTATTTAGTTTAGAATATATGTATTTGTACATGCATGGATTTTATGTAGATTGCAGGTATCGGTATCGACTTCCCTAAATTGCCAAGATGAGCATACCCTATCGCAATATCTCAATGGTAAGAGAGGGGAGATAAATTCTTCAGTCCAAATCCTAACCTTTAAACCAATTGTCTTAGAAAATTAGGACAAGTATTTGTAATAATTACCCTTTTGAATTCATCATATGATGTAAATTTTTGATTATAACCCTTGAGCTTGTTCTTGTATGTCGTATTTTATGATGGGTTTTCATTTTTGACTAGTAGGTCTTTGGTGATTTTTCTGTTAATTAAGTCAAATTAAAAGATTAATTAATGATTTAATTTAATAGAAAATTATTAAGATGATTTCAATATTTAATTAATTAAATAAAAAAGAATTAAATTTCAAGAGGAAATTATAAGTTCTAATTTTAGAGCATGATGATATTTATCTAATTTAATAATAATATATTTAGGAGATCAATTTTTTTGGGAAAAGGGGGGTAAAAAATTTATTAAAGATCAGAAAGCAACATTACAAAGGATGCTAGGGACTGAGGTCCCAAGGAAAAACAAAATCACTGAACCAAACAAAGATAAAATGCCAACACCATCAGATGTCGACATTCTCAGCCCTACCCTCTTCTAGAATATTCATTAAATCAAGATGGAGCACCTGAGGAACCAACTCCTAGTCCTCAATTCTCCATCCCTCAGCATGCTTAAAAGCCCATGTTTCCAAACAATTAGTTACCCTATTCCACTCCCTTAGAATATGGGCAAAAGTCACCATTTCCATTAGAGAACAAACCCACAAAATTTGTTGGACAACCCTAGCCAATTGCTAGCTAACATCAGCCACTTTTTGTTCAATAAGAAAATTTATCAAAACCTAGGAATCAGATTCACAAACTATCCTTCTCCACCCCAAAGCATGAGCTCTCTCAAGAGCAGCAAGAATAGCTAGCCCTTCCACCAAGTTAATGGTCTCTATCCCTTCATAGATCGAAAAGAGAAAGATCACGAAGCCCAAAGAATCTCTACCAATCCTGCCAATACTAGTCAGACCTGGATTACCCCTTAAAGATCTATCCATATTAATCTTCAATATTCTATAAGGGGGAAGTTGCCATTTTCCATCCCTATCAATTTTTTTCTTCTCACAATGCCTTCTCTTAGCCCTAGTCAAGGCCAAAGAAGACCCCAGAATCCCCAATCTTTCCACCAACTCTATATCCCTTTTCCCCAAGGGGAATTCCACTTCGCTCCTAGCTTCCATAGTTTCTTGAACCATGCCCAATAATCTCTACCAAATTTTTTGCACCAGTCTCTATTCTCCACAAAAAATCCTTTGATTACACTCCAACTAAATTTGCCACAATAAGAAGATAGGCCCCACAAAACACACCTACTACAAAAAGGGTGCCATATAAGGGGGCCAACCCATCCCCTACCAAAACTCAACCAAGGAGGAAGCATGAAGCCAAGGAGTTGTGCAAACACCCCACCAAAAATGCCAAAGTTGTAGGGAAAAAGAGCAATGAAAAAATAAGTGCATAGAATCCTCCTCATTTGCCCCACACATAACACAAATAGAAGGGCCCAAGAAACCTCTCTTTTGAATGTTATCCCAAGTCAAACATTATTCTAGGCCAATAACCAAACAAAAAAATTACATTTTGGCCAATAAATCTTGTTCCAGACCTTTTTCCACCATTGAATTGCAAGCCCAACCAAATTATGAGACAATAACCTACTATAACTAGAGGCTATAATATAGGTCCCCATAGGATTGGGAGACCATGCAAGCACATCATCTTCCTAGAGAGAGCTACATCTTCTCCTAGAGAGGATACTTTGCAGCATAGCACATTCCTCCTACAAACCAACAACTAGCCACTCATCTAGGGACTTCCATTTAGCCATCTCCATATGACCATAGGGGAAAAAGGATTTAAAGTCACTCACCCATGACCACCTTGCCTCTAGAAATCTCTGACAAAGAACGAACAAGTTAGGAAACTAAGAAGTGATGGGAGAAAAACCATCCTAAGAATTAGACTAGAATTGGAATTAGACTAGAAGTAGACTAAGAAGTATCTCCTGGGGATTCCTCAACTTCTGAGAAAGAACCTTGGCCTAGCTCCTCTCCTACTTATTACACCACTGCCAATATAGTTTAGCAGCCAAAGCCTCCCCAGTCAAAGCCAACTGCCTCAAGCCTAATCCACCATATTGTTTTGGACTACAAACAACTTCCCATCTGACCAAACTCCATTTGAAGGACTCCAAGAAACCAGCCCATAAAAATTGTCTCACCATAGAATCAAGGTCCTTTAGAAAGCCCATAGGTGCAACCTGGAGCATGCATCTATAAATGGGAAAACCTTGCCCTACTGACTTTATCATTTGGACATGACCAACAAAGGATAACCATCGATGAGTCCAATGATTAACTTTCACCCAAAATTTATCCAAAATAATCTACCAAGACTCCCTGGCTAGTCTACTCATTGAGATGGGAATGCCAAGATAAGTCAGTGGGACATTCCTGATTTGAAATCTCAAAGTGTGAGAAATCCTTTGTTGAGTTGGGCCCAGAGTATTAAAGAAGAAGATGGAATATTTTCCCTCATTAATCAGCTAGCCAAAGCCAACTAGGTACACATCTAAGACTCTTCATAAATTAGAGGCCTTCCTCATTGTAGCCATCCCCATCAAAGTAGTATCATCCACAAATTGCAAGTGAGTTTGCGGAGGTAAGGTGACACCCCACCTCCAACCTTAAATGAGACTAGACTCTACATTTTGTTTAATCCATCTCCTGAAGCCTTCAACCAAAAGAATAAACAAGGGGAGAGAGGATCTCCCTAACTAAGCCCCCTAGAAGCCCCAAATAGCTCAAAATGACTCCCATTGATAAGCACCAAGAAAGAAGTTGAACACAACTCCAAACCCATTGAATCCATTCTTTTACAAAGCCAAAAGAACTAAGAACCCATTGAAGGAAGGACCACCTAACTCTATCATAAGCCTTTGCCATGTCCAGTTTGATAAACATCACTTTTTATTTTGAGCTAGCCATAGAATGGATAACCTTAATAGCAATGATAATCCCATCCAGAATTTTCCTATCGGCTACAAAACCACTTTGCTCTTCAAAAATCAGATCAACAAGACCCTTCTTCAACTTGTCAGCAATAAGTTTAGAAATAATTTTATATATTACATTGTATAAAGAGATGGGCTTAAATTGGCTTAACCTATCAGCCCCCTCATTCTTGGGAATAAGAGCAAGAAAAGTAGCATTTAGAGCCCTTCACATCTGCTTATTGTGTTGAGACTCATGAACCACAACCAAGAAATCAAGTTTGATGATATCCTAAAATTCTTGGAAAAACTCAATTGGGAAGCCATTAGGACCCATCACCTTCCCTTTCTTCATATTAAAAACAATCCCTTCAAGCTCTTCGAGTGAGATATCTCTCATGAGTTGTTGATTCATACCTCCAAACACAAAAGAGGGGATACAAGAAAGAATTTGTGCTTCCTTAAGAGACCCCCCTTGTGAGTCCTCTCAAAAGAGAGATTCAAAGTGCTACACTACCTCCCTAGACATTTTTGGGAAGGAGGAAAGATGGTCTCCCCTGTCATTCACTAGACTAAAGATAGAATTGCCATGGCACCTAGCCTTTATAGAATTGAAGAAAAAAGAAGTATTTTTGTCCCCCTCTTGAAGCCACTCAATTTGAGCCTTCTGTTACCAATACATTTCCTCTTGCAGTTCTCATTCTTCCAATATTTTCACAACTTGAACCTCATCCTTAAGCAATTCAGTCATGACCCCAGCCTCACTTATCCTCCTTGTGATGTCATCTAGATCTATTAGGGCCAACGCCTTTGCATGGAAGACATTCCCAAAGTGTAAAAGATTCCACCTTTTGAGCTCAAATTTAACATGTTGAAGAAGTTTTGCAAAGGCATACATTGATGTGTCATAGGCAGGTCTTCCTTTCTTCCACCAATCAGAAGCCAAATTATTCAAAGATGAGTCCCATAACCACATGAGTTGGAACCCAAAAGAAGGCTTACAAAGAACCCAAGATAAATCTATAGCAAGTTTAATAATCCAATGTTCTAATCCCTCCCAATACAAGATCTCAAAGGAAGATGACCACATCCCTCCAACCCAGTAACAAGACACCAAAAACTGATCTAACCTTTCTACAATACAAAACTCACCAACCCAATGATTGTTCCAGGTGAATTGGCCATTGATAGGTTTGATATCAACAAGATTCAAGGTATTGATATTGTCTCTAAGAAGCAATGTAGAGGGCTCCAACCTTCCAGTACCCCCACGCTTCTCAGCCAACTCAAAAATAGCATTGAAATCTCTACCCAAAATCTAAGGATGGAAAGGCATCATGCTATGGATCAACCTAATGTGTGACCACAAACCTTGTTTACCCTAAAAATTAGTAGGAGCATAAATATTAGAGAATAAAATGATGTCCCCTATCTCAAGGCTAGTAGCAACCATGGATATAGAGGATTTAGAGAAAATCCACCAAAGAGGTTGGATTCTTTAAGGATTCCATAAGCATGCTAGACCCCCAAAAGCTCCATGAGCTCCAATGCACTCGTACTCTCCATTTCTATACAACTTAGGAGTCAAATCTTGCATACTCTTAATAGATAACTTAGTTTCCTACAAAAAGACAACATTAAGACCTTGCCTTCTAACTAACTCATGAACCACTTTTTATCTAGGGCCAATGTTCAAGCCATGTACATTCCATGAAAGAACAATCATTTCAAGGAGCATGAGAAAATACAATCCAGAGTCTTAACTGCCCCTAACTCCACCAAATTTTCACCAACTAGTTTTATCTTTTCCACATCCTTTTTTCTATGAGGTTTGAGAAATTTCTCTGCCTCGCCCTTCTTAATATCTTTCTACAAAATGCTCAATTTGGGAGGAGGCTTGGTCTTAGCAGCCGAGTCTAAACCAATGTTCTATCCAATAGAAAAGGAATCCACTCTTACTATTGTAACCATGGCCAAGGGTTCCTACACCTCAGAATTCCCCCTTTATTGATCAGCTTCCAAGTGCCGAGAATCATCCCTTGTGGATCCATAGAACAATCAAGAACAGGATTCTCCTGAGCTAAGCCCACAAGCCCTTGATCCAAGTTTATCAAACCTATGTTTACCTCATGTTGGTTGAGTTCATCCAAAACCTCAAATCTGTTGAAGGTACCATCATCATGCCTTTCTTTAAAAGGTCTCTTTTGACCCCTATTCTAATTTTAAGCCTTGACCGACACAAAACCATCACAAGCTCCTACCTCATTAGGAGAAATTCTCTTCCCTATATCTAATTTAGGAAGATTTCTCATAGGCTTTGAAGGATAGGACTCCTTAGGCTTGTACCTTGGGCATCTCTGCTGCAAATGGCCATATTCTTAACAAAGCCAAAAATGAAAAGGAAGAGTTTCATAGTCCAAATGTTGCACCCAAGAATAAGAACCCACACATATCTCCATTGCATTGGGCAAAGGCCTACTTAGATCAATTTCAACACAAATGTGTGCAAAAGTCATTACCTTTTTATCCAAAGTGTGCGATGAAGTTCCAATAGGATTTCCAAGCATTGAGGCCAAAAGGTGTAGCACATCCTCTCGAAAGCATTCCACCACGAACCTCGATAAGAAAACCCACACTAGGACACGATTTGGAAGCTCCTCTACAAGGTTGAGACCAACATGCCATTGCTTGATAAATAACCCTGCCTTATCATGAAAATAAGGCCCACCCTCAAATACCCAATTGGGATCAGCAGTACAATTAAAAGTAACCATGAAATAATTGTTTGCCAACAACATTAGCTTCATTTCCCCTTCTGGTTCCCAAGTCCTCCAAGCCCAAACTTCCAAAAATTTTAGGGAAACCCTCATCCCCAAAAACTTATAGTATAAGGAGTGATGTGAATAATAATCAACATCATCAGCAATCATCTCAACCGGAATAACTAGTTTTGGCCTCTCCTTGCACCTCTCAAGAAAACCATTAGTCTTTGTAATCCTTGAGCCATTAGATAACCTCAAATAAAAAAATTTAGAGTTTGGAGCAAATAGATTATTATCAAAGGTCTTCATCCCTCGATTTGAAAATTTTGGGCCTATCACTACCCAAAAGGCCAAGTGAGGGCTCCTCACTAATGTCTCACCCTTTGAGTCAGCCATTATGCCAAGAAAATATGAGCTCCACAAAATGGGAGAGGGAATCCTCCCCCCACTCTATTTCAAAATCACTTCCAACACCCAATTGGAACCCTTCAATCCTTCGGCCCCATGCAAAATAGAAGAGACACAGGTCGCAAGCCTGCAGAGCCCCCAACAACAGTGAAGGCTACCATGCATAACACTATGGGGGTTCATGCAAATAAAAGGACTGAAACCTTTACATGATCCCCAATGAAATGTCCCTTTTCTGATTTTACATGATATTTCCAACCTTTAATCAGATCTTTAAGATCAAACAACTAATATCACAAAGATCCTCCAAATTTCTCAAGAAACCCCAAATCTGGTATGCTAGAAATTGTGCCAAAAGCTTCACAGCTTCACCAATTATTAAAAAATCTGAAAGTGGACATTTTTACAGAAATTTCAGTAGCATAACGGCCTACAAAATGACATTTCTAGATCCATATAACCTTTACACAACAGTTCTCAAATGTAGGACAAAAACTATGCTCATCGAGCTCCCAAAATTAACACAAAAATGCTCGAAAACACCACACAACACTAATAAACTATCTCAGAAGTTTAATCACGTCCCAATACATATATTTAGCTCTATTTTAACAGCTTAAAGTCTTAAATACAGCAGCAACCAAAACTGATATGAAATGCTCAACTGAAAACACCAAACTCATGCAAAAACACACCCAAAAACCCACAAATCTACACTGTTCAGCACAAAGGAAAACTCTGTATGAGCATTCACATGGAATGGCTTCAAACTCCCATCCTTAGCCTTCCTAGAAACCTACAAACTCTCATCCTTGGGTCTCCCTGGAAACCTGCAAACTCCCGTTCTTGGGTCTCCTTCTCCACAGGTTTGGCAGCCTCTGAAGAATAACAAAGAATGAGCAAAAATCAAGTTCTCCAATCCACCCAAAATGCCTCCAAACCCCTTAAAAGAGGGAATAACTGTAACTCACGTCCAAGAGAGGTTAATGAAACATATTTTAATAATAATTTTCATTTATTAGTCCAACAGTTTCCAAAGATTAACCCCCTTTTTCTGAAACTTCACTTTCTTGGGCCTGCCTGCCTTAGCAATGATTATTATTTTTTAATTATTTGAAAAGGGGACATGACAAGTCCTCCCCTCCCAAACATTTCTTGTCCTCAAGAAATGGTTGAACAATAAACCAATCAATCCACCTGGATCCCAAATGTAGTCATGAACTATACTACTACCAATTAACACAGGCTCCTGCAATATCCTCTGCAATATGACCAAGAGGAATCCATAATCAAACTGACAATTATAGCTCAACCAAACTCCAAAATCACCACTACCACAATCAAAAACCCATGAGGCACAAACTCTTAGAACATCAAAACCCAAGAAAAGTGGACAAATCAAACTACCAACATAGTAAATACCATCAACGCATCCCACTGGCCTATACGGAATGCACAATCCAACTCTGCAACAATGGTGAATGCTCTCGAATGAAACTGTACCAAGTATGGAGAATCCACACACTGTACAACTCCTGCAGTCAACACAACTTTGCAAATCACCGGCCACTATCTCATAACCATAACTACCATGCACCCCTGATGGTGAAAAGCCATCACAAGATAAATAGCAAGAATTGGAACCCAAACCAAATCTTCCTGCCATCAACTCCTCAACACAAGGATCAAATGCTAACTGATGTACATACCTTGCAATATAATGTTGATAAAAAAAACCAACCTAGTCAACAACTCACCATGAACAAGTGATACAACCCACTGTGACTGATCACCAGCTAAGTCAGGAGATGTCATAGCCAAAGGAGTAGAATCAATAACAACACCCGCTGAAGCATCACTCTGAAACTCCTGCTCTAAGTCATGTATTATCAAGCTGTCAACTGTAGAACCTATCGCCATGTCATGCCCATCACAACTCTCATCTTGAGGCATCAAATTGTCCAATAACTGATGATAAGCACTAGGAACCAAAGTACATCTTTGTATCATTATCTCATCAACATGGTCATCAAAGGTAAATTGATGAGCATACCTCACAGTGTAATGCCGATAGAATGCACCAATCTCAGTCAGTGGCTCAGACTATAATCCAGATGAAACTAACTGCAATTGATCAATAACCATGTTGGAACTAACTACTACCTCCGAAGATATCACCAAGGGAGTAGTGTTACTAGTAGGAACCATGCCAACTGCCGACTCACCAACATCACACATGATCTTTGATAAATCTCTAGTCTCTGTGCCATTAATACTAGAGGCCACCACCATGTCAGGCATACAACAATCTACTACAACACCCAACTCAACTGAACCTAACTCTAGTGGAAATGAACCTGATATTCCAATGTTAGTATCAAGAATGGATGCATCCCCATCTCCACTGTCTCTGACAATCTCGGCCATGGACATCCTCGGATCACCAAACACCACTGCTTGTGACTGTATAGAATCAGGTGAAGACTGTAGTCGCTCTAACTCCATGGTCACCTTAGCCAAATGAAACTGTGACTCCTTGAAAGCCAACTGTGTACTCTCAAGAATCTCAGAAGTCACCACAAGCTGCTCAGTAAGCTCACTCACCTCATCTTCCTTGGCCAACAATGCATCACATGTTGTACTGCCCCACTTCATAAGATAATCTCTGTCGGCTACCAACTACATATAATCCTGTCTTAGAATCTGGATAGCCTCCCATAAAGAGTGGAACTCTGTCAAGGAAAGATAACTGCCTCACTGCTCATCACTAGTAGGAGAACCCCATCCATAAACAGCTAACAACTGAAGAGCAGCATCAAAATGCTGGCAAGTGATAGCAATGTCTTGGTCACTAACTCTCAACTGATTAGACACATGATGGCGATGGCTTGACTGTCTCCTACAAACCTCCTCTGATGCACTGTCTAAAGGAGTATCCTCAAAGTTACTAGTCTCTAGAGTATTACCATCCATATCCTGTGAATCAAATCTAAAACTCATATTAACATACGGAGTATCAAAAACATTAGCATTGTTGTCCAACTCCTCTATACCCAAGGAAACTAAGTCTTCAAAATTGCCCACTGCATCCTCCTGGATGTCATCAATGCCAATATGATCCTGTGACTCATCTATACACACTGCCAAATATGAAATATCATCAACACATTCTAGCAAGTATGGTCGACTGGATATATGAACAAAGCCCAACATCGGTGTATAAAAACTAATACCAACATTGGACAAGCTGCTAGCACAAGAAAAGACAACACCGTGCAATCTGCTAATCAAATCCATGATAGCACCCAAACAAACACTACTACCAAAAAGTGTTAAAGATCTCCTGTCAATTGAATCCCAAATGCCAATATAACAATCTTGAGTCCATATCTGTAAACTAGAATCAGCTGGTAACTCAAGAAAAATCCTCACTTGAGTAATATGACCAATACCAACTAACTCCACATACCTATCATGATGAGATAATGAAGTCAAAATACTATCTTCACTCACCTTCAGCTGGCGGGATAAATCATGTGAAGTACTACCTGCCTCAACCTCATGTGATGAAGCATCTAACTGTGCCTGGTACTCTTTCTCAGCAAAGTCATGAATGCTCAATGTTTGTTCATCTCTACCAGGTATCTCACCATCCTGCACAACAACATCCTCATAATCATCATCTGAACCCACTACACTGTAGTCACTGCCTGTTGTAACTATACCATCCTGAATACCTGTGGCATCACCCTTTGACAACCTGTAAACAATTGTCTCAATTTGAGTATCAAGTTGACCGTTACTATCAATCTGTGTAATATCCTTTCCCACCACCTCCTGTGGCAGAGTATAATCTGAGACCTCTACCTGGCTATCAGCTAGTTTCTCAAACTCCTCATGCAAGTTCTTAGGAATTGTGTCATCTGTCCTGTGAGAAAATCTGCCAAATAGAAATCCAATCAACTTGTCCACCTTAGTTGGGTCAGATAACATGTCATTCATTATATGGTGGTGCTCAACCAACTGTTTAGACATGTCATGGCTTATTTTCATAAGTTTATCTCAAATGTCTAAATAACCACCCTTTCTACTATTTTGACTCTGGCTATCAATTGTCCAAGATCGTTCCCTCTGAGACTCTGTACTATACCTGTCCATTCTGGATAAAGTAGAGTGTAACCCCAATAGGATATAACTTCTTCAAACACTAAGAACTAACATGAAAATGATTAGAAGTAGCATGCAACCATAGATTTGGACATGTAATTGATTAGAAGCGACATGCAACCACCAAATTATGACATGCAAGATCTGGGTAGTTGTCAAAACTGACATGCAAGATCTGGGTACTTGTCAAAACTGACATGCAAACTTCTACAACCACCAAATTCACCAAGAACTAACATGCAAATGATTAGAAGTAGCATGAAACCATAGATTTGGACATGCAACTGATTAGAAGCAACATTCAACCACCAAATTATGACATGCAAGATCTGGGTAGTTGTCAAAACTGACATGCAAGATCTGGGTACTTGTCAAAACTGAAATGCAAACTTCTACAACCACCAAATTCACCAAGAAATAACATGAAAATGATTAGAAGTAGCATGCAACCATAAATTTTGACATGCAGCTGATTAGAATCAACATGCAATCATAAATTATGACATGCAAGATTTGGGTAGTTCTCAAAATTGAAATGCAAGATCTGGGTAGTTGTCAAAACTGACCTGCAAACTTCTACAAACCCTCAGGCTGGCAAGATCATGGCTCTGATACCACTGAAATGTCCCTTTTATGATTTTACATGATATTTCCAACCTTTAATCAGATCTTTAAGATCAAACAACTAATATCACAAAGATCCTCCAAATTTCTCAAGAAACCCCAAATCGGGTATGCCAGAAATTGTGCCAAAAGCTTCACAGCTTCACTAATTATTAACAAATCTGAAAGTGGACATTTTTACAGAAATTTCAGCAGCATAACAGCCTAAAAAATGACATTTCCAGATCCGTATAACCTTTACACAACAGTTCTCAAATGTAGGACAAAAACTATGCTCATCGGGCTCCCGAAATTAACACAAAAATGCCCGGAAACACCACACAACACTAATAAACTATCTCAAAAGTTTAATCATGTCCCAATACATATATTCAGCTCTATTTTAACAGCTTAAAGTCTTAAATACAGCAGCAACCAAAACTGATATGAAATGCTCAACTGAAAACACCAAACTCATGCAAAAACACACCCAAAAACCCACAAATCTACACTATTCAGCACAAAGGAAAACTCTGTATGAGCATGCACATGGAATGGCTTCAAACTCCTATCCTTAGCCTTCTTGGAAACCTACAAACTCCCATTCTTGGGTCTCCCTGGAAACCTGCAAACTCCTGTTCTTGGGTCTCCTTCTCCACAGGTTTGGCAGCCTCTGAAGAATAACAAAGAATGAGCAAAAATCAAGTTCTCCAATCCACCCAAAATGCCTCCAAACCCCTTAAAAGAGGGCATAACTATAACTCACGTCCAAGAGAGGTTAATGAAACATATTTTAATAATAATTTTCATTTATTAGTCCAACGATTTCCAAAGATTAACCCCCTTTTTTCGAAACTTCACTTTCTTGGGCCTGCCTGCCTTAGCAAAGATTATTATTTTTTAATTATTTGAAAAGGGGACATGACACCCAATCTTTACCCTAGAGAGTCCAAATGCCCACCTATGCAACTGGGAGAATATCAGACAGAGTAAGGGCTCGGATGCCCTAGCTTGAGTTGCAGAGCATTTGGAATCTCATATCCATCTAGTCCATGTAAAACTAGAGATCATTTTTAGATAAATGCTAAATATTATTATTACTTAAGTTAATAAATATTATATTAAAAATACTTCAGAAATTAATAAGATAGAGTAAGTAATTATTTAATAAAATTTATTTTAATTAAATTGCATAAACCTTATGCATGAAATTAAAATATAATAAATTAATTAAAAAAGAGAAACCAGATAAATTTAATAAATATATTTTATATTGCAAAAAGTGTGCATGAAAACGTAAAACATAAGTAAATAAAGAGTTAAAGTGTTGTGATCAACAAGTTCCCTTGCGTGATCGAACAATCAGTTTCCCAAATTTAGGGGAGAACACCATATTAGATATTGAGAGTTCTTTTCACAAGGATCAGGATTTTTGGAGAAGGGATTTTTCAAAGAGAAGGTTTTGAGAGAAAAGAGAATTCTCTCACAATCTTTGGGTGGTTGTGTATTAGCATCAGCACCAGATAGAGCCTTGTGTTTTATTCACCCAATGAATTATGTTTCTTTGAAATTCTTGTCTACATCGTGTTTGTTGAATTATTTTTCTAAATTTTGTTTGTGACAAATCTTTCAATCTTTCATTTTGAATTTATTAGTATTCATAACAAATTCTTCTGTATATGAGAATTGATAATTAGGAAATCCTCGTTCCATGAATTGAATAGACATTATTTTATCAAAGTTAGTTTTGAAAGGAAATCAATTTTAGATTGAAAATTTGATTGGTTTCTCTAGGTTTCCATATCAGACTAAATTTGTAATGTTTATATATATATATATATATAGAGAGAGAGAGAGAGGGGGGGGGGGGCTTGTTTTAAAAATGAATTATATTAAAATATATAAAAATAAAAATAATTGAAAGGAGGTGGCGCCACCAAACCCCCACCTCCCTTCTTTCCCCCTCCCCGACAGCAAATTAAGCCAAGTTGCTTGCAATAGTACTATTGCTACAGCCGCAGGATGACTGTAGCAGCAGCCTATGAAGGCCGGCCAGTGGGCCTAAAATGCTTTTCACATGCATTTTTTTTAATTTATTTTATTAATTATAATTTTATAAATTTAATTATTTATTAATAATTTTATTATAGTTTTTATTAATTATTAATTTAATTAATGATTAATGAAATTTTAATATAGTTTGTTTTAAATAATTATCAATTTAATTTAATTATTAGTTTAATTAAGTTTTTAATTCATAATAATTCATTAGTTAATAACGTTTAAGTTAAATTTTTTAATATTATTATTGAATAATTTTAATTGTCAATAAAATTTTAGTGATTTTAATCAATGGTCAATTATTATTATTATTTATTGGAGATATTATTTAAAAATCACGTTACGATATTAAATTGTGAACTTTGTAATTTCATAAGTTAAGGGTAACTATGTAATTTGTTCAAATACAAGATATGGGTTAAGTTGTAACAGTTAAAATGTAAATATTTTATACTTGAAAACTTACATTGAAATGAAAACTTAAACCATACTATTAACTTAGACTATGTGTCTTCAGAATCAAACTATGAAACTACACTGTTAACTATATGTTGTCTTATGTTTTGGGGTTTGGGTTGAGTAGAGTGTTGACTAGTCTTAGGATGTTTACCAAAGGCTTGGGAATTATGTGTTTGCACTGTCATGATGATGATTTGATCGATATCTTTTAAACTCAACCATGGTAATGTGTCTGATATGCTCTATGATGAGTTTGGATCTATTGTTTGTTATTACTTTTAGTGTTCTTGTGTAAAAATGAGATGAATGTTATGACCTATTTTACTTAACATTTGAGTCATTGATCAATTATTTTTTAATGCTTTTCAGTTACTTGTAAAGGATTGAGGTGTTATTTTGAATTGTCTTTTGATGCTTTCCAGTCACTTGTATAGGACTTAGGTGAAAATTAAGATTCTTTGATTTGTACTTTTATGAGCTTAGGGTAGGTAATCTGTATGTTAAGTTGGAAAGTGGCTTACAATGGAGACTGAGGCCCTAAAGAGGCAGACAAGTAACCCATTGTAAGTAGTTAATAAGTGAAAACACTACACTAAATGAGAGTAAAATGAACCTAATAAGATTCTTGTCTTTCCTCACCCATGCCTCAAGTGCTAGTACAAACTAGGATGGGAGTAGAGAGGATGCTTAGTTGTGACCATGCATCATTAGTATGCCTTGTCAGTACAAAAGGATAGTAGTGTTGCATAGAGTCACTAGGGAGCTAGAGGATTAAAAGACTAGCAAGGTAACTCTAGAGTTGGTTCATGTGATGACACTTGCCCACTAGTAGTATAGATTTCCTACGTGTCTTTGTTTGCCTCTAGGTTTAGATGTTGACTAATCTTGGAACCTTTGAGTTAGATTACTTTTAAGGTTTTCCTTGACCTAGATATCAGTTTTGATTTTTGAGATTGATATCGTGTGTGGGACTCGAGACTATCTCCTCAGCATGGTGGGAGTGCACCTTTTTGGGTTACCACAAGGTCAGGTGGTAGTGCTTTTTACTTTTACCATTGAAATTCATCTGTAGATGTCATGGCTGGAGTTCCTCATCTGCATTTTCTTTTATTCTATCTTTGTGTATTATGATGGATGCTTATATTTATTTGATGAATGATTTTACTTATTGTATTATATCTTGTTTCATGGATCTGAAAGGGATGATGTAATCTATTTTATAAATGTATATTCTTTCAGCCTTTCATACCCTTTGGCATGTACAGTGGATGATTGTGCATTTTGAATTTTATTGCCAAGTGGCATTCAGAACAAATGTATATTATTTAAATGGACTAGTTGAACTTCAATAGAACTTAGACTATTAGTTGTATATTCTCAACTTGAACACTTAAAATTCAAACTGAAATATACTTAAACCTAAATTAGGCAAAATTGAAAATTGAACTTATACTATTTTCAAAACATGTGTCTTTTATGTATGCCTTACAGTAGTATGTTTTATGGTTATTATAGCATCTTGTTATCTTAGATATTATTCTTAGATATTATTGAAGTGTTCTCAGTGGAGTCATATCCTCCTACAGGAGAAAAGGGTCCAATGGGACCCACATAATGAGTTCTTTAGTTTTACCTTTCTTGTAGGCTTCTAGGAGTAAGCCTAACTCTAGGGGGGTGGATGTAGTGTCTGCCCCTAGTTTACGTTTAATTATTATTGCAAAATTCTTTTAGGCTAGTTTATGTTATGCTTGATGATTAGTAGCATTATTTTCCAGATTATGAGATATTGTTTTCATACTCAGTTGATTTTATGATGAGACTACTTTGGTACTAGTTACTTCATGTATGCATGATTATACTTCGATGATGATGAATTGTAGTGATTTCAGTTATTTGATGATGTTAGTTAGATGGATTATTTGTACATATTTTTTATGGATACTTACCCCATACTTGCATGTATATGGTGTACATGTGTGTTTTCTTTATGTATGACATTTTTGATGTGGTTAAGGAAGTTGTAGTCACCTACTAGTCAGAATCTACATGATGCACCACTTCTTGTCATTGCTTATTTAGTTTAGAATATATGTGTGTGTACATGCATGGATTTTATGCAGATTACATGTACTGGGTATCAACTTTCCTAAATTGTCAGGATGAGTATACCCTATCACAATACCTCAATGGTAAGAGAGGGGAGATAAATTCTTGAGTCCAAATCCTAACTTTTAAACCAACTGTCTTAGAAAATTAGGACAAGTATCTTTGATGATTACCCTTTTGAGTTTGTCATATGACGTAAATTTTTTATTATAACCCTTGAGTTTGATCTTGTATGTGGTATTTTATGATGGGTTTTCATATTTCATCTAGCGAGTCTTTGGTATTTTTTTGTAATTAAGTCAAATTAAAAGATTAATTAATGATATAATTTAATAGAAAATTATTAATATAATTTCAATATTTAATTATATTTAATTAATTGGTAATTAAATTAAATAAAAAGAATTAAATTTAAAGAGGAAATTATAAGTTATAATTTTAGAGCATAATAATATTTATCTAATTTAATAATAATATATTTAGAAGATCATTTTTAAATAAATGCTAAATATTATTATTACTTAAGTTTAAAAATATATTATATTAAAAATGCTTCAAAAATTAATAACAGAGAGTAAGCAATTATTTAATAAAGTTTATTTTAATTAAATTGCATAAATCTTTTGCATGAAATTAAAATGTAATAAATTAATTTAAAAAGAGAAAGTAGATAAATTTAATAAAGATATTTTATATTGCAAAAAGTGTGCATGTAAAAAATAAGTAAATAAAGAGTTAAAATATTGTGATCAACGAGTTCCCTCGTGTGATCGCACAATCAATGCCTCAAATTTAGGGGAGAACTCCATATTAGAGATTGAGAGTTCTTTTTGCAAGGATCGAGATTTTTGGAGAAGGGGTTTTTTAGAAAGAAGGCTTTGAGAGAAAAGAGAATTCTCTCACAATCTTCGAGTGGTTGCATATTAACATCAGAATCAAATAGAGCCTCGTGTTTTATTCACCCAATGAATTATGTTTCTTTGAGATTCCTTTCTACGTCGTGGTTGTTGAATTACTTTTCCAAATTTCATTTGTGATAAATCTTTCAATCTTTCATTTTGAATTTACTAGTTTTCATATCAAATTCTTTAGCATATGACAATTGATAATTAGGAAACCCTCATTCCAGGAATTGAATAGTTGTTATTTAATCAGAGTTAGTTTTGAAAGGAAATCAATTTTAGATTGAAAATTTGATTGTTTATTTGGGATTCCCCATCAGACTAAATTTGCAATGTTTATAAATATATATATATATATATATATTGAGGGGGGCTTGTTTTAAAAATGAATTATATTAAAATATATCTTAAAAAATATTAAAAAATTTGAAAGGAGGCAGGGCCACCAAACCCCCACCTCCCTTCTTTTCCCCTCCCTAATAGTGAATTTAGCCATAGCTGCTCGCAATGGTATTGCTGCTGAAGCTGTAGGACAACTATGGAAGCAGCTTGTGAAGGTCTGCCAGCGGGCCTAAAATGCTTTTCATATGCATTTTTTTAAAAATGATTTTATTAATTATAATTTTTATAAATTTAATTATTTATTAATAATTTTATTATAGTTTTTATTAATTATTAATGTAATTAACGATTAATGAAATTTTAATATAGTTTGTTTTAAATAATTATTATTAATTTAATTAAATTATTAGTTTAATTAAGTTTTTAATTAATAATAATTTCTTAGTTAATAATGTTTAAGTTAAATTTTTTTGATATTATTATTTAATAATTTTAATTGTCAATAAAATTGTAGTTTAATTAATGGTCAATTATTATTATTTATTAGAGATAATTATTTTTAAGTCACCTTATGATATTAAATTGTGAACTTTGGAATTTCATAAGTTAAGGGTAACTATGTAATTTGTTCAAATAGAAGAAATGGGTTAAGTTGTAAGGGTTAAAATGTAAATCTTATATACTCAAAAACTTACACTAAAAGGAAAACTTAAACCATACTATTAACTTAGACTATGCATCTTCAAAATCAAACCAAACTATGAAACTACACTATTAACTATATGTTGTCTTGTTTGGGTTGACTAGAGTGTTAACCAGTCTTAGGATGTTTACCAGAGGCTTGAGAGTTCTATGTTTGTGATGTCATGATGATGATTTGATCTTGATCTAATAAACTCAACCGTAGTAATGTGTCTAGTATGCTCTATGATGAGTTTGGATCTATTGTTTGTTATTGCTTTTAGTGTTCTTGTGTGAAAACGAGATGAATGTTATGACCTATTTGACTTAATCTTTGAGTCATCGATCAGTTATTTTTGGATGCTTTCTAGTTGCTTGTAAAGGACTAAGGTATTATTGTGAATTGCCTTGTTGTGGTTCCACAACACACGCCCCATTCCCTACCAGGAATGAGTACCCCCTACTCTTTTTTTGGGTCCTCAAACTCACAGTTTTGGATTTGGGAAATGTTAGAGAAATTAGAAAAAATCAAAACAAACCAAAACAAACCAAAAAAAAAAAAAATTGTGCATCCATGCACCTCACATGGTGCGTGGGGAGCACACCACTCATGGTGGTGCACAACACGCACTTGTGCATTTGCGTAGGGCCGCGCTATGCACCTCAAGGGTGGGTGCAGCTATATATATGCCAGAACCCTCCTTCCTCCAAGCACTTTATTCTCATTTTGCATTTGTGAAGTCTTTCTTTGGCACTCTCTGCAATCACCTCACCATAAGCACTCATCTTCAAACCTCTGTTGCGCGTACCGACAGGTACACAAAGCATAGGTATAAGAAAAAAATGTGCCTCACACACTATGTGAACCACCAAATATGCATCTTTGATGTGCACCACTCTTCACGTGCAACCCATGGTGTGCCCCTTGCAAAACCCTAGCTAGGCATCCATGCACACCACCGTTGCAATACTCTACACTAACCACCACCACCACCATAAACCTCCACCACGTATAATGTGTCTAACATTTGTGCATAGTGCCAAACCTCCATCATGCACTGTGCCAAACCTCCACCACATGTAGTGCCAAACCTTCACCATGCACTATACATCATCTCCTTTTCACACTGCCTATTATGTGCAACATGCACCACATGTGTCCGTTGTGTTAGCACTATGCACTACCATGCCACAAGCCATTGTGCATGCCACCATGTTTTGCATGCGCTTCACCTTTCGCACATGCACCTCCATCATACGCCCTTTTTGCACTGTGCTTGCATTTCTATGACGCACCCACTTAACTCTGTTATGCCTCTACTTCACCTCATGCATGACTTGTGTGCCTGCGCCATACACACTAATGTGTTGTGCACGCACACACAAAAAAAATAAACCCTCACTTTGTGTCGCATGCACCTTTGACCATGCTATGTGTCGTGCATGTCATCCATGAGTGCGTTGCACCACATACTACACATGCCCTATCTGCTTCCAAAAACAAAAAAATATGAAATATATAAAATATATGAAATATATAAAATATATATAAACAAATAAATGAAAAATATATATAATAATAAAATGAAAAAATAATATATTTAAAAAATAAATAAAAGCGCCCAACTAGAGAATCTCATTTTTGTTTTTCATGTTTTTTTTGTTAATAAAATTTGAGTGCTTTTGCATTATTTTAATTTTTAGGTTCTCACTATTTTTGAGCTAATAAATGTTGTCACCATGTCATGCAAATATTATGGCATCCACATTGGGAGAGAAGATGGCTCCTAAGCCTATTGTGTTCAAATTCCAAGGTGTACCATCAAAGTCAAGGTTCCATGATGATCATGCAAAAATCAAAGATGTCAATTTGAGACATACAAACTTGGGAGAGTTCCTTAGAATCTATAACAAACCTATGAAGAGATTTTCTCTAGTATCTACCTTGATCCATTCTAGGTTGGTAAGCGTAGCTTCACATCCAGTATTAGTGTAGTCAGCAGAGTTGATTATGACATTGGCACAACACTTTGTCCCTAAGGAGAGAGTGGTTAAGAGTGTTATAGGAGAAGTGGTCCTTGACCTCCAACCCGATAACATTGAGAGGGTCTTCCACCTCCCAAAGGCAGATCAATTCATCAGACTCTCCTATGAAGCAACAGAGAGATCGTACAAGGAGCACCTGATAGAAGAGTCTAAAATCATCCAATCCTCATATCTCATTGAGAAAACTCATTTCAGAAGGGTCATAGGAAAAGTGGACATGACTAGGGGATACATGAAGGAAGATATTGGCTATTCCATCATCCTTTTGAGTAGAGTCGTGGATTTACTAGCAGCTGGCCCCCTCGGCACTTTCATGGTTAATTTCATTGACACAATCAAGATGGCAAGGATGTTGTTGGACTGGGCCACCACCCTAAGTGAGAACTTGTGTGAGCAATTGGCGGTGGTTAAGGACAAGAATAAGTTCTATATAACTTCTTACATGGTTTATCTTCTTGCAGCAAGGACAAAAAACTACCCCAGTTTGTACAAAAGTGATAGTATGTAGGATCCTAATGCCTAGCCCTATATTGTCTACCCTCAACTAGTGAGGAAGGAGCTCTCGACAAAAATCAAGGAATACAAAATCATGAATGATGCATTCATTTTCATGATCATCAGATTCATAGAGGGTGACTAGGGAAGAGGTTATCTAATGAGACA
Organism: Cupressus sempervirens; assembly: GCA_028749045.1. Classification (NCBI taxonomy): domain Eukaryota; kingdom Viridiplantae; phylum Streptophyta; class Pinopsida; order Cupressales; family Cupressaceae; genus Cupressus; species Cupressus sempervirens. The sequence continues at coordinate 717,046,948 of CM053785.1, read as the reverse complement.
AAAGCACAGATAATAGCTCTCAAGGCCTACTTCATCCAATTTTAGGCATTCACATATCTGTGGGTAGCTGGTGCATCTTTCAACCCTAAGAAGCTCCCCATATATCCAAGTGACAAATTGGTGTTATTGGAGATTGCCTGGCAGATTGAATCTGTGTATGAAAGGGTGAAGAGACAAAGGAGACCTAGTTGGACATGGCCTATAGTCATTAGACCATATGATGTCAAACGAAAGCAAAATATTCCATCCTTTGAATGGGAATGGGAGAATTATCCCCTCAAGGTGTACAATTCAACTAGGCTCTATTTTGATAATATTGGGAGAGTGGAGAGTCTGGTTGGTAAGGAGTTCTACCATGAAGATTCTATTGAAGACCATTGGATGAATGCAAGAAATGACTACGATGTCCACATAAGGGACTATTGTAAGATGACTTTATATCTAGCAGAGAAGGCTCTTGAGCTGAACATCCCAAAGGAAATAAGGCAACAAGATTCATAGGAGCTACTAGACCCCATGTTTAACTCAGACAAAATAGGAGAAAGGCCCATCATGAATGTCGAGGTTGATGATATTAATCATTGGGCAAGGCACATAGTTAGAATGACTAAGGATTGGATCAAGAAGCCTTTTCAACTTGATCTGACATCTAACATTGTGGTCTTTCACACTCAAGCCCACCCTGAAAAAGGTAGAGGGAAGAAAGTTACAATTCCTACCTTTGTGGCCCAGTCTCCCATCAAGCCAAAGATAGTATACCAACTTGACTGCACGATTGGCTACTATCATCCTCCAAAGAGAAAGGGAAAGAATAAAAGGAAGAGGACCTCCCCTCAAAGGGTTCAAACTGAATAGGGTGAAGTGCAAACACCTTTCCAACAGTAGGAAGAGAGTGTACAAGGGTTTGAGGATATTGGTGCTTCCCAAGTCTAGGATGACCCTCAATTGCCTCCCTTTGTGCCTAGCCAATAAGAAGAGAGAGAGAGAGAGTCAGCAGGTTTCTATTCCTCCTTCGCAAGAAGAGCCAACATCCGCTTCTACCTCCACAAAAAAAAAAGATGATTAAAATCTGAATAAAGAAAAGGAAAAGGGTGACTAGGAGAATGGTGTCTTTCCCATGTGTCCCTAAAAGCATTCCAGAAGAAGAAGAAGAGGAGGAGCAAGAGGAAGAAGAAGAGGTGCAAGCTCTAGGGTCTATATAAATAGAGGTCATAGAAAAAGAGCCCTCGTAGAGGGAAACAACTCTGAGGAGGAGTGATAAGGGAAAGGAGGTAGCAAAACATACTCGTTCGTCCTTAAGAGGTAGGTCTTCCACTGTGAACATTCCAAGATGGCTCTAGAAAGAAGTAATGAGGAGTACTCAACCTCAATTTCAAGCTACTGAGGAAGACATTTTTGAGATTGTGGATATTTTAAATAAGCCTGAGTCTCTGTTGCATGAGGTAATTCATTACCAATACACAAAACAAAGAAATATTTTCTCAAGTGGTCATCCCTCTAGAAGATACAGATGTAGAAAGCCTCAGCCCCCAAGACTATCAAATCAAAGAGGTCATGCTTGCAAGACCTACATAGGATACAGCCTGATTAATGGTGAGTATGGGAATTAAGGAAATCTTCAAAAGCATAGAGCAGGAAGAGGTTGAACTCTAAGCACTTCAAAAGAAAAATGAGATTCTAATAGAATATTTAGCTGAAGTAGTTGGTTCTCTAGATCCTGAGTGCCCCAAGGAGACATTGAACACCATTTTAAGGGAAGGCGGGAGTGTATAGTCAAATCCATTTTTGAAAGCCTATCAACAATGGCTAGAAAGTTTTGAGGATAAAGGAATTTTGATTATTCAGGGGAACCTAAAGTTACTACATGCTACATAGGAGAACGTGAATAAAATGGTAGCAATTTTGAAGCAGGACTTTAGCATCATGGATGAAGTAAGGGTCTAGAGCAAGGACTTATAAATTTTACAAACAATAAAGGGACAAAGGTATAGGATTTTGGTAGATGTTTATACTGCTAAAGAATTAGATTTGATTGATGATTGGATAGAGAAAATTGTGGATAGTAATAAAGTAATGGAAACATTACATGTGGAGATTCATCACCTCAAGGACCAAGCTTAAGAGCAAATTTTGCAAGCAGAGAAGCATTATAGTGATGCTTGTTTAGATATTTTTGATGATGAAGAATGGGAGAAGTTATTACCTATAGAGGCAATGGTGGAGAATTTTAAGAAGATTTTTGTGCAAGCTATTGATAATGAAGACATCTAGCAAGCCTTCAAGACTAGAGAAGCTTTATTAGAATTGGATACCAAAGTCATGGATTTTGCTAACACCCAAGTTGAGGTAGACAATTATAGGCAAAAGGTCAAAGACAAATACGAGGCCTTAGATTTACCAAATACGGCTCAAATTACTAAGATTATAGATAAATTCAAGGGCAAACATCCAAACATAGCTTTGGGATGAAGAAGAACAAAACCTAGATGCAAGAATTTCAATTTTAACATTCATTAAAATTTTGAGATTTTGGACCATTTTGAGGTGTGTAGCTCCACAAGTCTATAGGTGCACAAGTCCGCAGCTCCATAGGTGAGCATTTTTTAAATTTTTGCCAATAATTAATAGCCAATTCCAAAAATAGAGCTTTCTATGCATCAGAAACGCATTCAGACAGCAATTTAACTCCAACAAATGCCCTGTGAAGGATCTGCTTCCAATTTTGGCACTTCCAGACACTTCCACTTCAACTTGGAGCTTTCTCATTCTTTCTTCTTTCATAATTCTTTATTTTTTTAACATGTAAAGGCTCATGCATCCAATTAATGAATAAAATATGGATGGAGTCATGTTTAGCACCAATTAGATTGTAGTTTGTATATAATTAGTTTTTATTATTATTTAAAAGCATTTTATTGCATGAAGGATATCTCTCACTCTCAACAAAAATTGAGGAGACGGTTTCTTATAAACACCCCATTGTAATATGTAATGAGGGCTACCATTATTATGCAATAAAATTATGCTTTTGGTGCTCGCATTTGGAGTGTAGTAATTGTTGCCTGAATCTATCATATTTTTGTGAATTTTGTTCATGAAATTGTGATTGAGCCAAAGGTTTATTGCTTTGTTTCTAGGTGTGCAATCTTTTAGTTCTAGTGTTTTCTATAGTTTTATGAATTCTGCTGACATATCTAGCTCGAGAAGAAATCATCAAATTGTGATTGCATAACTCTCTATCTTGCATGAGCCCACTTTTCATGGCCTTATGATTTCATGAAGAGTGAAATATCATATGATTACTAAGTTTCTCACTGATAATTGCATCGATCGAATTGAAGAAGCATTGCTCCTACTTTCATTGGTTACCTACTAATTTCTTTGAAGGCTTAACTCGCAAATGTGTTGTTTTTTGCATCTCTGTTAGTATTTCAATTTCTTTTTATTTGTTTTAAAGTTCTTGTTGTTTTCTTTACAAACCCCTTGTTAGAATAGGACTTCATTTTAGTTGCACTATTAGATTGCATTCATAAAAAACATAAAAATAGAAAAACATAGTTCTTTTTTAGTGTTATTTTTGAAACAATGTGCAAATTCTTCATTTCATCTGAATTCAAAATGAACTAGCAAAGGCCTCCTCATGAAAATTCACATTATCTTCAACTGAGAAGATTTCAGTAGGTCACAAGATCACCCAGAAACTTGGAGTTGATTCACAAAGTTAGCTTTTCAAGAGAGGAGTTTGCAAGAATTCCTACCGTTTAGCATTGTGTAAAATGATAGCTCAACAAAAGTGGTGCTAGAAGGAGGGCCACACTTTTGATTCCTTGAAAAGAAGAAAAATTTTCCAAAATTTTGAAATTTTGCACTCTTGCAAAAATTTATGTTTTTTACAAGTTCAAAAAAAAAATTGAGTTTTTGAAGAAGTCAAGTGCGCAAATCCGCAAGTCCGTAGGTCCGTAGATCCACAGCTACGTAGGTGCACAAGTACACGAAACTCTATGGTGCACCTAGTTTTTGAAAACATGTTCTTCTACAAAGGTGCACTTTTTCCAAAATTGATGCAAACTAGAGAATTTTGATCTAGAATCCTCGTTTCAGTGAGCATTGAGATCTTCACCACGTACATACAAGTTTCTTGAACTTACCCACTTTCATAATCCATGCAGTGATAAAGGAATACCCTGAATCCAACCACTTCCGTTCAACATGTCATCATCTTCTTCTACTTTGCCACCACTTCAACCACCAAGTGGACCCCCACATATTCCAATAGTTCCACCACCATTTTAGCCACCTTTAGGTCCACCAAATCCTCCAATGGCCTTTTTTGCAAATGTTGTGGACTCACCCATCAACTTGAGAGGTGCACTTCATGACTTCCCTAAGAATCCTGAAAATTTTTGCCCAAGGTTCATTTATGGAGAAACACAAACTACCAAAGATCATGTCAAAGTATTCAAAGAAATTTGCAACTGAAAGAAAATTGCCAATGAGGATATGGTTCTTCGTTTATTCCCCTATTCTTTGGGGGAAATTGCCTTTAATTGGTACATTAATTTGCCACTAGCATGTATTGGAGATTGGGATACTTTTGAAAATTTGTTCTTAGAACAATTCAAAACTTTCATCAGCCTAGCTATGATACATCAACAATTCATATCAATAAAAAGGGACCCAGCTGAGACAATTTCAGGCTTCAACCACCATTTTCACATGGCATATCGCAACTTGGAAATGCCATACACTATACTAGTTGAAGCCACTATTCAGATTTATCTGATTGCTATGGATGCTCTTACCATGATCTTTCTAAAAAGACTTCCTCCAAGTAATATCGATACATTAGAAAAAGTCTTTGCAAAAGTGATCACATTTACAAAACAAGCCAATCCTAATGGAGGAGGAATGATACTTCTAGCGCATGCTATCACTACAATACCAACATACCCTATTGGAGCACCCACGATACCTAGCTAGTTCATACCTACGAATCTAGTTCCATTACAGTAGGCACCCGCTCCACAAAACCTCATGATAGCATATCTAGGGTATGAGCCTCCAAAAATAACTTTCGTTGAACAGAAGGCAACAATTCTCATGGAAACAGACAATAACCTTATTTTAGAATTTGGTTAAATGAAAAAGACTATGTCACAAATAAACAATGAGTTGACACATCTTAGATTGTCACAAGGATAGAATAGCAATTTTCAAAGAATCAACGTTGGTCCCTACAACAACAATTTTGGCCAAAATTATAACAGGAACTTCAATGGGAACAATAATAACAACAATGCAAGAAACAATAGCAGGGGGAACAACTTCAACCCTTCTGACCATAATAATGGCTTCTAGAGGCAAAACTAACAATGGAACACTCATCCAAATAATGGAAGCATTCCTGCTGATAACAACAACAACAACATTCAATATGCAGATATCAATCAATATGATGATAGTCAAAATGCACCTAACAATGATGGTTTGTACTATAATGGCAATCAAGAGGTCAATCAAAGCTCATAGATAAATGATTGTGCTCCTCCTATACAATTCAATGCCATGTTATTGGAATCCTACCATTCTACACAAAATGTACAAGTGGAACAACCAACGAGCAAGGATTTTTCATTCCCATTTAGCTAAGAACTAGACCTTTAGCATGACGAGATGTTTGCCTTTCACAATGATAATCAAAATACATAAAATCTCAAAAGTAGAAAGGAGCCCTTGACTAATGGAATCCCTCCAAGTTTACAACCAACTCCAACTTATGCAAGAGCAAGTAACAATCTAACACCAATTAGGCCAACATATGGAGGACAACAGAATTAGAATCAAGTAAACGTACCAACAATATTAAAAAATCCTGCTTGGTCTAATGAAAAGTACAATGCTGTAGAGGACTTGAAAAGGACTAAGGCCAATATGTCCATGTTTGACATGTTATAGAACTATCCACAACAATGAGAAGCTCTTATGAAAACACTAGATCATACAGAAGTTTCCCATAATACAAATATTGTTCCTCAAAAGATAGTATCTCAACAAGTGAATGCTATAGAAGTCATACCCACTATGTTCAAAGACAAAGTTGAGGTATCCCCATTTTTGCTTAGCATCAAGATATATGGGAAGAATCTTCACAATTACCTTATTGATTTAGGAGCTTCATGTAACGTCATGCCATTATCAATAGCCCAAAGGCTAGGGGTTAGTCCTCAACCCTCCAATCGAGTAGTGATACAGTTGGATAAAAAAGAGGTAAAAGTCATTGGTGTATTGGAAGATGTGCAGATATAGTTAATAATTGACCCCCAAATTCAAGATGTTGTTGATATGCATGTTGTTGATATCCTAGAAACATATGGGTTACTTCTAAGTAGAGAATGGACAAAATGTCCAACAGGATGGTTTTCTACATATTTCACTCAGTTTTGGTTGCCATGGAAAGGATTGAACAATTAGATCAATATAGATGTTGAACCCAAACTGAAAACAATTATTACACAATACAATACCCTAAATGAGATAGTATTTTTAGAATCAGATTTGGGTTCATACAAAATGATGGTATTAGATACGGTTCCAACCAATACATCTCAAGATCAAAATGAAGAACCCAAGATGCCAGTCCCAAAAGGTGAAACTGTGACACAATTCATAGACAATATGGTGACTAATTTACAATGTTTAGGAGAGGAAGCTAATCCTAGTATCCTCCTCCTCCCAACATTTTGTTGGTTTCATAAAGTTAGTCACTCAAAATTTGAATGCTCATCATGTGAAGAAGCAGTAGCAAAGGTATTGACAGACATAATGGGAAATGAAGATTAAAAGACCTCAACAGATGAACTCATAGAAAGCTAAAGTTCTATAAAATCATCAAACTTTGTTGAAAATATTGAAGAGGAAAGTGAAGATCTAAATGTGTCATATAGTGATACCTCTTCAGATGGTGGAGGTTTTTCTTCTTCTCCCCCAGGGATGATTAAAGTTCAAAGAAGAAGACAATATGTGAAAGGTCATGGATGGACTTCAGTAGTCATTCATCCTAAACCTAAAGTTGAGGAAATCAAAGAACTAATAGGGGAAATTTAAGATAAACAAGAAAAATACATACTTCCTCTATCTACAAGCTACAAAGAGGAATCATCAAGTCCTACACAAGGAAAGTTACAATGGATTCCTAAGAAATAGTTATCCAATGCTCAACTGAAAGAGAAGTTAAGGATGAATAAGCATAAAGTCAAACAACCCAAGGAAATTTTGATTTGGACACTCCACTTTGATGGCTCCAAGTGCAGATTGGGAGTTGGTGCAAGTATTGAATTGGTCAACCCAAAAGGTAAGTCATTCTATGCCGTGTATCGATTACAATTTAGATGTACTAAGAATGCTGCAGAATATGAAGTGTTAATCCAAGGACTTCACTTTGCCCTAGAGAAAGGAGTCACGGCTCTCATAATTGAAGGGGATTCTCAATTGGTCATATGACAAGTAAAATCAATATACTCTTACAATGATAAAAGGTTACTTTCTTACAGAAAAAGGGTGTGGGATCTACTTGATGACTTTAAATCTTTAAACATTAAATCCATTCCAAGAAGGAAAAACATGGTAGCAGATGCTCTTGCCATTTCAGAAAGTGCTTTACAACTAGTCAAAAGAACCAAGTTAAAAATATTTTTAGTGGAATTGGTTGTCATTCCATCCATTCCTAACAATATCACAAACTTTCAAGTTTTTCAGGATGATCAACATATACTTGAGTTTATCATGTGCAGTTACCATTTTGAAGGACAAGAGATTGATGACATACTAGATAACAAACCTAAAGATGATGAGCTTGAAGATGAAGATGGGATTCTTAATCTAAAAATGAATACTATTCCAAAAGGGATGGTTGAACTAGAATGTATCTTTGATTGTGATGAATCAACACTCAATAGGAGGATAACTCAAGAAAAGGGGATCGAAGAATGTGACTCATACAATTTGGGTACTAATGAAGAACCAAAAATGGTATAGATAGGAAAAGCATACAATCTATAGGAAAGAGAAGACATGCTCAAATTACTTACTGAGTATAATGATGTTATCGCCTGGAGCTATGAAGAACTCAAAACATATGATCCTAAGATTATCATGCATAACATCTCATTGAAACTAGATGTCAAACCATTCCAACAAAGACAAAGATCTATAAATCATATCATTGAACCACTAATCATGAAAGAAGTAAAGAAGTTACAAGATGCCAAGATCATTTTTCCCATCTACCATTCCACATGGGTGGAAAATTTGGTTCCTGTACAGAAGAAGACTGGAGAGATTCACCTTTGCATTGATTTCTGTAACTTAAATTTAGCATCTTAGAAAGACAACTATCCTTTACCCTCACTAGATGAGGTATTGCAAATTATAAATTGTTCAAAGATGATGTCATTCTTGGATGGATATTCAAGATACAATCAAGTGATGGTTGATGAAGAGGATCGACCAAAGATAGCTTTTACAACAAAATGGGGAACTTTTGCCTATAGAAGAATGCCTTTTGGACTAATTAATGTAGGAGCTACATTTCAATGGGCAATGGATGAAGCCTTCAAAGGATTGATTAAAAAATGTGTAGTCATCTACATGGATGACTTGACTATCTTTTCAAAAGATCAAAGTACCCATATTGCTGACCTAAGGTAGGTATTCAATAGATGTTGTAAATACAGCATATCTCTCAATCCTAAGAAATGTTAATTTGGCGTTACAAAAGGAAAGCTCCTGGGGCATGTCATTTCTGAAGCTAGAATCTCCATTGATCATGAGAGAGTCAAAGCTATTCTAAAATTGTCACCTCCTCATAGGTGGAAAGAACTAAAGTCTTTCTTTGGAAAGATAAAAAAATTTGTGTGCAAATTCATAAGCAGATTTGCAAAGATAGTTCATCCCCTTAATGATTTACTCAAAAAGGGGGCTAAGATGAAATGGGTTCCAGAGATAAATAAATCATTTGAAGATATCAAGGTGGTCATTTCTACAGCCCCAGTCTTGGTGAGTCTTGATTATGAGTTACCTTTTAAGATATATTCCTTTGCTTTAGAACACTCTTGTGCAGGGATCCTGACACAAAAGAAGGAAAAAGAGGATGAAAGACCAATTTCTTTTATGAGTTTCCCTTTGAAGAATGTTGAGTTAAATTACTCAAACCTTGATAAGAAATCTTTTGCATTGATCAAAGCTATGAAGAAGTTTAGTCATCACATACTATGAAGTAAGGTGTATGCAATTGTACCTGATCCAGCAATAAAGATGCTTTTGATGTAGAATGAACTTGGTGAAAGGAGGGGTAAATGGATGGCCATACTTCAAGAATTTGATCTGGAAATTCAACCTATGAGATTAGTCAAAGGTCAAGGGTTGTCAAGAATGATAGTTGATAACCAAGATGGAAGTGAAAAGGAATTCAAGTTTGACAGTGAAACAAATGAGGATGATCAGAATAAAATGATTGTGTCCCAAGTTGATATTGGTCAAGGTGTGGTGACAAAAATTTGGTATCAAGACATCATTTATTATCTTCTATAGGACCAATGTCCCAATTGGATGAATAGTTCACAACGTAGGGGACCCAAAATGAAGTGTGAATCCTATATGCTACATGACAACAAGTTACATAAAAGGAACTATGAAGGGATTTATCTAAAATTCTTAGGACATAAAGAAGCAAAGGAAGTTTTAGAACATTTTAATGACAAGTATGGTACAGGACATGGTTCAGCAGAAGCAACGGCTCACATGATTTTAAGATTAGGTTATTTTTGGCCCTCGATATTTAGAGACATTTTCGAGCATGTGAGCTCTTTCCATATCTATCAAACCAGTGCCAATAGAGAAAGGAACCTGGCAATGCCATTATAGCCAATGTACAAGGTGCACCCCTTTGCAAAGTGGGGGTTGGATTTCATTGCTCTAGTTAATCCACCATTGTCAACTAGACATGCATTTATTCTCATAGCTATGGATTACTGCACACGGTGGATGGAAGTAGAAACATTCAAAAACTATACTACTAAGGTGGTAACAAACTTTTGGGAAGAACACATTGTTACTAGATTCATAATGCCATTCACACTTGTGTGTGATAATGAGTCTAATTTCGCATTAGCATTCTTGACGCAATGGGCATTTGAAAATCAAATCATTATCAAGTTCTCTTCAAATTATTACCTGCAACGAAATGGGATAGCACAATCTACAAACAAGAACTTGATCATAGTAATAAGATGATTGTTGAAGGAGAATCCTAGGGATTGGCATATGCAACTCAAATATGCCCTATGGACAGATTGAGTAAGAGTCAAAAATGCTTTGGGGACTTCTCCATAACTACTCGTTTATGGACAAGAATTAGTTTTCCCACTTAACCTCAAGATTCTTGTTCTCAAGTTCATGAGTGGGTACACCAAAGATACTGACAAAATACAAATCAAATTGATGAATCTTTTAGAGATGGATGAGAAATGGATAGCTACATTGGAGCACATGGCTAAACATCAAGTTGTCGTGAAGAGATGGTTCAACAAGAGAGCCACCATGAAATCATTCAGGATTTTCAACCTTATTCTATTATGGGATAAGGCAAAAGAAAAGTTAGGCAGTCATACCAAGTTTCAACGCTTGTGGATAGGTCCTTATCAAATTGCAAAAATCCTCGGAGAAAACACTTTTAGGCTCAGTTCCTTACAAGGGGAATTTCTTCCCTTGCTCGTAAATGGGCCATTTCTGAAACATAATTTTGAAGCTTAGAAGAAAAAAAATTAGTTAGGTTCTATTTATGCAATTAGTTAGTTTTTGTTTTTGCAATTAGTTAGGCTTTATTTTTTGCAAGTGTGTTTATTTTCTATAGGAGTGTTGCTTTTAGTTGTGTGTCTTCTTTCAATTGTGTGTTTGCTTCTAGTTGCGTGTTTGCTTTCAAAGTTGTGTCATTCCCATGGGGTAAGGTGCACTTGAGATTTTATCTTGAGATATTTCACTAACCACTCTTTGGTTTCAATTTCAGGGAGAGGTATTTCTTTGTCAAAATATCTGGACGATTGTGTGTTTTATCCAAACTGAACAATGGATGTTTCTTGCAAAAATAGGAAGGCTTTCAATCCTAAGTTTAGGGTTGTAAACCAATGAGATCTCAACACTTTGCAACCTTAAGAATCGATCATCTTAGGTGTTGTCAAATTAAGGTCGAAGGTAATAAGGGACAATTCAAACTCCAATTGGTTCAGATAGGAAAGGCCTTCTTGAAGGGTTGCTAAGATCATTGTTTGACATGAGAGTTTCTAAAGTTCTAAAAGAGGAATGCAAAGGATGTTCACAAAAGATCATATCCAAGAAACAACATTGTTGTCCTGGCTACACAGTCTAAGCGTAGTCAAGATATTGAAGGAAAAAAAAAAATTAAAAAATTATTAAAAAACATAAAAGAATGGTGTTAAGACTAAAGGATTATAAAAGATCTGACACGGTAAAGGATATGTTTTAAAATAAAGTATCTTGTATCCAAAACATTGCTTCATCAAAGAGTGACATTGTGAACTGTGTGGAATGATTATTCAAAATTTACCACAAGCATAAAAGAAGGTGACATCCTGTTAAGAGCCTTCAAACTAATTCTCTCATCTGGCCAAGTAGTGATTACTGAAAAACCTTCATAAAGATTTTGAATGGAAGATCCATGAATGGTGGTAGATTGTTTCCAAGTTGTCAGAAAACTTTGATAGATTGCATCCTGAGATGTCGAAGGAAATGAACACATGAATCACACACTGAGCTCAAAAGAGTTTTGGATTCTAGATTTTTTATTACAAAGTCATTTGAAATATGCTCGAGGTGTTCAAGGTTTTTTTGGTGTTTGACACATGTAGAAAGGATGTTTGTTGATGAAGAAATGCCTTTGTCTTTTCTTTCTTTTTTTGGGGCTATTTGTTGTGGTTCCACAACACACGCCCCATTCCCTACTAGGAACAAGGACCCTCTATTCTTTTTTCAAGTCCTTGAACTCATAGTTTAGGATCTAGGAAATGTTAGAAAAATTGGAAAAAATCAAAAAATTACAAAAATCAAAAAAAATTGGGCAACTGCACACCTCACATGGCACGCAAGGGGTGTACCACCCATGGTGGTGCGCAGTACACACCTATGCATTTGTACAGGGGTGCATTGTGCACCTTGAGGGTGAGTGGGGCTATATATATGCCCCGACCCTCCTCCCATAAAGCACTTTATTTTCATTTTGCATTTGTAGAGTCTTTCTTCGACGCTCTCCACAGTCACCTCACCATCAGTGCTCATCTTTGAACCTCCGTCGTGCATACTGACAAGTGTTCAAAGCACAAGTATAAGAAAAAAATGTGCATCACATGTTGTGTGAACCACCACACATGCATCTTCGATGTGCACCACTCTTTGCATGCAACCCATGGTGCACCCTCTATGAAACCCTAGCTATGCATCCATGCACACCATCACTGTGGTACTCCACGCTGACTGCTCCACATTGACCACCACCACCACCATAAAACTTTACCATGCAGAATGTGTCCAACATCTATATGTAGTGCCAAACCTCCATCACGTACCGTGCCAAACCTCTACCACATGCAGCACCAAACCTCTACCACACACCATACATCATCTCCTTTTCACACCACCCCTTATGCATAGTGTGCACCACATGTGTTCATCGTGTGCTACTGTGCCACAAGCTATTGTGATTACCACCATGTGCCATGCATGCTTCACCTTTTGCGGACACCCCTTTGTCGCAAGCCCTTTTTGCACCATGCTTGCATTTTTGCAATGCGCCCACTTTACTTCGTTGTGCCTTTGCTTCACCCTAGGCACAGCCCACATGCCTACACCATTGCAACATTGTGCCATGCACAGTAATGCATTGGGCATGCACACACACACACACACAAAAAAAACCCTCAATTTGTGTCACACACACCTTCAACCATGTTATGCACTGCACATGCCATCCATGAGCACATCATGCCACATACCACGCATGCCCTATCTTCTTTCGAAAACCAAAAAAATAAAAAAAAATAAAATATATATAATATATATATAAATAATATATATAACAATAAAATAAATAAATAATAGATTTTAAAAATAAATCAAAGCACCCAAATGGAGCATCTCATTTTTGTTTCTCATTTTTTTTTCATTAATAAAATTTGAGTGCTTTTGTATTATTTTAATTTTTAGGTTCTCACTATTTTTGAACTAATAAATGTTGTTCCCATGTCATGCAAATATTATGGCATCCACATCCAAAGAGAAGATGGCTCCTAAGCCTATTGTGTTCAAATTCCAAGGCATACCATCAAAGTCAAGGTTCCATGATGATCATGTAGAAATCAAAGATACAAATTTGGGAGGTATAGACTTGGGAGAGTTCCTCAGAATCTATAAAAAACCTATGGAGAGATCTACTCTATTATCTGCCTTGATCCATTTCGGATTGGTAAGCCAAGCTTCAAATCCAATATCAGTGCAGTTAGCAAAGTTGATTATGACACTGGCACAACACTTTGTCCTTGAGGAGAGAGTGGTTAAGAGCATTATAGGAGAAGTGGTCCTTCACCTTGGACCTAATAACATATAGAGGATCTTCCACCTCATGAGGGTAGATCAATTCATCAAACTCTCCTATGAAGCAATAGAGAGATGGTATAGGGAGCACCCGAAAGAAGTGTCTAAAATCATCCAATCCTCATATCTCATTGAGAAAAATCCTTTGGGTAGGGTCATAGGAAAAGTGGACATGACTAGGGGATACATGAAGGAAGATATTGAGCATTCCATCATCCTTTTGAGCAGAGTCATGGTTTTACTAGCAATTGGCCACCTCAGTGCTTTCATGGTTAATTTCATTGAAATAAACAAGGTGGCAAGGATGCCGCTAGACTGGGCCACCACCCTAAGTGAGAACTTGTGTGAGCAATTGGGGGTCGTTAAGGACAAGAAGAAATTCTATATGACTTCTTACATGTTTTATCTTCTTGCAAAAAGGGTGAAAAACTACCCTAATTTGTACAAAAGAGGTAGTATGCAGGATCCTGAGGCCTGGCCCTATATTATTTACCCTTAGCTAGTGAGGAAGAAGATCTTAGCACAAAGAAAGGAATACAGAATCATGAATGACGCATTCATTTTTGTGGTCATCAAATTCATAAAGGGTGATTATGTGAAGAGGTTATGCAATGAGGCCACAGATAATAGCTCTCGAGGCCTACTTCATCCAATTTAAGACATTCACATATCTGCGGGTAGCTGGTGCATTTATCAACCATAAGAAGCTCCTCAAATATCCAAGTGACAAATTGGTGTTATTGGAGATTGCCTAGCAGATTGAATATGTGTATGAAAGGGTGAATAAATAAAGGAGACCCTGTTGGACATGGCCCCTAATCATTGGACCATATCAAGTCAAATGGAAGCAAGATATTTCATCATTTGAATGGGAATGGGAGAATTATCCCCTTAAGGAGTATGATTCCCCTAGGCTCTATTTTGATAATATCTGGAGAGTGGAGAGTTTGGCTAGTAAGGAGTTCCACCATGAAGATGTTATTGAAGACCATTGGATGAACGCAATAAAAGACTATGATGTTCGCATAAGGGACTATTGTAGGATGACTTTGTATCTAGCAGAGAAGGCTCTCAAGTTGAACATCTTGGAGGAAATAAGGAAACAAGATTCACGGGAGCTATTGGACCCCCTATTTAACTCAAAAAAAAAAAGGAGAAAGGCCCATCATGAATGCCAAGGTTAACAGGGAGGAGGGTGATGATGTTAATCATCGAGAAAGGCAAGTAGTCAAAATGACTAAGGATTGGATCAAGAAGCCTTTTCAACTTGATCTAATACCTGACACTGTGGTCTTTCATGCTCAAGCCTACCCTGAGAAAGGTAGAGGGAAGAAAGTTACAATTCCTACCTTTGCAGCCTAGTCTCCCATCAGGCTAGAGACAATATACCAACTTGACCACCTGGTTGGATACTATCATCCTCCATAGAGGAAGGGAAAGAATAAAAGGAAGAGGACCTCCCCTTAGAGGGTTCAAACTGAATAGGGTGAAACACAAACACCTTCCCAGTAGCAGGAAGAGAGTGTACAAGGGTCTGAGGATACTAGTGCTTCCCAAGTTCAAGATGACCCTCAATTGCCTCCCTTTGTGCCTAGCCAATAAGAAGAGCAAGAAAGTCAACAAGTTTCTATTCCTCCTTCACAACAAGAGCTAGCATCCCCTTCTACCTCCACAAAACAAAAGAGTATTAAAATTTGAATGAAGAAAAGGAAAAGGGTGACTAGTGGAATGGTGCCTTTCCCATCTACCCCTAAAACCATTCTAGAAGGAGAAGAGGAACAAGTGCCCTTGAAAAGAGGAACCTAGCTACCTAGATCCATTGAGCAAGAAAGGAGAAGAAGTACCATGGGTACATCACCATTCACCCCAGCAGGACCCCTAGAAGTTTCTTCTTCAGAAGATGAAGTATAGAAGTTGGTGGATGAGCAGAGTGAAGAGGGTGATGCCATTTTCAAAATGTCAGATTTTGATTTTATGCCCATGGAAACAAAGCTAGTTGGGGATAAGATTAGGGATACCCCTATAAGTGAACCTCAACAAGAAGACTAGACACAGATGTCACTAGACTCGCAGGATCTTGATCTTACTCCACCATCTCCACCACAAGTCACAGTGGTAGATAAATGGTCAGTCACTCCTCCCCCCTAGAGTTCAAAAGAGGAACAGATTCATTAACTATCACATGGGGAGGAGCCAGAACAAATGGCAATTGATGAAGTGTCGAAGGAGGGACAAATGGTGAAATATCCTCAACCAACTTCTCAAGACACTGGGGTGTAAGCTACAGGGTCTACGAAAATAGATGTCAATAAAGAAGAGCCCTCGTAGAGGGAAACAACTTCGAGGAGGAACAATAAGGGAAAGGAGGTAGTAGAACATACTCTTTTGTCCTTGAGAGGTAGGTCTTTCGCTGAGCACATTCAAAGATGGCTCCAGAAAGAAGTAATGAGGAGTACTCAACCTCAATTTTGAGCTACTAAGGAAGACATTTTTGAGATTGCAAAGATTTTAAATAAGCTTGAGTCTCTGTTACATGAAGCAAGACCATTGGCCTTTGTTACCAATACATAGAACCATGAATTTTTTTCTTAAGTGGTCATCCCTCTAGAAGATACAGATGCAGAAAGCCTTGGCCCCCAAGACTATCAAATCAAACAAGTCATGCTTGGGAGACCTACATGGGATACAGGTCAATTAATGGTGACTATTGGAATTAAGGAAATCTTTAGAAGCATGGAGTAGTAAGAGGTTGAACTCCAAGAACTTTGAAGGTAGAATGAGATCCTAAAAGGATATTTAGCTGAAGTAGTTGGTCCTCTAGATCTTGAGCACCCCGAGGAGACATTGAACACCATTCTCAAGGAAGAGGGGAGTGTACAGTCAAATCCATTTTTGAAAGCCTGTCAACAATGGTAAGAAAGTTTTGAGGATAAAGGAATTTTGATTATTCAAGGGAACCTAAAGTTACTACATGCTACATAGGAGAACTCAAATAAAATGGTAGCAGTTTTGAAACAGGACTTTAGCATCATAGATGAAGTAAGGGCCTGGAGCAAGAACTTACAAATTGTACAGAGAATAAAGGGACAAAGGTATAGGATTTTGTAGATGTTTATACTACTAAAGAATTAGATTTGATTGATGATTGGATAGAGAAAATTATGGATAGTAATAAAGTAATGGAAACATTACACGTGGAGATTCATCAACTCAAGGACCAAGCCTGAGAGCAAATTTTAGAAGCAAAGTGATGCATGTTTAGATATTTTTGAGGATGAAGAATAGGAGAAGTTATTACCTATAGAGGTGGTGGTAGAGAATTTTAAGAAGATTTTTGTGGAAGCTGTTGATGACAAAGACATCTGGCAAGCCTTCAGGACTGAAGAAGCTTCATTAGAATTGGATACCAAACTCGAGGATTTTGTTGACGCTCGAATTAAGGTAGAAAATTATAGGCAAAAGGTAAAGGAAAAATAAAAAGCCTTAGATTTATATGATGTGGCTAAAATTATTGATATTATAGAGAAATTCAAGGGCAAACATCCAAACATAACTTTGGGATGAAGAAGAACTAAACCCAAATGCCAGAATTTCAATTTTGACACTCAATAAAATTTTGAGATTTTGGACCATTTTGAGGTGCATAGCTCTACAAGTCCATTGGTGTGCAGATCTGGAGCTCTGCAAGTGTGCATTTTTGAAAGTTCTATCAACAGTTAACTGCCAATTCCAAAAATAGAGCTTTCCATACATCAGAAATGCATTCTAATGACAGTTTAACTCCGACAAATGCCCTATGAAGGATCACCTTCCAATTTTGGCACTTCCAAAAACTTCCACTTTGACTTGGAGCTTTCTCATTCTTTCTTCTCTCATAATTTATTTATTTTTTAAATATGTAAAGGCTCATGCATCCAATTAATGAATAAAATATGGATGGAGTCCTGTTTAGCACCAATTAGATTATAGTTTGTATATAATTAGTTTGGTTTATTGTTTAAAAGTATTTTATTGAATGAAGGATATCTCTCACTCTCAACACAAATTTAGGAGATTATTTCTTATAAATACCCCATTGTAATATGTAATGAGGTTCACCATTATTATGCAATAAAATTCTATTTTTGGTGCTCACATTTGGAGTGTAGTAATTCTTGCCTGAATGTATCATATTTTTGTGAATGTTTTTCATGGAATTGTGATTGAGCCAAAGGTTTATTTCTTTGTTTCTAGGTGTGTGATCTTTTAGTTTTTGTGTTTTCTATAGTTGTATGAATTCTGCTGATGTATCTAGCTCGAGAAGAAACCATCGAACTGTGCCTGCATAACTCTCTGTCTCGCATGAGTGCACTTTCCATGGCCTTGCAATTTGATGAAAAGTGAAATATCATATGATTACTAAGTTTCTCACTGATGATTACATCAGTGGAATTGAGGAAGTGATGCGACTACTTTCATTGGTTACCTACTAATTTCTTTGAAGGCTTAACTCAAAGATGTGTTGTTTTTTGTAGCTTAAGTCTATTAGGATTTTAATTTCCTATTATTTGTTTTAAAGTTCTTTTTATTTGCCTCACTAACCCCTTGTTAGAATAGGACTTCATTTTAGTTGCACTATTAGATTACATTCATAAAAAACATAAAAATACAAAAACATAGTTCTTTTTTAGTGTTATTTTTGAAACAGTGTGCAGATTCTTCATTTCATCCAAAATCAAAACAAACCAGCAAAGGCCTCCTCGTGAACATTCACATTCATCTTCAACTGAGTAGATTCAAGTAGGTCGCAAGATCACCCGAAACCTTGGAGTTGATTCATAAAGTCAGCTTTTCAAGAGAGGAGCTCACAAGAATTCATGTCATTTAGCATCACGTAATACAATAGCTCAACATGTCTTTTGATACTTTCCAATCACTTGTATCTTTATGTTAAGTTGGGAAGTGGCTTGCAATGGAGGTTGAGGCCTTAAAGAGGTTGACAAGTAATCCATTGTAATTAGTTAATAAGTGAAAACACTACACTAAATGAGAGTAAAATGAACCTAATAAGAGTCTTGTATTTCCTCACCCATGCCTCGAGTGCTAGTACAAACTAGGATGGGAGTAGAGAGGATGTTTGGTTGCGACCATGCATTGTTAGTATGCCTTGTTAGTATGAAAGGATACTAGTGCCACATAGAGTCACTAGGGGGCTAGAGGATTAAAAGACTAGCCAAGTAACCCTAAAGTTTGTTTGTGTGATGACACTTGCCCACTAGTAGTATAGATTTCCTATGTGTCTTTGTTTGCCTCTAGGTTTAAATGTCGACTTATCTTGGAACCTTTGAGTTAGATTACTTTTAGGGTTTTCCTTAACCTAGATATTACTTTGAATTTTGGGATTGATATCCTATATGGGACTTGAGACTATCTCCTCAATGTGGTGGGAGTGGACCCTTTTGGGTTACCACAAGGTTGGGTGGTAGTGCTTTTTACTTTTACCATTCAGATCTGTCCATAAATGTCGTGGCTAGAGTTCCTTGTCTGCCTTTCCTTTCATTCTATCTTCGTGTATTATGATGGATGGTTATATTTATTTGATGGATGATTTTACTTATTGTATTGTATCTTATTTCATGGATCTAAAAGGGATAATGTAATCAGTTTTATAAATGTATATTCTTTCAACCTCTCATACCCTGTGGCATGTATAGTGGATGATTGTGCATTTCAAATTTATTGCCAAGTGGCATCTAGAAAAAATGTATATTATTTAAATGGACTAGACTTGTGGTTATTCTTTCATGAGGATGTGTTATTCATTGGATTTAGTATTATTTAAATTTAAATTTGACTCAACATCTTGGGATCTTTAAGGAATGTAATCTGTTATGTTTTCATATGTATGATTGTATGGTATTGCTTCCGCTACTTTATGATTGTTGTACATGTTATTCTTTAAATAAAAATATGTTTGGAAAACTTATTTAAACTTTAGGTTAGTTATTTTGGACCCCTTGGTGGGACATTACACCAGCTTGGTTATAATTAATTCAATGTTGAAACTTAGCTAACAAAGTAATATTGTGAATATTTAACTATTTTAACCTTTAGTGACTTAGTTGTAGAAACATAAAGCATTAAGAAAATAACATGAATACAAATGACACCAAGATTTAACATGGAAATCCAATTTGGAAAAAACCACCTTGCAACTAGTCACAATAATTTTCACTCTTTTTTGAAATGAGCTCTATTAGGAGCTAACCCTGTTACCTTTAAGTATGACCTTGTTAGAGGATTTGGATCACCATATTAGGAGTGTCATAGTTAGAGGTCTTCAAACACTTCAATCTTGAAATGTCACCTTGTTAAAGGATTTACAAAAATGATTGTTAAGTCAACTTTGTTAAGAGATTTCTCAACTGCTACAATGGTTAGAAGGTAATGATAATTTGACCTGATTTACAAAGAAACTTCCTTTGCAGATTTGGATCTTTGTTCTAGCTTAACCACTAGATCCTTACTAATCAAAATATTCTTGTAGCTTGTCTTTCACACTTTTTTTCTTTGCCTTTGCTTGCATATCCATCTTATTCTTACAACTTGTACATTTGATCCTCACAACTTGACCTTTCTTATATATCATATGCTATGACAAGTTGGCTTGAATACCCTTCCAAATAATCAATAAACATCCAAAATAGTCAGCCTCAATCAATTAAATATTATATCATTTGTATTCTTTTGTCACTCAGACAATACTAGGATTGAACACTTGGTTGATACTGAAAGTCCTTTGATCCTCGACCACTTGGTTAACATTGCAAGTAGGATGTCCTTCATTAACCAATTGATCAATTAATACTAAAATTTCTTCTTTACCCAATAGCTCAGTCAAAATGGAAATATGAAGGGTTAATATTGCAAACTCTTCATTGCTTAGTTAATACTAACAGTTGTGTAACATCAATGGCAACGTACAATTAAAGAATTATTTCCAACAAAATCCCTCTTTGGCATTGATGGAAACATAACATGTCAACATAAACTAATAAAAATATGAGAAATTGAGTAATATCCTTAGCTTCATGTTGATTCTCTTCCATACCAACTATCTCTATGATTCTACTTGGATTTGTCTCAGCTACATCTAATTGAATTCTCCTTCTTGCATCTGTCAACACTCTATTGTGTACTTCTATTATTTTCTCCCTCTTTGCTCTAGATTTTATCAACTGAATACAAACTCTCCCTCTTTCTTTTTACTTCAACTATCCCTTGCAACTCTCCCTCTTTGACATCAAATGCTAAAGGATACACACTTTGAAGTTGTTTGTACCTTTTGTATTGATTCATATGCAATATTCTCTACATCTCACACCTGAAGTGTGACAATCTACATCAACTTGATAGATCTTCAATGGAACTTGGTTGATTCATCACTATATTTTTCTTTAGTGAGCATCTAATAGGGGAATAATCCCTAGTCTATATCTTAGATATAAAAATGCATCCTTAGGTAGAGGCTTAGTAAATATATCTTCTATCTACTCCTTGGTGTTCACATATTCCAATCTCACCTCTTTGTCTTGAACCAATTCCCTTAAGAAATGATACTTGATTGCAATGGGTTTCATCTTTGTGTGCCTCATATGATTTTTGGATATATTGATTGCACTTGTGTTATCATAGTAGATAGCCACTAATTCCTTAATTTCCTCCTTCATACCTAACAATAATTGTTTGATCCATATTATGTTAGAATAATTGACTCCTATAGAAACATACTATGCCTCTGCTATTGATTGAGACATACAATTATGGTTCTTGCTTGTCCAAGACAATAGTCTCTTTACAAGAAATAATGCTCCTCCGCTAGTACTTTCTATGTCATCAATTCTTCCTACCCAATCTGCATCAATATATGTTCTTAACTCAATATTTCCTCCTTTCCTATACCATAAACCATATTCTTAAATCCCTTTTAGGTACCTCATAATTATTTTTACTACCATTGTATGATTCTCTTTAGGATTTGCATAAAGCATTACAACTATGCCAACTACCAATGCAATATTAGGTCTAATGTATACCGCATACTAAAGTTACCCAATCATTGATCTTTTGATAGTCTAACTTACCTCCTTTGAATCATCATTCTTTGAGAGTTTATGTCTAGTGGACATAGGTGTTCCAACTAGTTCAGAATCTTCCATTCCAAATGCTTTCAATATTTCCCTAATGAATATGCCATCCTTTATTTGATGAACTTGTAGACACACAAAGAATGTAATCTCTCCAAACATAGACATTTCAAATTCTTTCCTCATTTCTTTAGCAGATGACTTGCATAACATCTCCTTTCCTCCAAATATGACATCATCTACAAATAATTCTGCTAGTAGTATATTTTCTTGTGGTTCTTCCTTTATATACAAATTTTTATTATCATTTGTCTTTTCAAAATAAATTCTTACTAGATATCTATGCATCCTTTTATACCATGCTCTAGGAGCTTGCTTTAGTCCATATAAAGCTTTGTGAAGTTTACATACCATTTTTCTTTTTCTTGGATCAATGAAACCTTCAATTTGTTTGATGTAGACACCTTCTTCTATGAATCCATTCAAGAAAGTTGATTTTACATCCATCTAATATACTTTGAATCCCTTTTGTGTTTCATATGCTACAAGTATTCTAACTCTTTCAAGTCTTGCAACAAGGGAAAATATTTCCCCATAGTCAATATCTTCTTCTTGAGCATAACCTTTGTATACTAGCCTTGTCTTGTCCCTTGTTACTTCTCCTTTCTCATTCAACTTATTTCTGAATATCCATTTTGTACCAATCACATTCTTATTCTTAAGTCTAGGTATAAGAGACCAAGACTTATTCATTTCTATTTTCTCAATTTCTTCATTCATTACCTCTATCGATCTTTCATTTTATAAAGCATCTTTTATAGATCTGGGTTTAAATTCACTAAGAAAACATGTACCTTTCAATTTGTTCCTTGTCAATATGCCTTATGTCTCTCCTCCAATTATTTGTTCAAGTACATGATGTCTTATGAAAAACTTTTCAAGTCTTGGATCTTTCTTTCTTGATTCTAAACTTGGTTCACTTGGTTCTTCATGATCTTTTGCCTTTTGCTTGGGCTCTTCTAGCTAATATGGCTAAAACCCAAGTTCTGCTACCTCTGACTTAGGTTACAGTATCTATGGCTACAAATCAATTGAATTGTCTATGACTCGGGTTGAACTGTCAGTGACTTGTTAGGTTTAATTTTTTGTTGATTGGTATCAACTATTTGTGGTAAAGTCTTAATTTCCTCCTCATAGTAAACAAACTTTATGTAGTCATGGGGCTCCTTACTACTTTTTTCTTCACTTCTTTCTACAAACTCATCAATCTTCACATGTCCATTGTCTATGACTTTGTGAGTAGCAAGATTCAAACATTTGTATGCCTTAATTTTATTAGAGTGCCCTAGGAATATACCTTCATCACTTTTTGCATCAAATTTTCCTTTCCTCAAATCTTTCAAGACATAGCATTTTCTTCCAAATACTCTGATATAACAAATATTAGGCTTGTACCCATACCATAATTCATAAGTTGTTTTCTTTGTACCTTTCTTCAGTAGAACTTGGTTTAGTGTATGAATTTCTATGTTTATTGCTTATCTCTAGTATTTTGGTGCAACATTCTTCTCAACCATTAGTGTTCTTGCACACTTCATGATGGATTTGTTCCTTCATTCTGCTATACCATTTTTCTCTAGAGTTCTAGGTGTTTATACCTATATTTTATTCCTCTTTCATTGTAGAACTCATTAAATTCATTTGAGATGAATTCTCCTCCTTTGTCTAATCTCAGACATTTAAGATTCTTCCCTATTTCTTTCTCAACTCTAGCCAAATACCATTTGAACTTTTGAAAAGCATCAGATTTATCTTTAAAAAATATTATACTCATAATTATAGAATAATCATCAACAAATAGAATTAAATGTGTCTCCACAGTAGCTTTCTATACCTATTGGCCCACAAAGATCTGTATGAACTAGTTCCAAAACTTCTTTAGTATTGTAGGACTTACTTCTAAAACTCCTTTTACTCATCTTTCTAATTTGACATTGTTTGCACATGCCCGTCTCAAATTTCTTTAGATAAGGTATGTCTCTTACTCTTTTGTTCTTTCTTATGGTAACTAGGTTATCAAAGCTAACATGACACATCCTTTTATGCCATAACCAACTTTCTTCTATCTAAGCTAACAAACATGTGCTTTTAGTGAGATCCAGATAAAATAGGTTACCTTTTATCTGATTTCCAGTTCCAACCAAGTTTCCCTTTCCATCCAATAGTTTAGCTTTGCCATTTATGAATTCTACCTTGTATCCTATATTGTTTAGCTGAGCTGAACTAAGTAGTTTATGTCTTAATCCTTCAAACTAGTAGACATTTTCACATTTTATACCTTCACTTAATGCTATGATTATTTTTCCTTTAACATAATAAGGTTTATTGTTTCCAAATCTAACACTTCCGCCATTATAGTGTTTTAAATGTTCAAACTTAGTTTTTTCACTAGTCAAGTGATAAGAACAACCACTATCTATGATCCATGTATCATTTTTGCTAACATGAGAGATGAGTGCCATATTTTCATTTTCCTCATTATCATATTCATACTTAATAGCAATATAGACTACTTCTTCTTTATTATCATCACTATTAGAATCTTTAGCAATGTAACAAGATTTATTACCTTTGTCTTTGTAGTCCTTGTAGTTTTTAAATTCTTTCTTGCCTTTGAACTTGTTATATCTTTTCTCATCTTTATTTTCTTTGTTTGGACATCTTGTAGCAATATGACCAACCTCTTTACATGAGAAATAGATCAATGGAATTTTTCATCTAAATTGTCCTTTCCCTTTTGATACTCTTTTTGCTAGTAGGGCTTCAATAACTTCAAGGTCTTCATCTGATTCTTCTTCTTCTTCATTGTGAACCTATTTGTTTTTTAAGTTTCCTTCTTTTTTGCCAAGAGTTATTTTGGCTTTGAATACAGATTTAGGGTTGCTAGAGATAGGAGCATAGTTATCAAATTTGTCTAATTTAAAACCAATTAATCTTCCTACAAGTGCATCTAAGGTTATATCATTTGCAGGATTGCATCTTGTCTCTTAAATTGTTGAAACTCTAATTGCATATATAAGAAGAAGATTTATTAGTACCTTGCTAACCATTGTCTCATCAGTTATATATCTTCCTATTGATCTAATTGTACTTACACTTTCTTTGATTCTTTCACTGTATTAGACAGTGTTCTCACCTTCTTTCATCTTCATTCGATCTAACTTTCCTCTCAAACTTTCTACCTTAGCTCTTTGCACATTTTTATCACCTCCATAGACTTTTTGTAGCTTTTTCCACATATCAAACCTTTCTTTCTAGCACCAAACACTATGATACCAATTGTTGGAAAATGAGCAATGTAACTAAGAAGGGAGGGATGAATCAGTTACCACAAAAATAATTTGTTGTCCCTAGATGTCAATTCAAACTTTTCGCTGAAAAATAATTCTCTGTCCCTAGATGTCAATTCAAACTTTTCACTAATCATACATTACTATCCAGCTCAGTTATAATTAATTTAATGTTGAAACTTGGTTAAGAAAGTAATCTGGTGAATATTAAATTGTTTTAACCTTTAGTAACTTAGTTGTAGAAACATAAAACATTAAGCAAATAACATGAACATAAATGACACCAAGATTTAACATGGAAACCCAATTTGAAAAAAACCATCTTGCAACTAGTCACAATAAATTTCACTCTTTTGAAGTGAGCTCTATTAGGAGCTAACCCTATTAAAGGTTAAAATACATACTATCAAGAATTAGCTTGTTAGAGGATTTGGATCACCTTATTAGGAGTGCCCTGGTTAGAGGTCTTCAAACACTGCAATCTTGAAATGTCACTTGTTAAAGGATTTACAAAATGACTATTAAGTCAACTCTATTAAGAGATTTCTTTACTACTACAATAGTTACAAGGTAACAATAATTTGACCTGATATATAAAGCAACTTTCTTTGCTTATTCAAGTCTCTATTCTAACTTCACCTCTAGATCCTTACTGATCAAAATATTCTTTGCAGCTTATCTTTCACACTTTCCTAGTCTACCTTTGCTCACATATCCATCTTATTCCACATCTTACAACTTGTATATTTGATCCTCACAACTTGACCTTTCTTATATATCATAAGCTAGGACAAGCTAGCTTTAATACCCTTCCAAATAATCAATAAACATCTAAATATTCAGCTTCAATCAATTAAATATTAGATAATTTATATTTTGTTGTTGCTCAGTTGATACTAGGATTGAATGCTCGGTTAAAACTGAAAGTCCTATAATGCTTGACCACTAGGTTAACACTACAAGTAGGATGTCCTTCATTAACCAACTGCTTAGTTAATACTAAAAGTTCTTTACTCGACAACTCAATCAAAATTCAAATATGTAAGGTTATTATTGCAAACTCTCTACTGCTCGGTTAATACTAACATTTGTATAACACCAATGGCAACATGCAATTGAATAATTGTTTCCAAAAATTATGTGTATAAATATCTTATTATATAAATTTGGTTCTTAATTAGTTTATAGCATGTGAGATTATCTTACTTGATTCATAGTTCTGGTTTTATTTGGGAGATAATTAGTTGATCTCCTTGTCCTCATAACGGGGATTCAATATCACACTTTATTCTGATATTTATTGAGTAGAATGTGTTATTTTCTTTCTAGCTCATTTCTATAATTTCTTGCCCAAGATTGATGTGGCAATTAAATTTGGGCTTTGTTTTAATTTATATCTTTTTCAACCTTATATAGTTAATTTTGCAAATATATGCTTGATTATGTTAGTGTAGGGTAGAATTAGCCTAGAATAATACTTTTCAATCCTAGAATAATACTTTTCAATCTAATTGTAGTGCCCGTCCATTGTTTGCTTTTCCATTATATTTACCAAACTCTTTTTATGTCTATATCATGCATGTGTTAGTTTCAAGGGTATTGGATTTATAATTATGAAATTAGTTCATGACTTGGATTGCATGTATATCAATAAAGAATTACTTAGTTGACTATATTTCATGTGTTGTTTAATGATTATGGTTACTGGTGCATTAATGATGCTTTAATGATTTGTAGTTAATAAATGTGATTTCTTTCATAGCAATATCAGATGATGCTTTTGATTACTTCATATTCATAATGATGAATTATTTTATCTTAGCATTTGATGTTCGACTTATAATTATTATGGTACTTACCCCATACTTGCATGTGTATGGTGTGTGTCTATTTTATCTTTATGTTTGTCGTGTTTGATGTGGTTAAGGGAGGGAGTCATAGTCACCCGCTAGTCAGGATCTACATGATGTACCACTCCCTATCATTGCTTGTTTAGTTTAGATATATTTATATACATGTACATGCTCATCTTTTATGCAGAACGTAGGTACCAGGCGTCGACTTCCCTGAATTGCCAAGATGAGCGTGCCCTATCACAATAACTCAATGGTAAGAATGGGGAGATAATGTTCAGGTCCAATCCTAGCCATAGCCTAAATACTTGTCTTGCAAGGAGGATTTGTAACTGACTTTTCACCTTTTTTAAACCCATGAGTTTAACTTTGTTGTGTTGTTTGATTTTGAGTTTTTGTCTGTTTTGGTAATATTGCTTTTATGTAGATTTCGCTATGTGATTTATTTGGTAAATGATTTAATTATAATATTTGGGTTAATCATATAATTAAATATTATTTGATTAAAAAGAAAATATTAAAGCATGAGAATATTTAACTAATTAAATATGTGCTTTAATTTAAATTTAGAAGTCTAAATTTAGAAAATTGGTTAAAGAGAAATTAGAATATGATGATATTTAATTAATTAAATATGTACTTCAATTTAAAAGATTTAATTTAAAAGTCTAATTTGAGAAGTTGGACAAAAAGAGAATTAAAATATTAAAATATTAAAGATTTAATATTGCTTTATTACAATTATTTATTTAATAATAATTAAATTAGAGTTGCATTGAACAATGAGCTTTGATTATTATTATTAATTTAAATAATCAACTATGCTTTAATTAGTACTTGCACTAATTAATAAATTGGAGGACAATAAAATATAAAAGAATGAAATTTAAAGATAAAGTTCTAGTTCTAGTCGTGGCATAGTTATATTTGTTTAATTTAATGATAATTAGTTAGGAGTTTTATTTTAACAATAAACTCTAAATAATGTTATTAATTAAATTAATAAATATATTATTAAAAACGCTTCAAAAATTAAGTAAAGAGAGAAAGCTAATTATTTAAATTAAGATATTTTGTAATTAAATATCTAAATTAGTTGTGCATGAAAAGGTAAAAGGTAGTAAAGTAATAAATAGTAATTGATCAATGAGTTCCCTCTCGTGATTGCACAATCAAAGCCCCAATTTAGGGGAGAACTCTTTATCAAAGATTTAGAACTCATTTTGCAATTACACACAAATTTTGGGGAGCAAAATTTGAAATGGGATCAAAAGATTTGTTGAGAGTTTCGGAGGGTTTGGGATTTGCATGCATTCACAGATTGTCTCATATTTTAGCTATGATTTTGAGGTAGGGTTTGAAAACCCATTGTAAAATTTTATTGAAAGATTTGTCTACTTCATGTCTTCCTGGGTGTTTGAATATTGCTTATTAATTTATTGTATTGATTTTTGAATAAAGAATGATGTTGTAGATTTTCAAAAAGGAGAACTTATTAATCAAGAAAATTTGACTGAGGAAAATGGCACTAGCTATAAGCACTACAAGCAAGAACCATGAGCCCCATCAACCGTATACCAACTACAAGTCTGAGTATAGTAGGAACTGCTCCACCAAAAATTGATATTTGAATGGAGAGACTGGGATAGAACTATCCCTAGACCGAGTAGAGTCATTCATCATGGGGATTCGTGCTCGCTCTATGCCTATTCTAATCAAATATGATTCGAACCTAAACTAAGTAAAAAAACCACCCATGGCATTAACATTAGAGGCATAGTCACAGGTAGGAGCAATACTATCAACATCTTCGCCAGTTGAACCAATTGATTCAGTTGATCGAGCTAATGCCAATGGGCCCAGAATTTGTAAATGATCCAATAGGGGCATAGGTGAGAGCAAAGGTAGTAGTAGTAGTGGGGAGCAGAAAGCTACCAGAAGGGGAAGAAAAAGCAGTAGGAGGAAAGACTGTTGTTTAACCCACCCATTAGTTTCAGTGTCAGAAGTTTGAGATCAAGTTACAAAGTGTTTAGTTCTATATCTAGTTGCCTGGATGTGAAACCTTGTTCGAAGGAGATTTCCATGCCCATGAATGCATCCATTCATAAGGGGGCTTCCCCATAGCATATATAGGAAAGTGATAGTGCACTCAATATCCAAAAAAGAAAGCACAATTAATCTACCTATACCTGATGAGCTTATGTCAGAATATCATAATGGTATCTATTGATTGTATAACTTGGTAGGGAACACCCAGTGGGTGCAGGGAGAGTAGGATCATGCCAAAACATGGATAGAAAAATTGTAAAAAAATTATTGTGACCATATTCTTATCAATCTCTTTCTAATATAACAAAAATTTTGATTATTGAAAATTGGAAGAAAACAATAATTTATACAGTTAGAGTTTCAATATTAGAACTATGTGATTATCATGAATTTTCTAAATATAGATGAATATTATTCTTATATCTAAAATAATTTAATTGCAAAATTTATTGGAAAAAGAAAAATATTAATTGAGATGAAAGCGTGTTGAAACTGAACTTACATGCATGCATGTGAAAATAAATATTCTAAAAATAGAAAGCTAAGTATAGTATGGTTACATGCTTGTGAAAATAAATATGCTAAAAATAGAAGCTAAGTATAATATAATTACATGCATATGCTTAAAATAGAAGCTAAGTATAGTATGCTTACATGCATGTGAAAATAAATATGCTAAAGATAGAAGCTAAGTATAATATAATTACATGCATATGCTTAAAATAGAAGCTAAGTATAGTATGCTTACATGCATATGCTAAAAATAGAAAGCTAAATATAGTATGGTTACATGCATGTGAAAACAAATATGCTAAAAATAGAAAGTTCAATATAGTGTGGTTACATTCATGTAAAAATAAATATGCTAAAAATAGAAAACTAAGTATAGTATGCTTGCATGATTTGAGAGATCAAAGACATGGGTTTATTTTTATTTTAATAAAATAATTTATTTTAATTTTAAAATTTATTTATTTAAAAAATAATAATAATTTATTAATTTCTAAAAATAAATAAATATTATCTATTTAGTTATAAAATAAATGTTAGTATTAGTGATTATTTAAGTCTAATTAAACTTTAGTTGCATATAAATGATTTTATATTTATTAATGCGAGGGAGGTTAATAAATAAATATTTATAATTTTATTATATTTTAAGAGAAGTTTTGGTAGAGTTCACTTTGTAATCATTTAGTCTTTTTTTTTTTTTTTTTTTTTTTTTTTTATAGACTGTAGGAATCGGTGCAACACGGCCCCCCTATAAACTGCAGTGTGCCTGGTAAAATTTTAGTTAATAACTATTTGATTTTAACAAATAATTTAATTAAATTTATAATTTTATCTCTATTTGCATTATGAATTTTTAAAAAAATTAAATGTTAATATTAGACTTAAATAGAAGCCAAATTTTAATATTTTAGAAATGAAATTGATATTAGTATTTAATCTAATAATATACATTTATGTTATTAATTAAATTATTTATGATTTAAGATTATTTAAATTAATAACATGATAATGTTGCATGATATTATATATGCACAATGAGATTGGATATTTAAATACTTATTGTTTTAAATAAGTATATTAGCATAACAATTTATATTAACATATATATTCTTATTTTATTTCTAAACACATCCTTATGACCCAAACTAAACAAGAGAAAATGATGGAATTAAATCATGTGGCTAAAAACTATGTGTTTTCTAATATTCTATTTATAGTTTTGTGATGTTTATTTTCTTGATAGTTTTTCTTTCTAGGTTATTTAGTTGGCCAAGTTAGGATCTGCACTAGAGGCATTTTTGAAATTTCTTTTATGATTATTTGACCGGATGTCA
Source organism: Cupressus sempervirens (assembly GCA_028749045.1). NCBI lineage: Eukaryota > Viridiplantae > Streptophyta > Pinopsida > Cupressales > Cupressaceae > Cupressus > Cupressus sempervirens. The sequence continues at coordinate 717,016,064 of CM053785.1, read as the reverse complement.
TGAGGAACTTTATGAATTAAATTAAGATTTATGTTTTATGAGTTTTATGCTATTAAACATTTATGGAACTTGCATTTCAAGAACCCGTGTTATTTTTTGTGTTGCCTGTTAAGGAACCAAATTCGATCAATATTACTCTTGGGATATGGGACACTATTTTGGTTTGTGATTTTTGGGAAGGTAGTCTAGGTGCATGTCTATGGGAGTGGCTTGCAATGGGGATCAGAGCCCAAAGTGGTTGCCAAGGTAACTCATTGTAAGATGTGTAACAAGTGATAATATAGTAATTAAAATATCTTGCCTTGCCCTTTTCCTTGAGATACATTAAAAAGATAAGTTACAGATTTTTTCGTGTTCATACCTTGAGTACTTGTATAGACTAAGGATGAGATGGAGATTATACCTTGAGAGGTATGAATAGTTTTTCTCATCTTCACGAGAGGGTATTCTGATTTCGCATAGAGTCACTTGGGGGCCAGGGTCTTGAGAGACTAGCAGGGTAACCGTAAAGTTGGCTCATGGGATGACACTCCATAGTATGTAGCCTAAGTCTCCTTCATGGTATTTTTAATATATTTGCCTCTAGTGGTGTACTTGTTGGATAATACTTTTGATGGTGTATTTATTGTGATTTGTTACTCATTGATTGGATGTCATTTATTGTTGACAATTGACTTTTATTAATGAATGATCAGTTATTCATTGGTGGTGTTTTTTATTATTGGAGTTAGTGATTGGTGGTTTACTTTTATTCTTGTGACACTTGACATTGTTTTGGAGGTGGTTGTATTTTTTTGGGTTTTGATACTTAATTTATATTTGGTTTCTGAATGTTGACTTTGTATGAGATGTTAGTGTTGGAATGATTGTCCTTTCAATTTTGATTATCTCTTTTTCATGAGTAGTTTGTGTAACCCTTGAGGAATTGAAACCGTATTTGTAATTGATTACATGTTCTTGATGTGTATGTATATATTTCTTCCACATTATTGTTACTTTGATGTTGTTTAAACTTTTTTTTATAAATCAGTAAACTTTGTAGCATATTAGGTTTATTTCTTTTGGGTTCCCGAGCGGGGTATTACACTAATCTTGTATCTAGTCTTCAAATATGAGGGTATGTTTAGATGAGTTATTTGTATGTAAGGTTCAAGCAATATCAAACTCTCTTTCTTAGAAAATAGGGCACCAATTAGTTGTTTATTAATATTTGTTCTATCTAGTCCAATAGCTAAGATTATACTAATTTTTTGAGTAAAGATGTTGTACTCTACAAGATTATTATATTAACTTGGATTTTTTTTAAAGGTTTTATATCCTCCTCCCTCAACCTATCCCTTGACTCACTAATAATGAATATCACCTAGTACTACATGAAAATCGAACACCACTTCAATCCCACCTCCTTCATAAGGATAACTAAAGACGTATATATCTTTGGATACAAGATCCTCTTCTTCGTCCCCCCCATTGTCCGCTTCTTCTTGTTCAAGAGTTTCTTCTTCAAGAGCTTTTTCTTTTAAAGGTTTAAACAACCCTTTTTTTGTTGTTTCTAAGGCCTCATTCTTCTTTCGTTCTTCCTCCTCCTCTTCTTTCTTCTGTTCTTCCAGTTCCTTGAGCTTCTCAAAGGGCTTTATAATTATTAACTGTCGAGCTTTTTTTGGGTGAACTTCGAGACAATCTTTGACAACTATAGTGTCATGAACTCCAAATAATAGGGTAGACTCATATCATATATCCAATCATTTTATTCCTTAAATACATTGGAGAATCAATCATTATAGATAATGCTAACTTTTATAAAAGCAAGTTAATTAGGCTTTTGGGCCCCATCTTTAAGTAAGCAAGAAAGGGGAAGTTTGATTTAGGATTCCTATTCAGAAGGATGTTATTCCTTGCTAATGGGATCTAAAATGAAATTAGAGGTATCAAGGCATGACATGTTTTACATTTTCAATGTGTAAAAGGAAGAAAATTAAAATAAATTCACATTATAAACTCTTCACTTATATTAGATTATTAGAGCTAACAATGATCATAGTCAAAATAAAGAATGTGGGAATAAAGAAAATTAACATCAAAGGAATTATGTGCAAGGAGAAAATACAGTAAAAAATAATATCTTAAAATTGTAAAGAAAGCTCTCTTGTAAGAGAGGGATAGCTCTCAAAGACCCCATAAAATAGGGACAATTGTTTGAAAATCTAATGTAAACAACATATTAATATGTAAGGGAAGGCATGCCTTCCTAAAGTCCTTTGATAAAAGAATGAGGCAAATGTATAAAATTGATGATGTAATAAATACATAAAAATTTAAGGGAAGGTATGCCTTCCCAAAGCCCTCTAGTACAATATAGAAGCAAATGCATTAACAAGTGTACAAGATATTCACATCCCAAGCTAGATCAAGGGTTTTTGTCCCCATTCATTTCCACCTGATATTTGCACTATGAATAGGAAAAAATTTAAATTGTAACTTTTATTCAAAATTAAGAAAATACTAGAAATAGTCTCTTATCGATCAAAAATGAATATTTATAAATATTATAAATATAATGATAACATCTTCACATTTTAAAAGAGTAAATAAAAATAATATCTTCAAAAAAACAAAAAAAATGAATAATTACCTTTTATATTAATAAATAATATTTTGTATTGTTTCAAGAAATTACTGTGTGTGTGTGTGTGTGTGTGTGTGTGTGTGTGTGTGTGTGTGTGTGTGTGTGTCTTTTTATATTAATTTAAAAGTGTAAATAAAGTATAATTTTAAAATAGATAAAAATTTATTGATTTATTTTAGAATTGCTCTATTTTTAATTTTTGGGAAGGAGATTTATTAGTTTTTTTTAGGATTGCTATATTTATATATATATATATATATATATATATATATATATATATATATATATATATATATATATATATATATATATATATATATATATATATATATATATATATATATATATATATATATATATATATATATATATATATATATATATATATATATAGAAAAAGTGTTTCAAAGTACTAGGAATGTAAGAATTCTCATGCACTTAAATTATGTGACATGTTCATTTGCTTAAGGTTCAAAATTGATCTTTAATTGTCATTGTCTATGTTGTTGTCTATTTTTATAGTGTAAATGTCAATTGATCATTTAATATACTAACTATTGTCTTTGTTGGGTTTTTTATCAGAAAGGGTTTGTCATTTTTGTGTCAAAGAACCAAAGGTGTCATGGCCAAAAAAATTGGGGCAAAAACACACCAACAATTTTAATTTTTTTAAAGGTATGATTGTGTTGTACACACACAAATTTTTAATGAGGCACAGTTATGTTAACGATAAAACAATTTTTACAAGTTTCAAAGTTGCCTGACTTGGTTACAATGTGTTCCAATTAACACATTTCATTCTAGGTGATAGTTTGACGATGAGGCTAATGCACATTGGGTGGTTTCATTTTCAATCTCTAGGTTTAAACATATCATTAACTTCAATTTAACATTTCACTATAATTCACATGTCATTTGTGAAGATATTCTTTAGTAAGTTTGATAAGCCATAAATGTATTGGATTAAAAGGATTCATTGTTTAATATTTCAATATTCTAGATAGTATGGTTGTGATAAGATACACACATAATGAATTCACAATGTTCTTGCATAACTATAATAAGTTAGAATATATAAAATGATAAATTGTAAGTAATTCAAATTATATATAAAACTGTAAGAATTTGCCTAAGGAAACAATGAAATGCCAAAATCTAGAAGCTCAAGAGATAGCACAAGAGAGACAAGATATGATCAAATGAGAATGGATATCAGATGATTGGATAAATACATCATAGAAGTGCCTTGTATATAAAGGCAATCAAAATGACTAGAAGTCATGCAAAGAGATAAGCAACAACTAAGCACATGTCCACCAAGAGTGGATTATCCTCCATTGTGCATAAATGTATGTGCAACAATGTGAGGATAAGAATGCAAGGTGTATCTCATAAAGAGATGTAGTAGACACCATGTACTTTAATAAGTTGCTAACTCATGTGTTGTCAACAAGACAACTCATATGACTATGCATATTCCTAAGTGCCTACATCACAACTAATATAAAAATGCATTATCCTAAGTAAAATTAAGTAAAGTGTAATAATAATTAATTATTTACACTAACACCCCCCTTAAGTGCAACTTAGGGGAATGCACCTAAGCTCACAAAGCTAAATACAAGATGCAATGTGGGTCTCAACTACTAGGCCATGTTAGGTACCCATGTACAAATGCAATGCTCTACATACAATGCAATGCAATGCAATCTCTCTAAAAATGGAGAAAGAGGGAAAACCTCATGGGAAAAACCTCCTCCAAAAAGAGAGATGAAGTAGTACAAGATGCATGCAAGGATGGATTAATCAAGACCCCCCATACATCATGCATGTACAAGCATATATCCCCCATAAGAAAAAATACATGATGGTATCCCCCCATATTGAATAATCTCCTGCAAGGATGTCATGAAGACAAAAAAGTATCCAATGCCTACAAACAACATTTCTCCCTTTAGGAAGAAGATACTTCAAGTATAGGTGCAAGTATACTTTCCATTTTGGATAGGAAGATGGATGAGGAATTCATATGTAGTATTCTATGGATGTTGCCTCTGAAGTCTACTCATATGTTGACAAGTCCTTGATGAATGTAGATGTCATAAGCCAATCTAGTGGATGCCCAAAAGAAGGTAGCAAACAAGGTAACATGTCCATGTATGAAAGTGAATCAAACTCCAAAGACAAGGAATCATCCTTATAGGAAGATATGGGAAGAGAAGCAATGTAGTCTCCCCGCAATGATGAATGCACACCCATGAAAGAAGCTCCTTGATGACTGAAGAAGTTGTACCATGAAAACTAAATGATGTTCCTCCTTATATAAGAAGAATTGATTCCATAGGTGTAATAAAGAATGCTCCCCCAACTAGTAGGAAGAATCCTCAAAAGATATGATGTCTGAGGAAATTGGAATACAATCTCCAAATACTGATATGTCTCCTTTGAAGTAAAAGTGTCCTAATCCAACTGTTGAAAAGAAGTGTCCACAATCATGTCAATCTCAAAAGAAAGATCAATTGTTTGAGGGTTAGAGTATTCCCTCACAACAAGTGAAGAAGAATTCTCCTCAACAAAGAGAAGATGGATGTCATCAATAATTTCTCCCACATCTTCAATGTAAGACTCCACAAACAACACTGCAATATCTAGAATGAAGTCATCCCATGAAGCTGAAATAGGAAGACATGGTGTTTCTTGTTGCACTGAATCAGGAGCATCTATATTTGGAACTAGATTAGTAGAATCAATAGGAGCATCAAGAGGTATGATCTCAATTGGAGTTGTAGGTACCACAACTGGAGTGACTAGAGGTAGAATGTCCTCTAGTAATGGAGATCCTTCCCAAAGACACATCCAAACGTCATGAGGACTACTTGCCTTACTAAGAGGAGAAAAAGATTCCTTACTCACACTATTATACATAAAGTGAAGAAGAAGATAAAGATGTCCCCCATTAGTATTAGGTGGAAATATCTTTGAATCTAGATAAGGAAACACTTCCTTATGTTCTCTTAGATGATCAATCATCAAAGCACTCCATTTCCGATTGTTCCTTTTTGTCAATTTGAATCTTAAACCAAAGTGACACTTTTGGCATGACTCCATGAGATCAAATAATGCATGCACCCCCAAAATGCAAAAAAAAAAAAAAAACAAAGAAACCCCCCCTAATGCATGATTTGGCACTTTATATTTAGTGTGATTACAATGATCGCTTGCCAATTTAGGGCATAAGTGGACTTCTAATTTTGATGGTTACAACAAAAAATATGAAGCTATATCAAACTCAACAATATAACACACAAGATCTCTCAAGGATATAATTACAAGTGCCAAAATAGACCAAAATGACCAAATTATGAAAGTACTATGTCTACACAGAATTATTCCAAACTAATACCAGATCTGGAAAGTAGACAAAAAACCATGCACTTTAAATAAATAAAAATAGCACTTGAATATGTGTCCTTCTGAGCCTGAACAAAGCCTATGAAGCTATGAAAATTAGGATTGGAAATTTTCCAAAAAAATAGGAATAAAGATCTCAAACATCCTACACCAATGTGTAGATCACAAAATTCTACCCCAAAACAAAAAAATTTACTCGAAAAAAGGACTACATATGAGGGAGATATCGTTGTTTGAAAATCACCTCTATAATTATTTTTATTGAATCGCCACCATCACACCTTCAAAAATCAAATGACTCTAAATTTCACCTTAGATGTCCAATTTTGATGAAATGAAAGTTGATTTAGGGGTTCTCTAACCTTCTGAATATGATGCCAACATTTGATTTGCACCACCAAGCTCCAACCTTGACCTGCAAAAAAAAATCTCTCCAATGGCTATGTAATGAAACTCCTATGGCTCTGGTACCATGTAAGAATTTGATATAGCTTTGATACCATGTAAGAATTTGCCTAAGAAAATAATGAAATGCCAAGATCTAGAAGCTCAAGAGATAGCACAAGAGAGATAAGATATGATCAAATGAGAATGAATATCAGATGATTGGATAAATGCATCATAGAAGTGCCTTGTATATAAAGGCAATCAAAATGACTAAGAGTCATGCAAAGAGATAAGAAACAACTAAGCACATGTTCACCAAGAGTGGATTATCCTCCATTGTGCATAAATGTATGTGCAACAATGTGAGGATAAGAATACGTGTATCTCATAAAAAGATGTAGTAGACATCATGTGCTCTAATAAGTTGCTAACTCTTATGTTGTCAACAAGACAACTCATATTACTATGCATATTCCTAAGTGTCTACATGACAACTAATATAAAATGCATTATCCTAAGTAAACTTAAGTAAAGTGTAGTAATAATTAATTATTTACACTAACAAAAATAATATATATTAAATAACATAAAGTATATTTAAATCATAGAATAATTTATGTTACTCAACATCTCCTTTAATTAATAAAAATAAAATATTATAATTATATATATATATATATATGATAGAATCTAAATTAAAATTATCAATAATTACTAACCTACACCCCCAAAGAAAAAAATCAAATAATTAATAATTAACGAATCCCACACTTACCACCTTAGTTCACTAAGTCAATTAATTCACTTTGTTTACTAACTAGATAATTACACTTAATATTCAATAAAGTAAATCTACTTATAAAATTAACTACATAAATTAACTTACTAATTTACTAACAAGTAAATACTAACTAAATAAAAAATATTTAAATAAAACTAAACTTAAAACAATTCGAAACTACTTTAATTTACTAATTTCCAAGCTTACTAACTAAATCTCTTTACAATTTAAATAAACCAATTTACTAATCAACTATTGTCTTATTTTATTTTTACTATCTATTAAATCTACATTTACTAATTTCCAAGCTTACTAACTAAATCTCTTTACAATTTAAATAAACCAATTTACTAATCAACTATTGTCTTATTTTATTTTTACTATCTATTAAATCTACATGCTAACTAATTTTCATTTATACTTAGCGATGTAAAACTATAACAAGCTAATCTAACTTATTAAATTTACTAGCTCATTAAATAGTCGGCTTTAGCCTAGAGGCTACTTCAGTCTCATAAGAGACCCCCAAATCCGTGCAACATTTTAGGTTCTATGAAATTCATTATTTTCTTTTTCATTCCTTATTTGTATTACAGTTATGCATATGTGAAAGTTTTAAAACTAATTTATATGAAACGGTCTTTGTCCATTTTAATGCTTGTGATAACACAGAGTTCTATTATTTTGCACAACTATACAAATGCCTTGTCAAAGGTGGTTCTATTCTATAAAGGCCAGCGGTCTAGGAAGGTGCCAGCCGATCAACGGACTAGTTGGAGGAGGGATTTGGGTCTCTCAAACGGTGCTTCTTCTAATGTGTGATGTCCTCTTCTTTGTTTCCATTTCATATTTTTGAGCTTCTAATCATGAAATAAATGTAAATGTGAATTTGACTCATGATAACGCAGGTAGACTTGGTCGGTGGGTACTATGATGCAGGTGACAATGTGAAGTTTAGGTATCCTATGGCATTTACAACCACGATATGCTCTTGGAGTTGTTTGGAGTTTGGCTATCAAACACAAACTGTGATACGTTGGGCCACAGATTATCTTCTCAAGGCAACCTCTCACCCGGCCACCATATTTGTTCAGGACAAAAAAACTATCACCTGGAATATGGTATTCTAGTTTCTCTATCTTTATATCTGGAAAATTGATTATCCTTGCATAGCTTGCAAGATTCAACAGAGAAACTGTGGAGAAAAATGTATTCTTGCTCTATATTTTCCACCAAACGAGCCTTAGAAATATTTATCTGTACACATATTTGGGATGAAAAGCATTGTCAAAATCCTTTAGGTACAGATCAAATATTGTTCTTAAATTTTTCTATTTTATCTCATAATTTCACCTTTATCATTTTTTCTTTCGTCAGATTCAACATATTTCCGGCAAGAAGAATGGACAAATGGTAGAAACCCTTGACAAATTAGGGTAGAAAATAAGAAGCTTGATCAAATCTGTTGGTGATATTTTATATTTTGAAATGTTAGGGCATTCCAATTGAGAAGAGAGGAGATGTTTTTATAAGCATGGTCTATGAAGCAAAAATTTGAAGGGATGATCCAATCTACGGCTGCGCTGGCGCAATTTGTTGACTGCAAAAGTAAATATTACACCTCGAATTACAATTGGAAGCCATTAAAGCAGAGCTCCTTAATTCACAGATGAATCTTGTGTCTGACATTAATACTAGATTTTGTAATGACAGTGAAGCAATAGGGACTCAATCAACTACATTCCACAATGAGAACAACTTTTTTTTTCAGGATGATGAAATGACTGGAAAAAGGAGATAGCTCTTAACAGTTCTTGTACCATTTTTTTAAATAATTAAATATTAGTTTTTTTTTACAATAAAGAAAAATATACTATTTATGTATTCAAACTGTTTAAATAATAGTAATAATTAAAATAGTAATATTGCTATCAGAATTCAATTGTATAGTTTTTAATCAATTTATAGACCCATGCTTATATTTACACTTACATGATTTCAACAATTTGTAAACTATTTAAAATAATATTCATAAAAAAAAAAGCTATAATTTTACATTTATAAATAGAATATATATTCAATTTATAAAATTGTAAAATACTTAGATAGATTCTGTCAATATTCACTTCATGTTACACAATCTCTACACTATTTTAAGAATTACATGAAAGAAAAATTGCAGAAAATATGAGGTATATGTGTTCAATTTTCTAAAGTAAAAGAATTTTTTTTTCATATAAAAGAATGTTGTAAGGAAAAAGATGAATAAAGTCTATAAAATTTATATTAATGAAAATATGTTATAGTATACAAGAATTTCATTTTTTCCTAAGATATTGTTTTATTTTTCCACATTTTCTTCTTGTATCTATGTCATATAATATAATCTTCAAAACTAACAAATCTTGAAATATATCATTCAATAGTTATTTCATGAATGATTAAAACTCTAGGTAGTTTATTTTTTCTTGGTAAAAAAAATATATTTTCTATGAAATTTAGAATATAATATTACTAATTGTTTGTATATGTAAAAAATGGGTGCAATTATTAAAGCATGACCATTAACCTAACCTTAACTTTAACAAAAATTTATTCAACCATGACCATTATCCTAACCTTAACACTAAATCTTAACTAATTGATTGTATATGTAAAAAATGGGTGCAATTATTAAAGCATGACCATTAACCTAACCTTAACCTTAACAAAAATTTACTCAACCATGACCATTATCCTAACCTTAACACTAAATCTTAACTTTTAATAAGGTTGGCAAGGTATTGAACTAAGTGTTTCTTGTATTTTAGAAGATTAATAAAGATGAATCTTTAATGAAAATATAAGTTTATTTTTTAAGTTAGACACAACTTTAGTATATAAAATAAATTTAATAAGTAGAGTGGTATAAAAAAAATAGCATATTTAATAAACATGGTTCCTTACTAAAATAAATTGGATTAAATTTAATAAACTAGAAAAGATCAAAATGATAGTTCTAACATTTAGTAAACTAAAATATACACCTACAATATATCAAAGAACCCCAAAACCAGAGAGAGAGAGAGAGAGAGAGAGAGAGAGTAGTTGGGATATAGATGTGTATGTGAGAGAAAGAGTGGATGGAAGCTAAAGAGAGAGAGTGATTAATTATAGAGGAAAGACAAGATAGAATGAGAAAAAAGTGAGAGACATGAGGTAGATAAAGAAGGTAAATAGAGAGAGAGAGAGAGAGAGAGAATAATTAGGGGGATATAGATGTGTATGTATAAGAGATAGAGATGGGAAAGGTATCCTAAAAGGAGGGTGTGAGAGAAAGAGTGATTGGAAGATAAAGAGAGAGAGTGATAAATTATAGGGGTAAGACAAGATAGAATGGGAACAAGGTGAGAGACATAAGCTAGATAAAGAAGGTAAATAGAGAGAGAGCAGGTGAAGGCTATAAAAGACAATAATTAAGGGATAGAGATGGGAAAGATATCGTGAAAGAAGGGTGTGAGAGAAAGATTGAGTGGAAGATCAAGAGAGAGTGATTAATTATAGGGGGTGTTGGTCTGAATTTTTGCATGATAAAATTCCTTTGTTCAGGTATAAAAAATCAAATTGTATCCATTAATGGTGAATAGGGTTTATGGTCTTTGGTCATCCAGATTTGTTAAGCTTTGAAAAAATTTGTTAAAACCCTTTGTCTCATTCCTTTTGTAATTTTTTATTTTAAAAAATTGGGCGAATATTCTATTTTCTTTTAAAAATTTCTTGTGCCCTCAAATAACCTTTCCTCTTAGGTTCCTCACCGTCAAATTTGAATAGATCTACCATTGTCGCTACCTCACTATAAAAGGATGAGCACTTTTTATACATAGCAAGGTAGAGAGTGCCAAAAAATTTATAAAATGGGACCGTAAAATGAAGGTACGGTGGTTGGGGATTTCTTTTATGGCTGACTTTTCAGTCATGTGCACCTTGTAAGTACCGTCAGAATAGGAAAAGGGACCCAGTAGAAGTAGCCAAAAATTGGCATTGGAATAAAGGTCTTTCCAATGCCTTGCTACCTCACTATCGAAAAAACTAAGCATCTTGCCATTAGCAAAGTAGCAAGGTGCCATGAAAAGAATAGCCAGTGGAACCTCAAGCAATGTGGAAGGGTGACTAGGATTAAAAGTAAGGTCTTGTTGGGTGCTAGTAGTGCAAAAATTTCCTGCCTCATCAATGTCCCAGACCCACACCCCATTCATAAAGCATATAAGGGATCTCAATTGTCAAATCAGCTTAAATTGACGATCCTCGCCATCTCACTATGAAAAGTTGCACGATGTTTAGTCTATGTGACATAGCGAGTATGGGACCCACCACTTCTTCAAGGTACTTTGTGCAATTTCCTTACCTTTGATTTGATCTCAGATCAATGGTCGTCGTCATCTTGCCATAAAGAGTTTCTTGGAGTATATGTATAGTGAGGTAGCGAATAAGGGCCCACCACTATTCTTCTAAGCAATGTAGTAATGTGTCATCCACTAGATCAAGATTGAATCAATGGTTGTTGCTGCTTCGCTATGGCAAGGTGTTCATTCTTTATGTACCTATTGACACGTGTCCTCAGTCACCAGTGGGCCCAAACGAAAATGCCATAAAGGAAGGAGTTGTGTACGTGGGTAGTTTTCATTGGATTGACTGGCCAACTTGTCAAGTGGAACACCAAGTTATCTTTCTCCATATCCCATGATCTTAAGATTTTTAAAGATCGAAGGCACAAATTTAAACGCAGAAGGTGGTGCCACTCTGTGTATTAACTAGACATGAAAGCTTCGCATGTGAGGAAAAATAGAGTATAATATAGAAGATTTTATCAATTTCACCTTATGTGAACAAAGATTTCGAGCCTTTCCTGAGTAGAAGCAACTACTGAAGAAGATCGTACTAAAGTTTGGCAAGATTGTGAAGCAGGTTGTTCACGAAAAAATTGTAGAAATACAAAGGAAAATGAGGATAGAATTCAAGTAAGTAATCCTACTGTAATCTCTGTAAGTATTTTAGTTTTGTAAAGAATAATCAAAGATACCTCCTATTGGTGTTTGAAAATGCTGAAGGGTTTTCAATTATCCCAATGAGAATATGACACATCTAGGGGCAGCTAACTCCCATTTTCAACATGCCATTTCAAACACCAGGCCAACTATAAGGCTAGACCCTTCTCCTTCTTTAGGCTCTGCAAAACCTAGGCAGGTGGACCTCAGATTCAATTGATACAGTACCAGTGCAAAACATACTCCTGAATCTAACAAAGCAAATAAAAGCCCTTATATCTCCTAATGACTTATGAAATGGCATAAATCTGTAGTAGCTAAATGAAAAACCATGGAGTTCATAAGCTGAGTGAGGGCATTCTATTATAGCTCTTCAACATAAAATGTAAAGACTGTTTTGATTAATAATGTTGAATTCAACAAAACCCTCAAATATGTTGCAATAAGATTTTAATGATCCTATAGCTGACTAGTGCCTAATCCATTTGGGCAAATCCATGAATCAAATGCATATATATGGATATCTAATACTTATTTATATATTCAGATATAGGATCTATCTATTCAACTTGTAAATAGACATCAATGTTCAATTTAAACCTCATTCTTACATGATATCCCCATCAGTAAACTTGCAACCCTGTTAATTCCCTGAAGCATTTACATAACTTCTTGAGTTATAAGCAATAATGAAATAACATACAGCCTTAAGGGACTGCAACTACAACCTAAGCTCTTTGTTCAAAGACCATAAAACATTGAAGCTCAATGATAAAGGAGACAAGATTCAAGATGAAACTCAACCTGCTATTCCTTGTATTAATTTCCTTGAAACAATACATTCATATGCATGAAATGAAAACACAAAAAAAATCCTAACAGATCTGAACTATTTGTATTATCCTTCCTAATGTTGTTCATACAAGAGAGAAAATGCTGAATAAAATGGTTTCACAGTAAAACATTGGAACCCTACTGGTATTACCTAAAGAAAACTGCCAACCCCAACAATGAGAAAGAGAGAAAGTGATATAGGAGAAAGAATTCTCGGATTTGATCAAACAATGACAAGTGTCCAGTTGAAAAACCTTCTCAACAGATCAAAAACATCTTGCTAATCTCTCCCTTCAACTGGTGAATCAAATATTCATCATTTAGCCTCCACCATCACAAAATATCTGAGATATTTGAAGAATAACTGATTTTGATTCCTGAACTTTACTCAAAGTAAAAGTGAAAATCAGTTTAAAAATGACTTCTAAAAGCTAAGAAAACCCTTTGAAATTGATTTTCTTCACATTCAGACTTCAAAAAGCCTTTGTATCTGCCTCCAAACTTATTTTGACATCCCATGAAGAAATCTGCCCGTTCTACTCAAAAGGCCCCAAAAATCACAAAATTGCTTATAACTTGAACCAATGAAGACTTGTGCATAATGTAACCTCAAAAATGGATAGTTCATTTCCTCCCAGTTCCAACAATATAATGCATTGCCTATTTTGGACAAAAAATACCCCTATTATGGCCATTTGAAAAATAGGCTCTTAGACTGAATCAGAGCTTTAAAAATGAAAAAAAATTAAAATTATATAGTTAAAACTATACAATTTTTCATAATGATTCAAATTTTTCATTTTGTCTGTTGTTCCTCTCTGAATTTTTATTTTGTTTTCAAACTCTCCTTATCCCTCCAATCTCTAGATGCCACTTGTTTGCTTTCTATTTGGTTTAAATTTTATTTTATTTTTAAATATTAATTAATTGATCAATTTAATCCTTTAAATCATTTTAACCCAATATATTCAATTTCCCTTATCCCGTAACCCCGGGACCCTTTCTCATCTCCATTTACACCTTTATGCTCATGTATTTTTGTAAGAATGAAGGCTTTTGAAATTTGCCTTATGTTCTCACACTAAATACACAAGACTTTCCTGCTCATAAGCGAGGCTTTCCCATCGTAGCACCGGAGGCTTTGAAAAATCTCCTTCTGATCATATACGGATACACTCCTTTATGGACTTACACTGGGCCTATAACACCATGAAGCTTTTATCTTCAATCCTCCACTCTTACGTGTTGGCTCACAATCCACCAAGTGTCACTTTCTTAATGCATTTTGAGAGTTAAAATTTGGTTGACTGTCCTCTGTGAGTTGTCTCCACGTGCACAGGTTTGCCAAAATACATCTCCACATCCACAATCATGGACTGCTTAAGTTATTTGCTATTTAATCATTCATTATTATAAAGTAGGGAAATTTCATACTCACCAAGCATGTGGGACAATGTGACTGGCGGCTTCCTCCATTGCTTCACTGGAAAGAAAATGTCTACCCTCCATTTGATGTAGCTGATTCATACATTAGCTTCTTCCTTTTCTCATGGAATTTTCTTGTTTGTTTGGGTGAAATCCCCTTTTAATAGCTTCTTCAAAAACAAAGACTACCCTGCTTTATTGCATGAGCTGCTGCAGGGCAGCTTTCTTCTTCCAATGTGTTTTCCCTTTGTCTTTTTGTGTAGGCATCTTTCCTAATGTGCTTGCATGTTCTTTAGAACTTGCATGGAGTGCTGCTTCATGGCATTTTTTTCCCAATCACCCTTACTCAATGCTTGGGTTGCAACCATAACATGATCACAGACATTCTCAAGGGAAATATGCATTTGGTAAGGCATTTTCCTCCATGGCAAGCTTCCATACTGTGTTTCACCTCCCTAACGTTTTAAGTCCTTCATTGTGCATGCGGGTTCCTCTCAAGACCTTTTATCCAAGGTCTATGTCATTCTGCAATCTTTAAAGCCCCTACGCTTTAAAACAACATGGCTCTCTTCATGTTTTTTGCGCTACTATTTTCCTTTCTAATTGTCTCTGAAACATTGTGGGTTTCTAATTGGTTAGAGTTTGAAACTAAAAATATTTCAATTGTTTAGAGTGCTCTTTCTTTTTACGTGAGTTGCTCCTTTGCTTTTTATGCCTAGGCATGTTCTTCTTGTTACCAATGTGGGGCTCTTAATACTTGTGTACTTTGACTGCCCCTTGCCATGCTTGGCTTCTATCTACAGGCTGCTCTTCATTGCGTGCTTAAGCTCTTCTCTGCTTGGTGTATTCTTGCCTTTGATCTGTGCTTTCCTTTTGTTCATTTGCTCCTTCATCCTTCATAACGTCATTGACTTCCTTCAATGCATGTTTCCTTTTGAGCATAAACTGTATGACCTCCAAAAGATTGAATAATAGTTGGAAGCACTTCTTCTAGCTTTCCATATTTGATGAGTAGATTGGTACCTCTTTTCAGCAGGTTGCTCTTCAAATCAACCAGACTCTCTAGTAAAAACTTAACTCGCAATTCTTATGGTAGGTAGTTGAAGAATCAACCACCATTCTTCAGACCTCTTTGTCAAAAGATGCATTTGACCAAAATACAGATATGCATATGACTTTGGATTGAGCTTTATCCAATTGGTGAATATCTCAAAGCATCTTTTCCTATCGGGTAGAGAAAAGAAGGATCAATCAAAGAAAAAGGATCCCTTTGTTGACCACCAGACATTACTTCAATAGGCTATTCTTCTAAAAATAATATAACTAAAAAATTTGTCATTTCAAACAATGCAACCCCTGAATACATTGATCCATGCCCAAACATCTTGACAATTTGACTGGAGTCAGTCGAGCCCCAGAGTGGGTCCGGCTAAAAAAAAATTCATTTCCGAACAACTAAACCTTCAAACTGATCTACTAACCTTCTCAAACTGATTATAATCAAACTCAACTACTGGAAACAACTCTTGAAACTCATTTTGTCACTGATCTGCAAACTGTCAATTTTGTGTCAGGACATTCGTTGACTAGCCTTAAAAACTGACCCAAACACCTGATCGGGCTCTGAAATATGAGCTATTGATTCTCTATTCTGCACACTTGTACCATGTTGAATCTTGTCTCATGACAGATTTGGGGTCAAAAAATATTGATCGTCAAAGTTACCCTTTTAGAACTGCCTACAAGCAAACATGTTAGAAAACAATAAATTGTGTTCGGAATCAACTTCAAAAACTGGGTAAACTGACATGTGGAAAGATGAAAACTGTCTCTATCATGAGGACATTATAAATCTACAATTTGGGCTCATGAAAAATAACAGGACGCAAATGGTGAGCAGTCAAAATAGGCTACTCAGAATTTTGCAAATTGGAACAATGGTAGAAAAGTGATTTTTGGAAATGGAATTGACCTGGAAAAGTGTGCAAATGGATTCGTCATGACTTGAAAATTGGCACACTTAAAGTATTTTTAGAGTACACACAATGATACAATCCATTTAGTCTAGCCAATCACAGATTTCAACTTATAACATCCCGAACAAAGGTACCAAACAATCTGCATGTGCTGACACCAGTAAAACTTTAGAAATTGCATTTGGAATCACGTTTGAAAACTGATCATATGGATTTTTCATAAGCTGAAACTTGAAACATAACAAGTCTTTGATGTTTGTAATGTAACGCAATAGGAATTTCAACATTTTGGTCAATTGGTTAAAAGTTATAGCATGTTAAACAGGGCTTCCTAGAAACGTGCACAATTACACAAAAGCATGAAATAGTAACTGACCAAATTTGAAGGATTTAAAACCTAATCAAATGAACTCAAAATGAATTGAAATCTAAAACATAAGTTCTCGTGTATGGACACTAGACACTCCTAAAGTAAAAAGTCACAAAACATTTATGCATGCGAGATATTCAAATGCAAACATGGCCTCATGTCGCTGTTTGACACTCAGGGTGAAATGTAGATTTTAAATGTGCTTGAAATGAGACTTCATGAGATGGCTCAGAACGTCAATTTAGCTTCATGGAACACTTAGATAGGCTAAATGGAAGGGCATTGAACACCTCTTAGGCTTCAACTTGACAGCCAGGTATATGTGCATCAAAAAAGCGTTTATAGGGCTCAATTTCTCAAAATTGCTCAAAATGCGATTCAAAATGAGAACGCAATTTTAAGTGCCAACACCTCTGAAGAAGGAGTTTTTAGATCAAGTAAATTATTTGGATAAAAATGTACATGATGATTTTCTTGAGTTGCTTCCTGAGTCTACTGTAGAGATAGTGCAAGTTAAAAATTTGACCTCATTAAACCCTAGGTTGAGGATAGCAGATGGATTGTATGATAAGGGTAATTGGGTCCAGGATGCTCAAACCTCACAAACTAGTTTAAATTTGTTCAAGAAATGGTTTGCAGAAAGAAAATTGTTTGCCCCACATGCCAATATATGGAATTTCAACCTAGGAAAGCTAGTTGTTCCTAGTGTGTTTATGGATTATGATCTCCTTGAGGCCGTGGCGAAGAGTTATGATCAAGCCACTAGGGTAGTGAGAAGAATATATGGTGAAATTCTAATCACCATCAGCCTAGAAGAAATTAGGGAAGTTTTTCATTTGGGACCTCTCACTAGGTATCATGTGCCCATTAATTTGGAAGATTTAAAGGAAGAATATATGTCTAAGAGGGATATAATTAGACAAGGTGCACTAAAGGCCCACATTGGCAAGATTGGAAACCTACCAGCAATAACATCATCCTCTAAAGAACCTTTCAAGAAAGCATGCTTCAATGCCAGGGCAGTAGAGATATACAGGACCCTGCACAGATTTTTTGGAGAGGGTGAAGAAGATTTTATCCCTATGAGTTTCATGTATATGATAACTCAAATCTCCTCTTTTGGCATGGAAATAATTTTTGATTTTGCTTCTTACTTGGCCGATGAGATTCATAGTGGATTGGTTGGGATTGCTAAGGGCAAGGTGGAGAAGGCCTGGGGCCATTACTCTCTGTTGATGCACATGTTTCTATTTAAGGGGGTTACATACTTTCACAAAGAAATGGTTTTAAACAGAGAACAAGAAGGGGCAGCACTGCCAGTTCAATTATGGAGTGCAAATATGACTGGGGAAGCAGAAAATGCTAGTTTTGTTAGATTTGACAGGTACTTTGCCTCCAAACTGAGGTGCCTCATATTGAGTGACAATCCCAAGATCCCTAAGGCACTAATGCACCTTGTTAGGCCTATGGATAAACCCCATAATTTGAAGGTTTCACATAATTGGGGAGATATCATCCCATATTGAACAGTTTCAACTGTTATCAGAATTTATGGATTTAAAGGGACACCCCATGTACTAGCTTACCAGGTGCCCCTAAAGGTAGGAATAGCTGAATTCTTGTGGTAGTTGGGAGGATTAGAAGAAGTTTTTTTGTACAAAAGGGGGACAGGATCAATTTTTCCCACATGCACAGTAGCCCACTAGTTTGTAATAACCAAGGAAGGATGGGTTTCCCTTTACAAATTTTTGGATCAATATAAGATGGCAGTATCTTACCCTCATTTTTGTGATGTAGAAGGTTTCTTTAATTTGGTTCTTAGGCATAGGATCAAGCTTCGTCCAGTTGACCATGAATTTTATTTCCCTGAAGATGTAATAAGGAATGAGTATTCTCTGCAAGAGCAAGAGACAAAGAAAGCAAAATGGAGAGTCTATTCAAAAATTTTGAATTTTATTAATTATTTTGATGAAGATTATAGTCCTCTAAGTAATTTTGTGTCTACTATAGATAAATTTAATAAGCTTATGAATACATTCCCTGAAATAATGGAGGTAATGAATGAGAAAAAGCAATATTTCATTAATTCTTTTCCAGATAAGGCCAAGGAAATAATGAGGAGATTGGGATTTGCTCCCAATATAGGGGCAGGTCCATTAATTGTTCAAAGGAGGCCAGGATATACTATCATTCATGATCAAAGGCCCATTGTGGATAAAGTAAAATAGATAGTTGAATCTACTAGTGTTGTTTTTGAAGAAAGGCCTCCTGAACCTTCTCCTAAGAGGAGAAAGATAATAAGGGAAGAGGAACCTCAAGATGAGGGTTACTCACCTTCCCAAACCCCTATGAGAATTGAGGAGGAGTGGCTCACTGTTGAGAAGATTGAACAAATTGGATTATAAGGGGGAGTTTTTGTTACCCAAGCAAAGATTGATGAAGGGAACCCCCAAGAGCCTCCTATGCCAAGTTTTGAGTTAACTATAGCAGATTTTAGGGGAAGGGAATTGGATCCTGTTTTGGAACAAGCCAGTTAGCAATTTTTGTCTGATGACAGTTTTGTAAATTCTAGGGCTTTCCACCAATTTTCTTGGAGGGCAAACATGAGCAATCTTGAGGAAAGATGTAAGAATATGAAAATAGAGCATCCAAAAATGGATGAAGCCTCCATTAAAAATCAAATAAAGGAAAAAATGATTCAAGAGTTACAAAATATAACCCCTAAAGAAGGGAGATAGATGGTAAAGGCTGCAAATATTTTACTATTGCCCAATTGGGACATCATTGATGCTTTGATTTTCAATTCTGTGTCAAATAATTTGGGATTGCAAGATCCAAATAAAAAGGAGTTCTTGGGAACTACATTCAGTAATGACCAAGCTACTCTTGTCATGTGGTCATTAAGAAGACGATCCAGGGTTGTTCCATCACAACTTGATGATTCAGGACTAATAGGGAATATCATTGTGAGGAGAGTTGCTGATACCTCACATGTACAAGCAACCCACATGAATGTAGATTACTCTCAATTTTCCTTGGCTACCATAGAGAGGGAGGAAAAAGAAATGACTGAGTTGCAGAGCAAGTATGAAGCAATTTTGGATGCCTACAATAAATAAGTAAAGAGGAGAATTGAGCTTGAGAACAAGCTAATGGGTAGGTCAACAACACCAAGAATAACATACTCTCACCCCCAGCTGAACCCTTCAAATCCACCCCCCTCATAGAAATACCGGATACACCCCAAAGGCCACAGAGCTACATTGCTGAAGATTTTGAAGAAGAAAAGAGTAAACTAAGGGCCCTACATGTAGAGTTGGAGGCAAAATATGAAGATAAATTAAGAAAAGCTCTCATGTATTTGGGGGATAAAGTTGAATGGCCACTAGTTTATGATTAGTTGGCTAGGGTGATCAGTATTTGGGATGAAATGAAAGCAAGTGATGAGGCTCTAAAACCCATTGTGAATAAGTGGGTAAGAAGGAGGAACGAGATGACATTTTCATGTTATTCTATTATAAAAACCTCATGTGATCAAATTGAGAAAACTTTTGATATTTTTTCTGATCTTACTGACTTTGACAATAAGAGAGTTCACTTGCAAAGAATAATAGTTGGCCACTTAGATAAGTACAGGAAACAAAAGTTTAATCTATTTCCTCGTGCCCTAGATAAGAAGAATAGTTTAAAAAACAAAGATGAATGGGCAAAGGAACTGGATGATTTTTTTTTTTAAGAATGAACAGAATTATAAATGAAATAGGGCATGCATGGTGGGCCACAACAACTGAAGAAACAATAAAAGCCCAAATATTCTTTGATTCTTTGAAACAAAATTTTTCTACTATTGATAATGAGGCTAAGTATGTGCTCAAGAGGCAGAGTGATATTTTGCAATTCAATTGGCCAAATGACACATTGTTTGACAAGTGGATGGCAGAAATAGCTCCTGACGAATAGTTTGAGGAAGTAGAAACTAATAGTGATGAGGTACAGGGTGAAGAGATCCAAATCATTGACACTATCACTACACAAGGCCAACAGGGAGAAGAAGACAAGGATGATCAGTCACTTTCAGTTGTAAACCTAGCCCACAAGACACTGACACAACTAAAGAAGAGGGAAAAGTAGAAGTTACTCCCACTATACAAGATAAAGATGGTGAAAGCCCACAGGTGGAGACTAATTTGCAATCATCAAAACCAACTTCATCATTGGCTAGCTTGGCAGTTGCATACAAAGAGGGATCAGAATAGCAGCCAAATCAACAACAATAGAGGATGTGACAGAAGTGGACCCACCAAAAGGAATGTTTGATCCAGACATCTTCTGTTACCCACATTTTGTCATTTTGTGATAGGTGTATGTAATTATCTCTTGTACAGGACACCTATCATTTTCTCTTAGCCTGAAGCTTGTTGCATCTCACATTATATAAGTGAGATTCCAGGGCTAGAAAGGGGGTCCGATTTCTATTGTTTCTAGGTGATATACTTAGTTTTTTTTCAGTTCAATGTTTGAGCAAGTTTTATGATGTATTATCTCTGTTAGTTCCTGAGAATACATTAATATAGAATGATCTCTATGTTTTCCCTAAGTTCATTCTAAGCTTACTGCAAATGTATACAATTTTCAAAGAAAATGAATACAAATTATGAGCTATCCCCATATCAGTTCTTTCTGAATTTTGTCTCCTTTTGATTACTTGGTTATCTTGATATTGTATGAGTAAAGGCTTGTGCAATTTAATGCAATCCAATTAGGTTGTATATCTATTCACCACTGCTATTACTTCAATGGATTAAGTAA